>WNYA01000096.1:0-322000 GCA_019512145.1 Engystomops pustulosus
TTAAGTTATAAGTGAAAAATGAAAAAATGAAAATGAGTCTGGACCTTAAGGAGTTAATTGTACATGATTCTGTATCATACACCAGTAAGCAGCTATTTAATTGGATGTAACACTTAGTTATTCGGCAGCGCAGGGTCATTTCTCATTGTTCTTTATTAATTACTTATTATCGTTATTATCATGTTGCCAACATACATCGCGCAGATCTGAACCTATTATCACTTCTGTCTGCTCCTCCACTTCTTAGAATTCTCACATGTATCGCAGGAGTCGTCATATACTGTGCGCTTATACATATATACATATAGATATGGATCAGGTTATTATTATGTATTATATTATTATAACACCTTCCGGTCAAATCTACAATTCTGTAGAAAAATATCCCACAATTTCCTATTAAACTATGAGCCCCCCTCAGGTCGGGTATGAAATGTCCTTTCAAGAATTCCCTCTTTTATGTGAAATCTCACCCATCTCAAAAAAATCTCTGTGAAAATCAGCAGAGACGAGTCATATTTTACCCGGGATGCATGGGGAGCGACACTTCAGCATGTTTCTAGGTAATACAGAGCTGAAGATAGCAAGGTCTTTAGTAATACTTTCTTAACATGACTAATCTCAAGCAAAAATGACTCTTCGCTGCTCATTTTTACATGACTTTGGAGGAGATTTTTTTTAAAGGTAAATGGGTGAGATTTCACATAAAAGAGGGAATTCTGGAAAGAACATTTCATCACCTACCTTTTATGGGGTAAAATCGGGTGACATGATCCCTTTAAATTTGGTAGGTTCATTCACATTGCTCCAGGGTTTTGTAATCCCAGCTCTCTTTTTAAAGTGGGACATGCCTGAATTTTTTGGGACTACTGTTAGAGACTGTTGCGTCAAATTCCGGATATTTGGCAATGAGATGGATTTTGGGAAGTGGGTGTCTGGCTGCTTATGAGAGCTTGCATCCATCCAGAGCACAAAGATCATGTCCTCTTATACAGGCGGTCCCCTACTTAAGAACTCCCGACTTACAGACGACCCCTAGTTACAGACGGACCTCTGGATGTTGGTAATTTACTGTACTTTAGTCCTAGCTTATAATAAACAGCTGTAACAGTATAGTGATAAGGGGATGGGGAAGGTGCATGCAACAGTCCATCCAACATGTTCAGCTTCAACCAACACCACCAGGTAAGTGATGATGACAGCATTAGATACCAATAGCTTCTTCTTGTTGGGTCTGTGAATTATGATGTCATCAGGGTTCATAGTCCTGGCAGTTCCTCTTCTGCTCCTATGTGTGCATTGGTCATAAATCTCACTGCGCTGATTTAAAGGACATCTTCCACCAGGATAAAGGATTGTAAACCAAGTACACTGATATACTGGTGTGTGCCCCCACTGTCAGGATTCCCTCTTCTCTAAGCATCTTATGCCCTTGTTTTTAAGAAAACGGGCTTTTAAATGTATGCAAATGAGCCTGAGAGGCTCCGGCTCCAGGCACCATTAACATCTATGGAGCCTGGAGCCCCTCAGGGTCATTTGCATCATTTTTAAAGCATTGTTTTTGTGAAAACAAGTGCATAAGTATCTAAAAGAAGAGCAGATCCTGCCAGAGAGGGCACACTCCAGTATATCAGTGTGATTGGTTTACAATCCTTCATCCTGGTGGTAGATGTACTTTAAAGCTGCATGTATTCTATTTGAAGTGTCCTGTCTGCTATACAACTATGCTGGACTGATGGCCAGCTACATATGGGTTTTGTCAGGTTCCCTTGTAACAATATCACTTATACTGTTCATGATTTCTGCTCACCAGGAAACTCACATCCAAGGCTCCAGGCCCTAACCCAGGCATAGAACATGACCAGAGGGTGGAGGGGGTGAGTGCCCCTCTCTACAGAAAGCTGGGTGCTTCATCATAACATGATTGATTGCCGTAGACCTCTATAGGAGTTGTGATAGGGCTGCAAATTGTATGGACGTATTACGGCCCCCAATGGGGTCATGTGTATGAGGCCCTATTGGGACGCCCCAAGCTCTGATTCATAGCTTAGAGTCCTCTATTTGAACTGTCCTGTCTGCTATATAACCTTGCTTTATAGCTGATAGCCCTCTATTTGAACTGTCCTGTCTGCTATATACCTTTTTTTAAATTTATAGATGAGAGTCCTCTATTTGAACTGTCCTGTCTGCTATATAACTTTTTTTTATAGCTGAGAGTACGTTATTTGAACTGTCCTGTCTGCTTATAAAACCTTGTTTTATAGATGAGAGTACTCTATTTGAACTGTCCTGTCTGCCATGTAACCTTGTTTTCTAGGTAAGGGTCCTCTATTTGAACTGTCCTGTCTGAAGGCAAAAGGGGGTCCAACCCGTTACTAGCATGGTGTACCTAATAAAGTGGCCAGTGAGTGTATATACAACACAGAAAATCATCTTCATAGAGGCGTGAAAAGGTGATAAAATACTGCAATGCTATAGGCCAGCTTGAATATCTCCCCATAAATTCACTTTACTAAAACATGCAGATGAACTTTACATATTATTTCTCACAGAGAGCACCAGGGAGACTTTACTATAAGTCCTGAGACGTAGACTCCGATGGCTCCTCGGTGAGGCCAAAACATAAGATAAGCGGTTAAATATAGGACAGGAGTCAATGACAGAACTGTCTCTCAGCAGATGATTCAAAATGATGTTTGAATCATGAGATGAACAGACATTTTTTGCAATATTGCTGACAGTGGTCAGCATGACAAGATGGAGCCTACTTGGCCCAAAAAGGCGTCTGTAGAGAAATATATCTCTCACACTCTCTGTGGGTCTTTGTTTACTAATTTGAGCACTGATGAATAGGAGGAACTGTAGCAGGAGAGTTATGACTTATCCTGGTCACCCTTTCCCTATGTCTGACTGTGAGAGAAAGAGGCACTGTGGTTGACGCCATTAAGATGGACTAAAGGAATGAGAAACACGACATTCTGTATGTATGCAGAGGGCAGCATGGTGAGAACAGGGAGAGGCTCTCAAATGAGGCAAAGACACAGGTACATATACATGCAGAGACATGTCTAATGGAAGAGATATATTGATAAGTGGCCAACCCCTTTAACATCTCTCACAATTTGCATGATTATGTACAGCTCAGTCAGGTAAGGTCTTCAAATACTAAAAAAAATATCTGGAGGGCTTCTGTATTACTACTTTACATTGATTGTGTTCAGTATTTTCTAAAATGTAGATTGTCACGAACCCGACTCACCAGAGTTCACACACAGGGATACCTACTCTATGGCGTCCCAGAATTTAGCCCCTAAGCTCTGCCCACTTCCACAAAATGACGTCCTAATGCAAAATTTACTCCACGCAATCTCGGCACCCAGTCAATCCACTGCCACCACCCACGAGTCACTTACACAAAGAAAGCCGTAGGCACCTCAACCACACAGGCAATGCACCCTGATGATTACACACCACATGCACTCACTATTTACACGATATTAAAATGATAAAATCGCACAGAACATGCAATCGCTTACTACATGGACTATGCTAAAAATTACCTCTGGTAACGTAATTCCCTTCAGAGTCTCAGATTCTTTAAGGCTACAAGCAGAGGCTTATTAAAGTTAACACTTTAATTTACATTAAAAATACAGTACTCTCAAAGAATAAAATTGTCAGATAAAATAAAAAAGTTAAAAAACAATACACATACGATACTTACAAACAGGGAAAAAAAGGAAACAAAAAATTCTTGCTATTGAAATAGGAAGAAATTCTTTGGCCCGAGGACTGGGCATAGACAGCAATCCAGTCTTCTAGTGTGATAGAATCCTCAAAAGTGAACCAAGCCATGTGGCTGCTTCACTAATTTAAGCCCAGGGGATTTTTGGCCCCCACCCCTGGATGTGATGTCACTGTGAGGGGGAGTTTTTCTATCCCCCTCCTATCAGTGAGGTACTTTCTGGGTCTGGGGTTTTATTAAAACCCCAGAACTTTTGATTGGAAGATGGCACAATCATGCCATTACTTCCAATCAACCGAGTACCTTATTCTCATTAACCCCATACCAAATTGGGGTTGTCTTAGCCTAATATCAGGGGTGTTCTGCTATTGGCTGACTTCCCCTGCAGCTTGGCTTTTGAAACTTGGTATAAGCGTGTCTAGACCCCATAACTGTCCTGTGTAACTGGGGACCCATAATTATTTATTATGCCCCAGTTATGGACAGCTATGATATTTCCCATTGTCTAAGTTTTGGAGGGAAAAAACACAGTCTTTCATCCCCCTTCCTGAACCACACACTGGCCTAAGGTGTCAATTCCACCACTTAGGAAGACCACGTTCCTCTGATCAAACAGAGACTTCCTGGGGTGTTAGAGACACACTGCCAGGCTCCTCTTCCTGGCTGGTTGTAAAAAGCAATGTGCCCCTTCAGCCATTTGCTCTGGCCAAATGGAGCCTTATGACACGACATGATTGAAACAACACAAAGAAAGACAAAAAAGAAAATAGAAAAAAAAAACTGTAGAGTAGTAATATTATCACATAGATCAATATTGATTATATTATATTTTTTCCCCAAAAATACTCCATATATATATTACCAATAGGCAAAGTTTTAGCTACAAGTATTTTTTCTTATTAGGATCTTTGTTTACTCTGTCGGCGGTATACTTAAATGAGAAACTCATGTTTCAGGTCAAACAGATCAGATCACACTTAGAGTCTAGAAAGTGGAACATAGAACCTCTTCCTAATAGATTATATAGTTCAGGTAATGTGTAATTGAGATGAGTTCTGAAATGTTGTTCAATATTACTATTTGGTGACCTTACGCTCAGCTCAGTGTGTTTTGGCATTTGAAATAAAATGTTCAACCAGCAGAGAACTAAAACTCTCTAAATAGTGAAATAAAATGTTAGAATAACTAACTTGGAGGAGGAATGTTTACTTGATCTTTACAGAAAGAGCAAATGTAATTTTCTTCCCATTTCTAGAATGAATCTATTCGGGACTTTTAATTTGCATCTATACGGAGAATAAATCTACTCCTTATTGTTAAAGTCATGACTCATGTCTTGTAGGTTGTGCACTGAACACACAAGTTTCTAAATACAGGTTACGGAAAATTCAGTTTAAATCTCGTCTTGCTGTTTGGTAGCTTCACTTATTAGAAACTCAATTGGGTAGATTTCCTCCCAGTTAATACCAGTAGGGGTTTGCCAATGAAATGAAATTCTCAAATTTCAATCCCTTCAATAAAGATAATTTTTAACCCCTTACTTTACAATTTTATAGCAATTTTTACAGTTTTTTTTTTGCTGTTTTAGCTCCTATCAGATAGTCAGTGTAAGAATCCAGAGTGTGGAAGGGGACTCTTTAAGCAGACAATTCATGATCCCTCTAGTGCTATGAGATGGTGTGTGCTGTTAATGTGCTTAGATTATCAGGGTACAGGTTTATATACACTTTCATTTAGCTTCTGAACATTGTACTAGTATCTGACACATAGAAAAAGAGATGAGACAGATCTGAGATGAGAGATGATGCGATCCACGAGATGCATATAACACACAATGACATTCTCAGCTCTGCTATCACAGCCATAACATACACTGTCAACATCTGCTGTGCCACCCTACCCTGGATAATAACCTTATCTGTCTGTAGCTTTACTCTCCTTGTACTGTTGCTTGCAGCTAGGAAGTCTTTGTGTGTGTGTGAGCTCATCTTGGAATGCAAGGGTCGAGATCGCTGCTGATATCTGTGAAATGCTGTATCTTTGTTAATAACTGTGAATTAGAGAATGTGTTATTTTGGTATATATGAGTGTATTTAAGAATCCTTGTGGGAATACCCCTTTAAACAGAAAATAAGATGCCACAACAGGTTAACTGGCACAGTTGATTCTGTCACCAATTACAGCAATTAACTTATCATGGTTTCTTAATATAAAAAAACGGAAAAAAATGGGGCTCTAACGGGCGCTGGTAAGCTATTGGAACAGAGTAACTACACTCTGTGTTATTATTTGTACATGCTATTTATTGAAAGCTTAAAAAGTTGACAAAACACATTTCTGTTAAAAAAAACAAATATTCAGTGGGTAACGCGTTTCGGGTAAAAACCCTTCATCGAACCAAGCTAGTAACCAAAATGCTTTGGCTAGTAGTTTGGTCTGACGAAGGGTGAAACACGTTACCCACTGAATACAGTATTTGTTTTTTTTAACAGAACTGTTGGAGCATGTGTGTATGTATGAAAGTACTGTATATATAAGTATTTAGATTTTTGTGTATACATTATATGAGTGTATAAATGAGTGTGATATAACTCAGATGTGTGAGTATACATGTGTATATATTTTAGGGAAGGGGATCCCATCCAGAAGCCTGAAATGGGGCCCTGCCTCTCCTAGTTACACCCCGGGTGGTGGGGGTGTGAGGCCTTCATCATATGCCCACAGAATATGAAGACTACAGTCACATAATGACAAAGAACAGCGTTACTTCTAGGTAACTTCTAGGCCACTGACTCAATGTGCTTTAAGATACTTAAAATACTATGACAACCTGCACAATTCATTCATCAACCCAAAAATCTTGTCCAGCTTACAAACCTGAAAGGGAAGTTCAAGATGGTAACAATAATGTGCATTTGCATTAGATTGGAGCAATGTATGAATTTTGGCAGATCTTTCAATAATTGGTATTTTCTTTTTCCAAACACATCGGGGGTCATTTACTAGGCCGATTCGCGTTTTCCCCCGACGTGTTACCCGAAATATACGATTTGCGACGATTTTTCCTGAATTGCCCCGGTGTTTGGCGCACGCGATCAGATTGTGGCGCATCGGCGCTGCATCAGGCGACAGAAATCGGGGGGCTTGGCCGAACGAAAACCCACGGATTCGGGAAAAAAACGCCGCATTAAAAAAAAATCTGTTGCGGAGCTTGCACTTACCTTCATTCAGCCCGGCTCGGTGAACCCAGCGCGTTCCGATGCTTTTCAGCGCAGCAGCACCAACCTGGTGGACGGCGGAGGAACTACCTTGATAAATCCCCGGCCGAACCCAGCGCAGAGAACGCACCGCTGGATCGCAATGGACGGGTAAGTAAATCTGCCCCATTGAGCTACTATTACTTGGAAGTATTTGCTTCTGTATGAAGAAGTTTCTTTTATCATTAACTAAGCATTGAAATATCACATCTTCATTAATGGCACATATCAAGACCCAAGTGAAGCATGTACCTAATTCATGATGGACACAACACACTTCGTCATAATTAGGCGCACGACCTTGTTAACACCGACTCCAACAGGAGCCTATAGTCAGTTGAGTTCCTCAATCCTTGTTGCCCCCACTTCTCCCAAACATGCAAACCAGTGGTTAGCCTTTTCTTATCCTAATAGTCCATAAATTCTCCCGATTTATTTCCAATGCTGGATGATGAATCTGTCAAGATGGGCTTTTCCAACTAGTACCGGTACAAGCTACTAGTTGATTTAGTATACAGTAGGTGTGGCACATTTTGTTGCACCTCCATAATTTTAGTGCACACCCCTTTCCAAGAAGCACAACACCTCTTGTATACTGAATTCAGTCTTTTACCAACCTCCAACCAACTCTAACTAACCTTTTCATGTTGTAATTCTCTACTGAAGTGGCCCAGCAGATTTTTTCAGTAGAAAAAAAAATTAGAAAAAGGACTTCTGTGCTTCAAAAATTCTAGAAACAATCCCTTCTGTTGCCCCATCATTTTGGTGCAAACCCTTCTGTAGCCCCCAACATTCGGTGAGCAATCCCTTCTGTAGCACCAACATTTTTGAACATCCATTCTGTTGTCCTAAACATTCTGGAGCAACCCTTCCATGGCACCAAACATTCTAGAAAAATCCCTTAGTTGCTTGAAAACATTCTGAAGCAATCCATTCTGTTGTCCCAACAATTTGGAGCAATCCCTTCTGTAGCCCCAAACATTCTGGATCAGTTACTTATATGCCCCATATTTGAGCAATTACTTCTGTCGCCCCCAACACTCTGGAGCAATCCTTTCTAAGGCCCCCACATTCTGGAGCAATCCCTTCTAAAGCCTTACATTCTGGAGCAATTCCCTAATGTAGGCCGTAACATTCTGTGACACCCTTCTGTTGCCCCAAAACTTCTGGAGCAATCCCTTCTAAAGCCCCAACATTCTGTAACAATCCCTTCCAAAGCTCCAACATTCTGGAACAAGCCCTCTAAAGTCCCCAACTTCAGAGCAATTCCCTAATTAGGCCTGAAACATTCTGGAACAAACCCTTCTGTTGCCCCAAACATTCTGGAGCAATCCCTCTAAAGCCCCTACATTCGTAACAATCCCTTCTAAAGCCCCCAACATTATGGAACAGCCCTTCCAAAGCCCCCAACATTCTAGAGCATGAGATGCTTATTAGGCTCCTTACTCAGGGGTGATCCTTGGTTGGAGCAGGCAGACTAGAACAAGGGACGGATTAGACTGATGCCACGGGCCTGGGCTGTATGAATATTATAGTTCCTCCTGCAAATCTGAAATTTATTTCCTATATATGGGCCTAGAATTAGCTCTTAGGGAATGGAGGATCTGTCCCTTTTGCCTGCCTTTAATTTGTGTTTCAGGACTTTCAATAATAAAATGGCTTGTGGTACAAGTGTAGGAGCAGATGTATGAGAATTTCATGGGTGAAGGTCCCTTCCAGCAGTTGGGGTGGGTGGCCATGGGCCCCCGAAGACTGGGTCCCGTGCTACCACCTATATATAATCCACTACTGGACTTGAAGCATCCACATGAAAGTGTAAGAACCTAATTAGCATATCACTAATATCTGTGGATGGGTGAAGTCTACAGAATAAAATGTCATCTGTGCTGGAAGCCATGGTGACACACCTAACACAGAATGCGTAATTCTGAAGAGGTGGAGGAAGGAAAAATTCACTTCTTCTTGGACATTTGGTAGTTGTCCTTTGGCAGGGAATTTTTGGAATTTTGTATACAGACACTCTCGATGCCTTCATAAGGTTGACAAAACTGTTTTGACGAACTGGCAAAAATTCTGAATCTCGTTAAATACAAAGTAGCCATAACACTTGGTCGTGTTTTTACATGGGCTGGTCAGATTTATGGGAATGTCCAGCCATTTACTTTCCCTTTAAGTGCCTTCATTCTATCTTTCTTATGAATATATTACTATAACATTTTCTATATGGGTCTACTCCGAGATGCTCCGAGAAAAATGTAGTGTGAGGAGTAGCAGAATGCGGAGCACATCAAACACATGATCCTACTGAGAGTTTTACTGGAAACTAAGCTGCTTTCTTCTCCCGATTGAAGATGCCGGCTCCGTATAACTGAAGGTTTTCTCCCCTGCTGGTCAAGTACTACTCTTTATCATCTCATTTTCACGAGGATGTACTTAGTGCTGTCTGCTTGGGCTCGATGTAACATATGAGAACGGTGTAGGAAGGTTCCAATCTATTTATTTGAGAAAATTTAATTTTAAAGTATATATATTATATGCATGTATATTGATAACCGACCTAAGAAGAAGTGGACATATGGTATAAGTTGATTCTGATCCTTGAACCCCAAACTAGTAGCTAATTCTGGCAACATCAATAAAAAACATCTAAAGCCCCTTAAAAGCCAAAAAGAGTCCCTTAATATAGGTCATCGATTACAGGGTCAGCATGGGGCACCTCTATCAATAATCTGCATCCACCAATTTACCTAGCGAACATAGCCATGACTATTTCTCTGGGAGTGTTGAGACTGAATACTGGTGATGAGCGGACACATTAAATTTGGGTTCCATTTCATTAATTTGACAGGAGCTGTACTGGATAACCCAGTTTGGCCACTATACAGAGATGGAGCTGTGCTTCTGGCTCCATTACCTATGTCATGTCCAAAAACCAGATGGAGCTGAAACAGATGATTGGTAGGTGGCCCCTAAAACACATCCTAAGCAGGGATAGCTTAGCCATGCCCCTGCCTTGCTGTATGACAATCATAGCCCCTACAAGTCTGGAACACTTCCTACATATGGTACTAGAATCAAGCTTCTTGGTGTATGGAGGATGCGTCCCTTCTTCTTCAATCTGCAGTTTCAGGAACTTTAGAGATCTTGTGTACATGTTCGTTGAGAGCAGGAACAGATGTATGAGGATTTTATGGGTGAAGGTCCTTCTGAGTATGAAATTTGGTTGGTGTTTGGTGGCCAAGGACTCCCTAGAAGGCTACCGTTCAAACCACCTATATTATAATTCACTTCGACTCTGATATATCCTAGTGTAACATATTAGCACTTGGATGGCTATGGGTGACCTCCCAGCTTCTTCCCAATTCCTTAAACTGGCTGAATTTTTTTTACAACCAGTCCAGAGAACCTACTTCTCCCTGGGAATAGTGGCCCCAATCTTTATTGGAAAAGTAGGCAGAACTGACATTAAATGCTCAATGTTACTTTGGGGCACCTCTGGTAAACAGTGGCCATTGCTTCCATAGATCCTCTCCTATATAGGCACTTGGGTTACCAACTGCTGATCATTTTTTGATGGCCATATAAAGGGATATGTGTTCTACCAGAAGATTCTCCTTTCAGCTTTTGTCCCTCTGTTTTTTACTTCCCGAATTCTGAAACCTCAAGTTGACTCATCAACAGAACAGGAGTGAGGATCCAAATCAGAAGCACAGAGGTAATATAGTAGCGGATCAGACACCTTCTTTGCAGGACACTAAGACAATGGAGACTTTGCATTAAGGAACCCTTCTGTGGGAAGGATACCCGAGATTGGCATGGGATCTGTTCCTTATGGGTGCACTATACAAGCAAGAAGCCCATGACTAGATTGAGCAAGCAAGAACCACAATATTCGGGTATCTGCCAAAATGCAGGTTGAGGTCTCTGAATCCAAACTGAGATTTCTGCCAGAAGTTCGGATTAAGATTTGGCTTCCAATCCACCCTTACTTGATCTTCTGCTGTGAATTATGACCTCACCAGAAGCTACAGTCACACAGGAAGTGTCTTTGCGATTGAGGGTGTGACTGGTAGATGTTCACATTCGTAAACCCGAACCGGACTTTGTTAAAAGTTGAGCTGAACTTGGAGTCCTGCTCATCACTACCCATGAGTGTCAGGAATACTAATACTGGCACATGTTGTGAGAGACGGTGGCGCCACGTATGAGTAACCAGTGGCATGACCACAACGGGTAGGAAGAGACGGTGTGTTTGAGTCGCTGCGGTGTTTAATGATGTTTTAAGATGTGTATAAAGTTGAAGAATGAAAGATGTACTTTACGTGACGGTAAAATGTTCCTGGTTCTATGTAAAGATGAATATGTTCTTTGGGCAACTGTTCACCATTGTCTTTCTGTTATTCAGGTATCGCCATTCCTGTGTACTGTGTGAGACATAATGAATAAATTCTCTGATCTCGATTATACGACAAAGAATAAGATTTGACTCAAAAGACAACGCACTTTTCCTCTGCCGTTGTATGATACTAGCCTTATTCAGGTTCATTACATTCTCTGTAGAACTATCCAAGGTTAATGAAGTTGTTATTCTCACAAAGACATTTAAAAATGCAATAAAACTTACCAAAAAGAATAAAGAACTAGATTCCATAGAAAATTTGGAATGGGGGACTTACTCCTCCACCATCTTGGTAACAAATGACATGAGATGAATATGAAAGCCTTTATTGTGTGAAAGCCAACTTTGCTCCAACTTCCATTATAGCAGCAAGTTGTGATTTGACAGTAGACTATGACTTGTGAGGCCAATGTCTCAAACAACAGGCTAATAATTCGGCTTTCAAATAGGACTAAGCAGACCCATTTGGTTCAGATTTTCCTGAACCTTGAACAGACGTTGGGTTCGAATACACATGGTAGCACTCGTGACCACAGGCTAGCTCCGAGAACACATTGGGGCTCATTTACTAGGGTCCGAATCGCGCATTTTCGTCGGGTTTCCTGAATATTTCCGATGTGTGCCGAATTGTCCTTGCGCACGCGATCGGATTGTGGCGCATCTGCTCCGGCTTTCACACGACAGAAATTGGAGAACCCACGGATTCGGAAAAAACGCAGAATTTAAAAAAAATTTGTCGCAAGAATAGCACTCACATACACCAGGAACGAAGAAGGTGAACTCCGGCGGACTTCAGCGCAGCAGCGACATCTAGTGCATATCGGGTGCACACCTAGTGAATCCCGGCAGACCCGAATCACGTCGGACAACGCACAGCGGGATCGTGTGAAACTGGGTAAGTAAATGAGCCCCATTGTAGCCATTCATACTTGTTAATGCGACTCTATTTTCAATAGGATCATTGACCTCTGGGCTTCATAAAATGGCTTTGCTGGCGACTTTAAAAAGTTAAAACCTGTGATCTTGAGTGTTGCCAGTGGTTGTTGAACACGAACACTCGAGCCCAAACTTCTGGTTGAGGTCCTTGTTTCAATTTCGGTAACCCATACCACATGTTTGGTTTGGACCGAACACTGCAGTTCTGGTCTGCTCACCTACTTCTCAAACAGTGAAGTGGGTAGCAGTACTGTTTTATGTTGCTTGCCATGTGACTAGCGCTATTTGCTGTTTGGCTGTCCTGGTTGCAAGTTTCCAGCAGGGTGCATGCATCGCCTCGCGCCTAATGGACATGATGGCATTACGGATTTCTACTCTTTCATTAATTAATTGAAATTGTGGCTCATCCTTTTTGTGTGGTTGATAGGGTCAGTACAGGCTTTAGCTGTGGACTCATATTTTATAAGTGTTACACTTTTTTACTCAATTTGTCTTGTGAGTAGCCAGATATACTGTTCCTATAACCAAGACATGTTTCATACACAGCAGAAGTAAAATTGAAACCCTGTTTCTCATTATTTTTTTGGTTATCATGTCAGTACAGGCTTCAGCGTGATGTTTCTACAGGTTTTCTGAGCTGTTATTTGTGGGTGGCCAACTAATGATGCTTCACCCTTTATGTGCTTGTATTGCTTTGCACCTACCTGAATTTCTTCAGTAATGTAGGAAACTGTTCACTGCAGTTCTCATTGGGGTGCATCACTCTTTACAATCCCTTCGGAGAGCAGCAACATGTGGTAACACCTCGACAATGCCTGTTGGATCCAGCACAGATTGGGTCTACCACTAACCCAGCACTACACACAGGTTTCTGCTATGGTCTAGTATACATTATTGGTGGTACTACTGTTTAGTCACTACTGTCCATCTCTACTTGGGGCAGAAAACTATAAAGATCCTATGACTCAATTTTCTAGAGATTCAGTATTGTAAAGTTGAAACCTTAGAGCCTTAAAAGGTGCCGAAAAGTTAGATCAAAGTGATATCAGCATGTACTACTTGGCGATCCATTTGCCGTCTTTCATACTCACCTCATTACACCCAGCCCCAGGACGTCAGTGTGTTGATACATTCTTTAAGTTAATTCTAACATTTACTTGCACGGTTATATAAAAAGTGCACATAACCTGACGAAGAAGAGTTACTGACACTGAAACGTCAGCGGAGCTATTCTTCTCCCGACACTATTTTTGAATCTAGTGAGTGCTTCCTGTCTTTCTCTGAATACGCGTTCTATAGAAGATGGTTCTGTGAATTACAAATCACCTTATCGTTTCAGACCCTGTGAAGGATGAAAATAGAGGATGAGTCATCGGCTGGCATGGCGAGATTGTATTAAAATTGGTTGAAAATAAAAAAAAAATAAGTACAAAAATAATAAACTAGCACACCAAGAAGCCATTAGGACGAGGATGAAGGGAAAAAAAAAAACAAGACCGGGGATATTCACTTACACCCACATTAGTTTTGACTGGCCGAAGTACGCTGGGTGTTGTTATTAAGTGCAGAGTCCAAGGTTATCCTATGATGGAACGTTCCGACTATTTCAAGGATCATATTAATATTTTCCTGTTATTTATTACAATGAACTCACAATAGTCACTCATCATTTAGGGTATCTGTCAACACATAACTAAAATATGGGAGGCAATTTATCAAGTTTGACTCAAGTCCAGGAGTTGGACTATTTCCCTTAACATGATGATGTGGTACAGCATTAGCTATAGCCTGTGACCGTTCCTGGCCAGATTATAGAGCAATTCTACGCTACCCAGACGGGAACTCGAGACTTAGAATTGTCCATCCTCAATGTTGGGCCAGCGACATACTAAGACGGCCCCACAAAAAGCACGATAAGCACGGCGCATCGTGCCTGATAAAAACTCCCCCTATGGCCTTGTAGGTTGAAAGCGCTGCATCATAACATAACTCCATCTGTAGCTTGGATGATTTAAGGGTATCAACACATGAAAAAGTTAAAAAAAAACACTGAAAATAGGTGCCCACCTTAAAACCCATCAAAAATCTGTCTGCTGTACGTTCAGTGGGGCTATTTACTAAGGGTCCAAACGCCTCACTTTCGTGGGGTTTCCTGAATATTTCCGATTTGCGCTGAATTGCCCCAGGATTAGATTGTCGCGTCGGCGATGGCTTTCAACGTAACAGAAATCAGGGGCATGGCGGCCGGACAACCGACGGATTTGGAAAAACCCTTGGATTTAAAAAAGATTGTGTCCTCACAGACAGCACTCACATGCACAGCAAAAGAAGCAGGTGAACCCGGCGACCGCGTCACACAGCAGCAAACACCTGCTGGATATCGGGCGCTGGCCGTGACTGAATCCCGGCAGACCCGAATCAGCGTCGGACAAACACGCCGCGGGATCGCGACATGACGTGTAAGTAAATGTGCCCCAGTATCTTTATGAGGTACAGTGATGTTATGGACCACAGCTCAGGTCTCACTGGTGGATTCATCTGTTCATATTGGGCCATCTGAGTCTGATACATACCCATGGGAGGGGACTGTAGTGGTGTGAAATCTGGTGCTTGTTTTAGGAATGACCACTGGTTCATGACACATTGTGGTTTCAGGGCAAGAACTTCAACCAGAGAAGTTTGGGTAAACGATCATATGTTTTAGCAATAGTTTTGATTTTTGATCCAGGATGATGGACCTGCCGACACCAGAACTTCGACCTTCCTAGTCGGAACTTCACGGGACCTCGGCGCAGCAGCGAAACCTGCTGGATATCGGGCACCCGACCTTTTTGAATCCCGGCAGAAACCAAAATCCCCGTCGGGCAACGCGCCGTGGGATGCGACGGACGGGTAAGGTAAAGAGCCCCAAGGTAACACCAGGAATCTAGGCCACAGAAGGACCTGGAACCCCAGGATCCCTTCTTGCGTCATTCACCATAATTATTAAAAGTGATTTTGAAGGAAGGAGGCCATGGATAAACATATAAGAAGATTACCACAGTCACGTGCCTGGATCTATGAGACGTGTCCTTGGTTTACATAAAGGGTTTTGATGGTAATTTCCTTACAAATTCTTTGTAGGAAACATATAGTATGAAAGATGACACAGTTGGAAGGAATAAACTTTGACGGACTTTTATAATTTTTTAACAGTATTAAAATGTCAATAAAACACATGGGGGCTATTTACTACGGGGTCTCAGCGGCCAGCTAGCAGTCTGGTGTTTCTGACTTCATGGGATCGACGCCCAGAAAACAGGGACACGGGATTAAAAAGGGGATTGTGTAGCACACGTTCGGTTGTGTCGCAATTTAAATGTGTTGCAAGCCATGCACTTACATGCCACCGGGAAGAGAAGGTGACTTCGGCGGACCTGGCGGAGCGAGGGGAAGCAGAAAGAGACAGGAATATGGGCGACACGAATCCGGGCGCGACCGATGGGTAAAACAGAGGCCTAAGCAGAATGTCTCGAATCAGCGTGCGAAGGGCGACGATGCACCGTTAGCGCCGTGATACGCGTAAGGAGCGGACTCCGGTACGTTCAATTGCCACAGATAGTGACATAGACAGTGAGATAAAGAAAGGAGTGTTAAAAGTGAGTCGACGATGAGCATCCGTTCGTAGTAGACATCGTAGACGTCTGGTGGCGTAGTTTGGAGGATGCTGAAAAATTGACCCTTTTTTTAGTGGAAGAAATGGTGGTTGTTGTCACTAACAATAACTGCTGTGTTATAGATCTTTTTATGCGTTTGCTTACCGGAACTTGGTAATGAAAAAAGTTAAATTGTCATCTGGCAGTGATAGTCAGACATGGAAAGTCAAAAAAATGACAACTAGGTACCTCGGGGACTGATGGAAGCTGCGATCAAATTCGATTATCATGAAATCTATAATCCAAGGATCCTTTATTTACTACATATATAGGGTCAGTTGATATCAGCAACGAAATCAATCAATGAGTGGTATACTTGAGTATAGTCAAAAGACTATACCAGTCCAAAATATAATACCAGATCTAATAGAACTTGTCTTATATAAAAATTAGACAGAGATACTTTAAGTATATTTTTCTGATAGGACATCTCAATCCTTCTATAGACTTCTATGATAGATCCCGTGTTAGATCAAAGTCTTATGTGCTGAGTCTGGGGTGCTGGTAGTATAGATGAAACCTGTTTTTATCAAAAAGACTACTACAAGCCCAAAAATTGACTCGAGATGGGAGAACTTGACCGATAATGAACAATACATCACAGAAAAAAGCAAGTGTCCAGCAACTTCCGACTTGGTAACAACTTAGCTGTATTTCTTCTTTAAAACATACATAAATTCAGCCATGAAATCTTTATTGGCACGAGTAAAGTCGTTGCGTTTCAACCATTCAGGTTTAGCCATGATCATAATTAAACGCTGAAACGCATCGATCTTGTGTCATTGAAGATTGTACGTTCTAAATTTGTGGAATAGGTGAGTGGGAGATGTGCCAGGGCCGGTGCCAGCACTGGGCATAGCGGGCAAGTGCGGAGCTCACATAAGGCTGTACATAACGAATCCATGGGGGTGAGGGGGCTATAGCAACGAACCATAGGGATGGGAAAGGGCTTATATAAAATAACAAGAGGGGGCTGTTGGTATGATAAACGAGGTGAATATATAGGCCAGGAGACTCTTTTAGTTCATGAATTTTTAATGCTGTCACGTGAGTTCACTGCAAAGGGGCCCACTGAGGCTTGTCACTGAGTGGTCTACTGAAACCCTGAGCAACATAGATGGTTGTTGCCTTTCTTTGGACCTGGGATACAGAGCCTTGAGACTTCTAGAGTTACAGACTGGACCATAGTTTACCTCTTGAAAATTTCCATAATTTTCGAGGATCCATATAAGATACAAAACCATCTAATCCGCCCGGATCATGAAAGTCTTTTATGAATGACGAGTTATTGATATTTTCAGAGCTTCCCATCAAGCGAGAGACAAGAAGCTCTTACTTTTCACGCACAAAAGAATCAATGTTTTCGATGATGTCATCGCGTTACCTGGTTTCCGACGAAAGGCAATCGCTTGATTTGAGGAAAGGCGGAAAAAAAGTATTACAATTTTGTATTCCCATCTGTGCAAATATACAATTACATACGTGTTACACATCAAGTAATCAGGTTAAGACGTATCTCACAATGTGTCCGCTTTTATCTGCAGCCCAAGAAATACTCTTCAGAGGACTATTAATGATTCCAACGTGTCGGGAAGGTTGAAGGACTTTATTGTGAATGAACAAGGTTTAATATTTCACCTGTAATAAACATGAGAAATATCCGAGCAGCGCTGTCTGACATGTGCCGCAAACTTCAGTTGTGGCTCGATATCTTCTCGATAAGTGTGCTTAGGTAGAAAGGGGCTTCCAGAACATCAAACTCTTGTAGGATTATATACTTGGGTAGGCAAACAGCGGCATGGATTAAACACGGATGAATAGCGCTCAGTTGGCAGGAATTGTACATAACATTTGTTACACTGGATTTATAGTAGTGAACTACAATAAGAAAAAAGTCATACAAAATGATTACTTACTACACCGTCATGTACTTCTTAAAATGTGATCTGCCCTGGCATGACTTTCCCATGTAACATGACCGTATGTTAGTTCCAGGTCACAGTAAAGTGTGAACGAAGGGCCACTGGAAAATATTCAACTTTTTGAATGCCTTCGTCAATTAGGAACCCGTGACAAGGAGTGTTATTTTTAGCTGTTTCCAGTAACCTATACTAGCAGATTTAAAAATGCCTTTTCAGCATTCTGAAGAATTTCAGTACTTTACATAAGTTTGATTAAAAATTACCTGCTCCCTGTTAGCGGCGTGGCGAAACCCGGAGAGGCAGTGTGTGTTGAAAACAAACAGGGGCACAGCCCAGAGAGACCACAGCGTGCGACACCATGAGGTACCACCAGAGGTTAGTACATGTTTATTTTTTTAAGCAGCCCCCTCCTGGCCACAAGCTGTTTTTTTATAGTCGCACATCGTGAGGGACCGCCGATGTAAGTACATATTAAGCCCCCTCTGGCCACATACGTTTTCTTTATATGTCTCAGACATCGTGAGGGACCGCAGAGGTAAGTAATATTAGCCCCCACCTGGCCACATAGCTGTTTTTTATATATCTGGACAAGCCTATTATAATAAGCTGTGAACACACATGAAGGATCCCGCACTCCAGTACTTACTTTAGTGTCTCTCTGTAATGATGTTATCTAGGGATAAACACCCTTCAGTTGTAAAGTGGCTATCGAATTAGCCCTTGAGCCAAAAATGGCTACCGGTACTCGTGAGAGCACAAACCAAGACACACCAGTCTCTTGGTAAATGCAGTCTCACAATCTTTATTAGCGGCAGCCGCATACACTCACCGGCCACTTTATTAGGTACACCTGTCCAACGCTCGTTAACACTTAATTTCTAATCAGCCAATCACATGGCACAATCAGTGCATATTGCAGTAGACAGGTCGACAATTCCTGCAGTTCAAACCGAGCATCAGTATGGGGAAGAAAGTGATTTGAGTGCCTTTGAACGTGGCATGGTTGTTGTGCCAGAAGGGCTGGTCTGAGTATTTCAGAAACTGCTGATCTACTGGGATTTCACGCACACCAGAGAATGGTCCGAAAAAGAAAAAACATCCAGTGAGCGGCAGTTTTGTGGGCGGAAATGCCTTGTTGATGCCAGAGGTCAGAGGAGAATGGGCAGACTGGTTCGAGCTATAGAAAGGCAACAGTGACTCAAATCGCCACCGTTACAACCAAGGTAGGCAGAAAGAGCATCTCTGAACCACAGTACGTCGAACTTTGAGGCAGATGGGCTCGCAGCAGAAGACCACACGGGTGCCACTCTTTCAGCTAAGAACAGGAAACTGAGGCCACATTTTGCACAAGCTCATCGAATTGGACAGTAGAAGATGGAAAAACGTTGCCTGGTCTGATGAGTCTCGATTTCTGCTGCGACATTCGGATGGTAGGGTCAGAATTGGGTCAACAACATGAAAGCAGGATCCATCCTGCCTTGTATCAACGGTTCAGGCTGGTGGTGGTGGTGTCATGGTGTGGGAATATTTCTTGGCACTGTTGCAACGCCAAAGCCTACGTGAGTATTGTGCTGACCATGTCCTCCCCTTATGACCACAATGTACCCAACATTGTGGTACTTTCAGCAGGAAAGCGCCATGTCATAAAGCTGGAATCATCTCAGACTGGTTTCTTGAAATGACAATGAGGTCACGTATCAAATGGCCTCCACAGTCACCAGATCTCAATCCAATAGGGCATCTTTGGGATGTGGTGGAATGGGAGTTTCGCATCATGGATGTGCAGCCGACAAATCTGCGGCAACTGTGTGAGCCATCATGTCAATATGGACCAAAATCTTGAGGAATGTTCCAGCCACTTGTTGTATCTATGCCCGAAGAATTGAGGCAGTTCTGAAGGCAAAGGGGGTCCAACCCGTACTAGCATGGTGTACCTAATAAAGTGGCCAGTGAGTGTATATCAACACAGAAAATCATCTTCATAGAGGCGTGAAAAGGTGAATAAAATACGCAATGCATAGGCCAGCTTGAATATCCCCCATAAATTCACTTTACTAAACATGCAGATGAACTACATATTATTTCTCACAGAGAGCACACAGGGAGACTTTACTATAAGTCCTGAGACGTAGACTCTGATGGCTCCTCGTGAGGCCAAACATAAGATAAGCGGTTAATATAGGACAGGAGTCAATGATGTTTGAATCATGAGATGAAAGACATTTTTTACAATATTGCTGACAGTGTCAGCATGACAAGTGGAGCCTATTGGCCCAAAAAGGCGTCTGTAGAGAAATATATCTCTCACACTCCTGGGGTCTTGTTTTACTAATTTGAGCACTGATGAATAGGAAGAACTGTAGCAGGAGAGTTATGACTATCCTGGTCACCCTTTCCCTATGTCTGACTGTGAGAGAAAGAGGCACTGTGGTTGACGCCATTAGATGGACTAAGGAATGAGAAACACAACTTCTGTATGTATGCAGAGGGCAGCATGGTGAGAACAGGAGAGGTGAAGCTCTCAAATGAGGCAAAGACACAGGTACATATACATGCAGAGAATGTCTAATGGAAGAGATATATTGATAAGTGGCCAACCCCTTTAACCTCTCTCACAATTTGCATGATTATGTTCAGCTCAGTCAGGTAAGGTCTTCAAATACTAAAAAAATATCTGGAGGGCTTCTGTATTACTACTTTACATTGATTGTGTTCAGTATTTTCTAAAATGTAGATGTCACGAACCCGACTCACCAGAGTTCAACACCAGGGATACCTACTCTATGGCGTCCCAGAATTAGCCCCTAAGCTCTGCCCACTTCCACAAAATGACGTCTAATGCAAAATTTACTCCACGCAATCTCGGCACCCAGTCCATCCACTGCCAACACCCACGAGTTACTTACACAAAGAAAGCGTAGGCACCTCAACCACACAGGCAATGCACCCTGATGATTACACACATGCACTCACTATTTACACGATATTAAATGATAAAATCGCACAGAAATGCAATCGCTTACTACATGGACTATGCTAAAATTACCTTTGGTAAAGTAATTCCTTCAGAGTCTCGATTCTTTAAGGCTACCAGCGAGACTTATTAAAGTTAACACTTAATTTACATTAAAAATACAGTACTCTCAAAGAATAAAATTGTCAGATAAAATAAAAAAGTTAAAAAACAATACACATACGATACTTACAAACAGGGAAAAAGGAAAAACAAAAATTTCTGCTATTGAAATAGGAAGAAATTCTTTGGCCCGAGGACTGGGCATAGACAGCAATCCCAGTCTTCTAGTGTGATAGAATCCTCAAAAGTGAACCAAGCCATGTGACTGCTTCACTAATTTAAGCCCAGGGGATTTTTGGCCCCACCCTGGATGTGATGTCACTGTGAGGGGGAGTTTTTCTCTATCCCCCTCCTATCAGTGAGGTACTTTCTGGTCTGGGGTTTATTAAAACCCCAGAACTTTTGATTGGAAGAGGGACAATCATGCCATTACTTCCAATCAAACACCGAGTACCTTATCTCATTAACCCCATACCAAATTGGGGTTGTCTTAGCCTAATATCAGGGGTGTGCTATGGCTGACTTCCCCTGCAGCTTGTTTTGAAACTTGGTATAAGCGTGTCTAGACCCATAACTGTCCTGTGTAACTGGGGACCCAAATTATTTATTATGCCCCAGTTTGGACAGCTGATATTTTCCCATTGTCAAGGTTTTGAGAGGAAAAACACAGTCTTTCATCCCCTTCCTGAACCACACATGGCCTAAGGTGTCAATTCCACCACTTAGGAAGACCACGGTCCTCTGATCAAACAGAGACTTCCTGGGGTGTTAGAGACACACTGCCAGGCTCCTCTCCTGGCTGGTTGTAAAAGCAAGTGCCCCTTCAGCCATTTGCTCTGGCCAAATGGAGCCTTATGACACGACATGTATTGAAAAAACACAAGAAAGACAAAAAAGAAAATAGAAAAAAAAAAATGTAGAGTAGTAATATTATCACATAGATCAATATGATTTATTATATTTTTTCCCCAAAATACTCCATATATATATTACCAATAGGCAAAGTTTAGCTACAAGTATTTTTTCTTTATTAGGATCTTGTTTACTCTGTCGGCGGTATACTTAAATGAGAAACTCATGTTTCAGGTCAAACAGATCAGATCACACTTAGAGTCTAGAAAGTGGAACATAGAACCTCTTCCTAATAGATTATATAGTTCAGGTAATGTGTAATTGAGAATGGTTCTGAAAGTTGTTCAATATTACTATTTGGTGACCTTACGCTCGGCTCAGTGTGTTTTGGCATTTGAATAAAAGTTCAACCAGCAGAGAACTAAAACTCTCTAAATAGTGAAATAAATGTTAGAAGAACTAACTTGGAGAGGAATGTTTACTTGATCTTTACAGAAAGAGCAAAGTAATTTTCTTCCCATTTCTAGAATGAATCTATTCGGACTTTAATTTGCATCATACGGAGAATAAATCTACTCTTATTGTTAAAGTCATGACTCATGTCTTGTAGGTGTGCACTGAACACACAAGTTTCTGAATACAGGTTACGGAAAATTCAGTCTAAATCGTCTTGCTGTTTGGTAGCTTCACTTATTGGATCAATTGGGTAGACTCCTCCCAGTTAATACCAGTGGGGTTTGCCAATGAAATGAAATTCTCAAATTTCAATCCTTCATAAAGATAATTTTTAACCCCTACTTTACAATTTTATAGCAATTTTTACAGTTTTTTTTGCTGCCTTAGCTCCTATCAGATAGTCATTGTAAGAATCCAGAGTGTGGAAGGGATTTTAAGCAGACAATTCATGATCCCTCTAGTGCTATGAGATGGTGTGTGCTTGTTAATGTGCTTAGATTATCAGGGTACAGGTTTATATACACTTTATTAGCTTCTGAACATTGTACTAGTATCTGACACATAGAAAAAGAGATGAGACAGATCTGAGATGAGAGATGATGCGATCCACGAGATGCATAAAACACAATGACATTCTCCAGCTCTGCTATCACAGCCATAACATACACTGTCAACACTGCTGTGCCACCTACCCTGGATAATAAACCTTATCTGTCTGTAGCTACTCTCCGTACTGTTGCTTGCAGCTAGGAAGTCTTTGTGTGTGTGTGAGCTCATCTTGGAATGCAAGGGTCGAGATCCGCTGCTGATCTGTGAAATGCTGTATCTTTGTTAATAACTGTGAATAGAGAATGTGTTATTTTGGTATATATGAGTGTATTTAAGAATCCTTGTGGGAATACCCCTTTAAACAGAAAATAAGATGCCAAACAGGTTAAAATGGCACAGTTGATTCTGTCACCAATTACGCAATTAACTTATCATGGTTTCTTAATATAAAAAAAACGGAAAAAAAAATGGGGCTCTAACGGGCGCTGGTAAGCTATTGAAACAGAGTAACTCACTTGTGTTATTATTTGTACATGCTATTATTGAAAGCTTAAAAAGTTGACAAAACACTTCTGTTAAAAAAAACAAATATTCAGTGGGGAACGCGTTCGGGTAAAAACCCTTCATCGAACCAAGCTAGTAACCAAAATGTTTGGCTAGTAGTTTGGTCTGACGAAGGGTGAACACGTACCCACGAATACAGTATTTGTTTTTTTTAACAGAACGTTGGAGCATGTGTGTATGTAGAAAGACTGTATATATAAGTATATAGATTTTGTGTGTATACATTATATGAGTGGATAAATGAGTGTGATAGTAACTCAGATGTGTGAGTATACAAATGTGTATATATTTTAAGTGGAAGGGGATCCCATCCAGAAGCCTGAAATGGGGCCCTGCCTCTCCTAGTTACACCCTGGTGGTGGGGGTGTGAGGCCTTCATCATTGCGGCACACAGAATATGAGAATACAGTCACATAATGACAAGAAACAGCGTTACTTCTAGGTAAATCTATCAGGCCACGACTCAGTGCTTTAAGATACTTAAAATACTATGACAACCTGCACAATTCATTCATCAACCCAAAAATCTTGTCCAGCTTACAAAGCCTGAAAGGGAAGTTCAAGATGGTAAACAAAAATGTGATTTGCATGTAGATTGGAGCAATTGTATGAATTTTGGCAGATCTTTCAATGAATTGGTATTTTCTTTTCCAAACACATCGGGGTCATTTACTAAGGCCCGATTCGCGTTTTCCCGACGTGTTACCCGAATATTTACGATTTGCGACGATTTTCCTGAATTGCCCCGGGATTTTGGCGCACGCGATCAGATTGTGGCGCATCGGCGCTGGCGCAGGCGACAGAAATCGGGGGGCTTGCCGAACGAAAACCCGACGGATTCGGGAAAAAAACGCCGCATTAAAAAAAAAAATCTGTTGCGGAGCTTGCACTTACCTTCATTCAGCCCGGCTCGGTGAACCCAGCGCGTTCCGATGCTTTTCAGCGCAGCAGCACCACCTGGTGGACGGCGGAGGAAACTACCTTGATAAATCCCCCGGCCGAACCCAGCGCAGAGAAACAACCGCTGGATCGCGAATGGACCGGGTAAGTAAATCTGCCCCATGAGCTACTATTACTTGGAAGTATTTGCTCTGTATGAAGAAGTTTCTTTTATCATTATACTAAGCATTGAAATAATCACATCTTCATTAATGGCACATATCAGAACCCAAGTGAAGCATGTACCTAATTCATGATGACACAAATGCTTCGTCAAATAGGCGCACGACCTTGTTCAAACTGACTCCAACAGGAGCCTATAGTCCATTGAGTTCCTCAATCCTTGTTGCCACACCTTCTCCCAAACATGCAAACCAGTGGTATGCCTTTTCTTATCCTGTCTAATAGTCCATAAATTCTCCCGATTTATTTCCAATGCTGGATGATGAATCTGTCAAGATGGTCTTTTCCAACTTAGTACCGGTACAAGCTACTAGTTGATTTAGTATACAGTAGGTGTGGCAACATTTTGTTGCACCTCCATAACTTTAGTGCACACCCCTTTTCCAAGAAGCCACAACACCTCTTTGTCATACATGAATTCAGCCTTTTACCACCTCAACCAACTCTAACTCTTTTCATGTTGTAATTCTCTACTGAAAGTGGCCCAGCAAGATTTTTTCAGTAGAAAAAAAAAAATTAGAAAAAGGAATTCTGTTGCTTCAAAAATTCTAGAACAATCCCTTCTGTTGCCCCAATCATTTTGGTGCAAACCCTTCTGTAGCCCCCAACATTCTGGAGCAATCCCTTCTGTAGCACCAAACATTTTTGAACAATCCATTCTGTTGTCCTAAACATTCTGGAGCAATCCCTTCCATGGCACCAAACATTCTAGAAAAATCCCTTATGTTGCTTGAAACATTCTGAAGCAATCCATTCTGTTGTCCCAACAATTTTGGAGCAATCCCTTCTGTAGCCCCAAACATTCTGGATCAGTTACTTATATTGCCCCAAATATTTTGAGCAATTACTTCTGTAGCCCCCAACATTCTGGAGCAATCCTTTCTAAGGCCCCCAACATTCTGGAGCAATCCCTTCTAAAGCCCTTAACATTCTGGAGCAATTCCCTAATGTAGGCCGTAAACATTCTGTGACAAACCCTTCTGTTGCCCCAAACATTCTGGAGCAATCCCTTCTAAAGCTCCCAACATTCTGTAACAATCCCTTCCAAAGCCTCCAACATTCTGGAACAAGCCCTTCTAAAGTCCCCAACATTCTAGAGCAATTCCCTAATGTAGGCCTGAAACATTCTGGAACAAACCCTTCTGTTGCCCCAAACATTCTGGAGCAATCCCTGCTAAAGCTCCCAACATTCTGTAACAATCCCTTCTAAAGCCCCCAACATTATGGAACAAGCCCTTCCAAAGCCCCCAACATTCTAGAGCAATGAAGATGCTTATTAGGCTCCTTACAGTCAGGGGTGATCCTTGGTTGGAGCAGGCAGACTAGAACAAGGGACGGATTAAGACTGCCACGGGCCGTGGGCTGTATGAATATTATAGTTCCTGCAAATCTGAAATGTATTTCCTACATATGGGACTAGAATTAAGCTTCTTAGGGAATGGAGGATCTGTCCCTTTTGCCTGCCTTCAATTTGTAGTTTCAGGGCTTTCAAAGGTAATAAAATGGCTTGTGTGTACAAGTGTAGGAGCAGATGTATGAGAATTTCATGGGTGAAGGTCCTTCTCAGCAGTTGGTGGTTTGGGTGGCCATGGGCCCCCAAGAAGACTTGGGTCCCGTGCTACCACCTATATTATAATCCACTACTGGACTTGAAGCATCCACATGAAAGTGTAGAACCTAATTAGCATATCACTAATATCTGTGGAATGGTGAAGTCTACAGAATAAATGTCATCTGTGCTGGAAGCCATGGTGACACACCTAACACAGAATGCGTAAATTCTGAAGAGGTGGAGGAAGGAAAGATTCACTTCTTCTTGGACATTTTGTAGTTGCTCCTTTGGCAGGGAATTTTTGGAATTTTGTATACAGGACACTCTGATGCCTTCATAAGGTTGACAAATACTGTTTTTGACAGAACTGGCAAAAATTCTGATCTCGTTAAATACAAAGTAACCATAACATCTTGGTCGTGTTTTTAACATGGGCTGGTCAGATTTATAGGGAATGTCCAGCCATTTACTTTCCCTTTAAGTGACTTCATTCTATGTTTCATATAAATAATAATTTACTATATCTAATTTTTCTTATATGGGTCTACTCCGAGATGCGTCCGAGAAAAATGTAGTGTGAGGAGTAGCAGAAATGCGGAGCATCAAACAACATGATCAAACTATGAAGTTTTACTGGAACTTAAGCTGCTTTCTTCTCCCGATTGAAGATGCCGGCTCCGTATAACTGAAGTGTTTCTTCCCCCTGCTGGTCAAGTACTACTCTTTATTCATCTCATTTTCTACGAGGATGATACTTAGTGCTGTCTGCTTGGGCTCGATGTAACATATGAGAACGGTGTAAGGAAGGGTCCAATCTATTTATTTGAGAAAATTTAAATAGTTAAAGGTATATATATTATATGCATGTATATTGATAACCTGACCTAAGAAGAAGTGGACATATGGTATAAGTTGAGTCTGATTCCTTGAACCCCAAACTAGTAGCTAATTCTGGCAACATCAATAAAAAACATCAATAAAGCCCCTTAAAAGCCAAAAAGAGTCCCTTAATATAGGTCATCGATTACAGGGTCAGTCATGGGGCACCTCTATCAATAATCTGCATCCACAATTTACCTAGCGAACATAGCCATGACTATTTTCTCTGGGGAGTGGTTGAGACTGGATACTGGTGATGAGCGGACACATTAAATTTGGGTTCCATTTCCATTAATTTGAACAGGAGCTGTACTGCAGTAACCCAGTTTGGCCACTATACAGAGAATGGAGCTGTGCTTCTGGCTCCATTACCTATGTCAGTTCCAAAACCAGATGGAGCTGAAAACAGATGATTGGTAGGTGGCCCCTAAAACACATCCTAAGCAGGGATAGCTTGAGCCATGGGCCCTGCCTGTGCTGTATGACAATCATAGCCCCTACAAGTCTGGAATCACTTCCTACATATGGTACTAGAATCAAGCTTCTTGGTGGATGGAGGATGCGTCCCTTCTTCTTTCAATCTGCAGTTTCAGGAACTTTAGAGGATCTTGTGTACATGTGTCTTGAGAGCAGGAACAGATGTATGAGGATTTTATGGGTGAAGGTCCTTCTGAGTATGAAATTTGGTTGGTGGTTTTGGTGGCCAAGGACTCCCTAGAAGGCTACCGTTCAAACCACCTATATTATAATTCACTTCTGATCCTGAGTATATCCTAAGTGTAACATATTAAGCACTTGGGATGGCTATGGGTTGACCTCCAGCTTCTTCCCAATTCCCTAAACTGGCTGAATTTTTTTTTAACAACCAGTCCAGAGAACCTACTTCTCCCTGGGAATAGTGGCCCCAATCTTTATTGGAAAAGTAGGCAGAACTGACATTAAATGCTCAATGTTACTTTGGGGCACCTCTGGTAAACAGTGGCCATTGCTTCCATAGATCCTCTCCTATATAGGCACTTGGGTTACCAACTGTCTGATAATTTTTTGATGGCCCTATAAAGGGATATGTGTTCTACCAGAAGATTAACTCCTTTTCAGCTTTTGTCCTTCTGTTTTTTTACTTCCCGAATTCTGAAAACCTCAAGTTGACGTCATCAACAGAACAGGAGTGAGATCCAAAGTCAGAAGCACAGAGGATAAATAGTAGCGGATCAGACACCTTCTTTGCAGGACACTAAGACAATGGGACCTTTGCATTAAGGAACCCTTCTGTGGGAGAAGATACCGAGAGATTGGCATGGGATCTGTTCCTTATGGGTGCACTATACAAGCAAGAAGCCCATGACTAGGATTGAGCAAGCAAGAACCACAATATTCGGGTATCTGCCAAAGATTGCAGGTTGAGGTCTCTGAATCCAAACTGAGATTTCTGCCAGAAGTTCGGATTAAGATTTGGCTTCCAATCCACCCTTACTTGATCTCTGCTGTGAATTTGATGACCTCACCAGAAGCTACAGTCACAGGGAAAATGGTGGCTTTGTCGATTGAGGGTGTGACTGGTAGATGTTCACATTCGTAAACCCGAACCGGACTTTTGTTAAAAGTTGAGCTGAACTTGGAGGTCCTGCTCATCACTACCCATGAGTGTCAGGAATACTAATACTGGCAGCATGTTGGAGAGGACGGTGGCGCCACGTATGAGTAACCAGTGGCACTGACCACAACGGGTAGGAAGGAGACGGTGGTTGTGAGTCGCTGGCGGTGTTTAATGATGTTTTAAGATGTTGTATAAAGTTGAAGAATGAAAGATGTACTTTACGTGACGGTAAAATGTTATCCTTGGTTCTATGTAAAGATGAATATGTTCTTTGGGCAACTGTTCACCATTGTCTTTCTGTTATTCAGGTATCGCCATTCCTGTGTACTGTGTGAGACATAATGAATAAATTCTCTGATCTCAGATTATACGACAAAGAATATAAGATTTGACTCAAAAGACAACGCACTTTTTCTCTGCCATTCTGTATGATACTAGCCTTATTCAGGTTCATTACATTCTCTGTAGAACTATCTCAAGGTTAATGACGTTGTTTATTCTCATAAAGACATTTAAAAATTCAATAAAGCTTTACCAAAAAAGAATAAGAACATAGGATTCCATAGAAAAATTTGGAATGGGGGACTTACTCCTCCACCATCTTTGGTAACAAATGACATGAGATGAATATGAAGCCTTTATTGTGTGAAGCCAAACTTTGCTCCAACTTCCATTATAGCAGCAAGTTGTGATTTGACAGTAGACTATGAACTTGTGATGGCCAATGTCTCAAACAACATGGCTAATAATTCGGCTTTCAAATAGGACTAAGCAGACCCATTTGGGTTCAGATTTTCCGTGAACCTTGAACAGACGTTGGGTTCGAATACACATGGTTAGCACTCGTGACCACATGGCTAGCTTCGAGAACACATTGGGGCTCATTTACTAAGGGTCCGAATCGCGCATTTTCGTCGGGTTTCCTGAATATTTCCGATGTGTGCCGAATTGTCCTTGCGCACGCGATCGGATTGTGGCGCATCTGCTCCGGCTTTCACACGACAGAAATTGGAGAACCCGACGGATTCGGAAAAAACGCAGAATTTAAAAAAAAATTTGTCGCAAGAATAGCACTCACATACACCAGGACGAAGAAGGTGAACTCCGGCGGACTTCAGCGCAGCAGCGACATCTAGTGCATATCGGGTGCACGACCTTAGTGAATCCCGGCAGACCCGAATCAACGTCGGACAACGCACAGCGGGATCGTGAATGAACTGGGTAAGTAAATGAGCCCCATTGTAGCCATTCATACTTGTAATGCGACTCTATTTTCAATAGGATCATTGACCTCTGTGGCTTCATAAAATGGCTTTGCTGGCGACATTTAAAAAGTTAAAACCTGTGATCTTGAGTGTTGCCAGTGGTTGTTGAACACGAACGTCGAGCCCAAACTTCTGGTTGAGGTCCTTGTTCAATTTCGGTAACCCATACCCACAATGTTTGGTTTGGACCTGAACACTGCAGTTCTGGTCTGCTCATCACTACTTTCAAACAGTGAAGTTGGTAGCAGTACTGTTTCTTATGTTGCTTGCCATGTGACTAGCGCTATTGCTGTTTGGCTGTCCTGTTGCAATGTTCAGTGCAGGCATCAGCCTCGGCCTAATGGACATGATGGCATTACGGAGTTTCTACTCTTCAATTAATTTGAAATTGTGGCTCATCCTTTTTTGTGTGGTTGATAGGGTCAGTACAGGCTTTAGCTGTGGACTCATATGTTATATAGTGTTACACTTTTTTACTCAATTTGTACTTGTGAGTAGCCAGATATACTGTTCCTATAACTCAAGACATGTTTCATACACAGCAGAGTAAAATTGAAACCCTGTTTCTCATTATTTTTTTGGTTATCATGGTCAGTACAGGCTTCAGCGTGATGTTTCTACGGTTTTCTGAGCTGTTATTTGTGGGTGGCCAACTATACTGATGCTTTCAACCCTTTGATGTGCTTGTATTGCTTTGCACCTGAATTTCTTCAGTATAGTAGGAAACTGTTCACTGCAGTTCTCATTGGGGTGCATCACTCTTTACAATCCCTTCGGAGAGCAGCAACATGTGGTAACACCTCGACAATGCCTGTTGGATCCAGCACAGATTTGGGTCCACCACTAACCCAAGCACTACACACAGGTTTCTGCTATGGTCTAGTAAAGTACATTATGGTGGTATCTACTGTTTAGTCACTACTGTCCATCTCTACTTGTGGGCAGAAAACTATAAAGATCCTATGACTCAAGTTTTCTAGAGTATTCAGTATTGTAAAGTTGAAACCTTAGAGCCTTAAAAGGTGCCGAAAAGTTAGATTCAAAGTGATTCAGCATGTACCTTGGCGATCCATTTGCCGTCTTTCATACTCACCTCATTACTAACCAGCCCAGGGACGTCAGTGTGTTGATACATTCTTTAAAGTTAATTTTCTAACATTTACTTGCACGGTTATATAAAAAGTGCACATAACCTTGACGAAGAAGAGTTACATGACACTGAAACGTCAGCGGAGCCTATTCTTCTCCCGACACTATTTTTGAATCTAGTGAGTGCTTCCTGTCTTTTCTCTGAATACGCGTCTATAGAAGATAGGTTCATGTGAATTACAAATCACCTTATCGTTTCATAGACCCTGGTGAAGGATGAAAAATAGAGGATGAGTCATCGGCTGGCATGGCAGAGATGTAATTAAAATTGGTTGAAATAATAAAAAAAAAATAAGTACATAAATAATAAACTGCACACCAAGAAGCCATTAGGACGAGAGATGAAGGGAAAAAAAGACAAGACCGGGGATATTCACTTACACCCACATTAGTGTTGACTGCCGAAAGTACGCTGGGTGTTGTTATTAAGTGCAGAGTCCAAGTTATCCTATGATGGAACGTTCCGGACTATTTCAGGATCATATTAAAATTTTTCCTGTTATTTATTACAATGAACTCACAATAGTCAGCATCATTTAAGGGTATCTGTCAACACATAACCTAAAATATGGAGGCAATTTATCAAGTTTGACTCAAGTCCAGGAGTTGTGACTATTTCCCTTAACATGATGATGTGGTACAGCAGTTAGCTATAGCCTGTGACCGTTCCTGGCGCAGATTATAGAGCAATTCTACGCCAGACGGGAACTGACTTAGAATTGTCCATCCTCAATGTTGGGCACCGGATATACTAAGAGGCCACACGAAAGCACTGGCGCATCGTGCCTGATAAAAACTGCCCTATGGCCTTGTAGGTTGAAAGCGCTGCATCATAACATAACTCCATCTGTAGCTTGGATGATTTAAGGGTATCAACCAGTATGAAAAAGTTAAAAAAAACACTGAAAATAAGGTGCCCACCTTAAAACCCATCAAAAATTCTGTCTGCTGTACGTTCAGTGGGGCTCATTTACTAAGGGTCCAAACGCCTCACTTTCGTGGGGTTTCCTGAATATTTCCGATTTGCGCTGAATTGCCCCAGGATTAGATTGTGTCGCATCGGCGATGGCTTTCACGTAACAGAAATCAGGGGCATGGCGGCCGGACAACCCGACGGATTTGGAAAAACCTTGGAATTTAAAAAAGAATTTGTGTCACAAGATCAGCACTCACATGCACCAGAAAGAAGCAGGTGAACCCTGGCGGACCTCGGCACAGCAGCAAACACCTGCTGGATATCGGGCGCATGGACCTGAATCCCGGCAGACCCGAATCAGCGTCGGACAACACGCCGCGGGATCGCGACTGGATCGGGTAAGTAAATGTGCCCCAGTATCTTTATGAGGTACAGTGATGTTATGGACCACCAAGCTCAGGATCTCACTGGTGGATTCATCTGTTCATATTTGGGCCAATCTGAGTCTGATACATACCCTATGGGAGGGGACTGGTAGTGGTGTGAAATCTGGTGCTTGTTTTAGGAATGACCACTGGTTCATGACGAACATTGTGGTTTCAGGGCAAAGACTTCAACCAGAAGTTTGGGTAACGATCATAGGTTTTAGCAATATGTTTGGATTTTTGATCCAGGATGGATGGAACCTGCCGAACCAGAACCTTCCTAGGTCCACTCACGTCTAGTTAGGTTCCCTTTATGCCCCAATAATACTCTTCATCAGTCAACCGCCTTAAAAATATCCAATATTTACCAACAGTAGACTGTACTACAAGTGCAAGCCCATTGAAACAAATTCTGAAATGTCATATTTCGGGATGCTGTGGGGCAGATGGTTGAAGTGTAACCACAAAACTCGAGTGGCGACTATTTTTCCGTAAGCAATCCAAACACGAAATGCTAGGGGACATCCCTTAAGGGGACCAGTCATATTTGTGCCACCAAATTCAGGGCTGGTCCTTATCTGGCACTGGGATCATGAAGCAGATATTACAGAAATCTATGGGTCTATGCTTGAGGTTCATTGCACCGGGTGGTGTTGAATGGAGAAAAGACACATGGGAGCAAAGGGCATAATGATTTCTACTTTGCAATATCTACAAATGTTCTATTTTAATACTGCATATCAAATTCATTATTCAACAGCAAAGAAGATGTAGTCTAAAAATAATGCCCATAAATAATACATATACTGTCTGTATATAGAGAGTATGTATATCAAACCAACAGAGAGTGCATCACCCTGTAGTAAGATATCAGCTGAGTTGACTAAGCTTAGAGATGTAATATTCTTTAAAGGGGTTGTCCAAGTTGTTCTTGAGGTGGGGAGGGGGAGGTTACTTTTTCAAGCACTCCGGGTGCCCTGCTGTCCCTTGGTGCTGTCCTCCTGTTTGTTTGCTGGTGCATGCCCAGGGCGGAACTACAGTGGTAGCAGCCATAGCAGCTGCTATGGGGCCCCGTCCTCTAACCTGACACTAATAAATGGAGGATGTGCACATTGTACAGCATAATGAGGCACATTTGCTAAGGGTCCACCGGACGCATTTCCGTCCGGTTTCCGGAATTTTTCCGTTTTTCTCTGAATTGCCCCGGGTTTTAGGTGCGCGTGATCGAAGAGTGGCGCACCGCCGGTTGGTGGCCGTCGGGCAACCCAACTGATTCGGACAAACCGTGGAATTTAAAAATCAAATTGTGTCAATTTGGGAAGAAGAAGGTGAACTCCAGCGGACCTGAGCAGGGAAATGCAGGAAATTGGACGCACAATCTTAGTGAATCGCGGCAGCTCCGAATCCTCGTCGGACATTCCAGATCGGCGGCGTCAACGGGACTGGTAACTAAATGTTCCCCAATATGTATAATACACATGTCATGTTTATCTGCTGTATATGTGTGTATATCTGTGATGTATATATGCTATATGTGTATATGTAGTATGGGGTGTATATATGCTGTATGTCTGTATGTGGCTGTGTCTGTGTATATGTGATTTGTATATGCTTTTTGTGATTTTTTTTATAATTTCTGACAGCCCCTTTAAATTGAAATTGAAGCCACCTGACTGTGATCGTTGCCTGAAAATCCCTTATTCTTAATGGACCATTGGGATGATTTTATCCTGGAGGACAGTTAGGACAAGAGTTAGTCAATGGATGAATCAGAGCAACGCAACAGGTTGTGATGGAAGTGTAGTGAACATGAGATCATGGAAACTTTTCAGTGGGAAAATTGCATTAAAATTTTTCCATTATGAAGTTTCCGTTTATAGTCAGGTGACAGTTCTGGATGTGTCTGAATGGCTCATCAGAGAAAAGAAGACTCCAAACACAACATTGTATATTTGTGGTCTATAGTTTATAAATTTACTGTATTTACTCGAGTATAAGCTGACCCGAATATAAGCCGAGGTACCCAATTTTACCACCAAAAACTGGGAAAACCTATTGACTCAAGTATAAGCCGAGGGTTAGGAATGCATTGGTCACAACCTCCCAGTATATAGCAAGCCAGACCCCTGTAGTATATAGCCTGCCAGGCTCTGTAGTATATAGCCTGACAGTCCCTGTAGTATATAGCCTGCCAGCCCCTGTAGTATATAGCCTGCCAGCCCCTGTAGTATATAGTCTGCCAGCCCCTGTAGTATATAGCCTGCCAGCCCCTGTAGTATACAGTCTGCCAGAACCTGTAGTATATAGCCTGCCAGCCCCTGTAGTATAGAGGGAGCCAGCCACCATGTAGTATACAGCCTGCCAACCCCTTTAGTATATAGCCTACCATCCCCCTGTAGTATATGGCCAGCCAGCCCCTGTAGTATACAGCCTACCAGCCCCCTGTAATATATAGCCTGCCAGCCCTTGTAGTATATAGCCAGCCAGCCCCTGTATTATATAGCCTGCTAGCCCCTGTAGTAAATTAACACTGTACTCACCTTTCCAACGTCTCCCGTAGGTCCTCTTCTGCTTCCAATGACGCCTTTTGTCCTTCGGTCCTCTTCGGGTTGTTTGGCTCCTCTTCTGGACGTTCCGCTCCTCTTCGGGTCTTCCCGCTTGGGTGGCACACAAAATGACGTCAGCCACTTGCCGACGTCATTGTTTTTGAGCCGCCGGCATTGCGAGGGGACCCGAAGAGGAGCAGAACTTTCCGGAGAGGAGTCGTAGAGGAGCGGAAGAACCCGAATATGATGTGAAGGACCCGAGGCAGCGCCAGAGCATCGGAAGCAGAAGAGGACCTACGGGAGACGTCGGAGGGGTGAGTACAGTGCTACTTTTTTGATAGACTCTAGTATAAGCCGAGTTAGGGTTTTTCAGTACACAAAGACAATTAGGGTAAAGGGGTTTTTAATGTTTTAGAGATATTCCAAAGATTTCATGCTGTTAACCGCTCAAAAATATAAAAAATAATAGATTTTTCTAGTCATTTAAGGCCATGCTTCCTATTCTTTTTGTCATCAGGAATTGGATGCATGCAATTTTTATGTGACCCAGCCTTACCCTGTACCACACCCCAACACATATAGTCACCCCTTTCCGACAGCCCATCCTGGGAAATTGTGGCGCGTGAAGAATAGTACAGCCGCGACACAAAAGGGTCACTTGGGATACATGTGTCGTGGATACGTCTTAAATACATGTACAAGCAGTTTGCACATAAAAGAACATCCAAAGTCCAACAGAAAACTGTCTCACAGTCCTTAGTAAATGTGCCCAATGGGTGTCATTTACTAAGGGCCCGAATTGCGTTTTTCCGCCAGGTTACCCGAATTTTACAGTTTTGCGCTGATTTGCCCTGAATTGCCCTGGGTTTTTGGTGCATGCGATCAGATTGTGGCACATTGGAGCCGGCATGCACGCAACGGAAATCGGGGGGCGTGGGCGTAAGGAAACCCGAAGGATTTGGAAAAACCGCCGCAGCAGCGACACCCAGTGGGCATCGGGTGCACCACCTTAGTGAATCGACGGAAGACCCGAATCCTCAACAGAGAACGTACCGCTGGATCGCGACAGGACCGGGTAAGTAAATCTGCTCCATTGTCTTTATTTCTCACAGTCCGCCTCACTGACATGGAAAGGGAAGGGGACAGGGGGAGCAGGGTGAGTCATAACTCTCCTACTGCAGTTCATTTTATTCATAAGTGCTCAGATATATAAACAAAGATCCACAGAGAGTTTACAGACAGCACTAAAGCAAGTATCAGGGATGATGAAACAATTGATGAACATTCAGGTACATTTCCTTGAAGCTCTCTGCCGTCCCTGCTGTGACCAGAACCTGTGGCAGGCTATTCCACAGAATCTTGAAACTTTTATTATGTTTTAACTAGCTCTATGTGTCCCGAAAAAAAGATATGGTCCTTTAACCGCCATGCACTAAAAATGCCCGTCACTAGAGCCTTATCAGACCACGTTAAGGCATTAAAGGCACATGGGAAATTTATGTAAAAGAGTTGCCAACCCTTCTAAGGTGTTAAGTACAACTCAACAATAGACAGTTGGTATTAGAATATGAAATGCACAAACATGTCTTCATTCACAATTCTTTTCACTACGGCATCTTATGGATTCAGGAGAAACACTCATCAAATGTCTTCGGCATCAGGGTGAGAGCTGCTCGCTGAGTGGCTGTGACAATGGCTCGCATGTACGTCAGTGGCCTCCGCTGACCTCAATCCCATAAAGCATCTTTGGAATGAAGTGGAATGTTTTATTCATAGGATTAATGCCCAACTGCATAAACAGCAGGAAACTATCAATTTAGTATGCAAACTGTGAAACACTTCCAAGTTTGATTCCACAAAGAGTCAGACTGGACATGTACAGTATCTATCTATCTATCTATCTATCTATCTATCTCATCTATCTATCTCAAAGTCTACTGCATCAGGTTTTATAATGGCAATTTGCATATACTCCAGAATGTTATAAAGAGTGATCAGCTTAACCGCAATTAATTGCAAAGTCAATAGTTGCCTAGAAAATGAACTTTTTCCCCCAAAACACATTTCACCTTCATTGCAGGCGCCTTAAAAGGAGCAGCTAACATGGTTTCAGTGATTGCTCCCGTAACACAGGTGAGGGTGTAGATGAGGACAGGGCTGGAGATCAATCTCATGATTAAGTAAGAATCACACCATTGGACACTTTAAAAGGAGGCTGGTGCTTGGCATCATTGTTTCTCTTCTGTTAACCATGGTTATCTCTAAAGAAACACGTGCAGTCATCATTGTACTTCACAAAACTGGCCAAACAGGGAAAAGTATCGCAGCTAGAAAGATTGCACCTCAGTCACCAATCTATCGCATCATCAAGGAATTCAAGGAGAGAAGTTCCATTGTTGCTAAAAAGGCTCCAGGGCGCCCAAGAAGGACCAGCAAGCACCAGGACCGTCTCATTAAAGTGTTTCAGCTTGGGAATCAGGCTACGAGCAGTGCAGAGCTTGCTCAGGAATGGCAGCAGACAGGTGTGAGTGCATCTGCACGCACTGTGAGACTGCGGAGACTCTTGGAGCAAGGCCTGGTGTCAAGGAGGGAAGCGAAGAAGCCACTTCTCTCCAGAAAAACGATACATCAAGAGGCAGAAGCCTCTTGATGTATCGGGCTGCGAATTTTCAGCGGCGGGGCTATCATACGCTGGCGCGTATAAATATCCCCCTTTGGGTCCATGGCCTGGAAACTCCCCAGATCTTAATCCCATTGAGAACTTGTGGTCAATCATCAAGAGACGGGTGGACAAACAAAAACAAATTGTGACAAGATGCAAGCAGTGATTGTGCAAGAATGGACGGCTATCAGTCAGGATTTGGTCCAGAAGGTGATTGGGAGCTGCCAGGGAGAATTGCAGAGGTCCTGAAGAAGAAGGGACAACACTGCAAATATTGACTTGCTGCAGTAACTCCTTCATGTCAATAAAAGCTTTTGTTCCTCATAATATGATTGCACTTGTATTTCTGTATGTGATAAAAACATCTGACAACCCAGAGGGCAACAGATCATGTGACAATAGAATATTTGTGTCATTCTCAAAACTTTTGGCCATGACTGTATTTGTCTCTCTATCTATCTCTATCTCTCTATATCTATCTCTCTATCTATCTAAATATAGGGACACATTTATTTACCCCTCCTGACGTGTTCCCCGAAAGTGCATTGTCCGACCGGAATGCACTTCTGCCTCAATTCACTAAGATTGTGCGCTCGATATCCTGCATGTGTCACTTCCCCGCTCAGGTCTGCTGGAGATAACCTTCTTCTTCCTGGTGCATGTAAGTGCTTGATCTTGCGTCATAATTTGAAAGTTAAATCCCGCGCTCAGTCCAAATAAGTCGGATCGCCTGACGGCACCCCCCCCCCCAACTTCTGTCACATTAAAGTCAGCACAGCTGCCCCACAATCCGATCACATGCAACACAATCACCAGTTAAATACCTATCACAGCAGTGCATATCCAGTAAATGCGGAAAATCTGACAAAAGAAATGAGCCCCATAGTGATTGTAGATAGAGCATACACAGTGTAAAGGTATATAACTATAGAGAGACAGTACTGTGTGGAGGTCTTTTGTGGCTACATCACAATATTGTGGGTTTTTTTTTGCATGTAGAAGTCAAAAAGTTTTTACTGCAGTCGTGTTCTTGAGTAAAAAAAAAGGCAGTTAGTCATGGTCTATGAATAGTCATGGTCTATAGATAGATAGACCATGACTAAGGACTGTATTACATAGTGTCTGAAACGCGTAGGTCCGCTCCGTGTTTTTAAACTAGAGCATGCACATTCCAAACTGTGTGTTTTTCTTTTGATGTTCCAAAAGCAAAATGTCATACTGACACTTTTCTTTACTATTATGTAGGAATGAGTGAACCTGTTATGGTTAGGGTTGGACCTGAACCCAAACACTCACCCCCACTGGTAACAGCCCCGACCACCATTTTCCCAAGGATCTTTGCTCCCTGGGTGTCAGAACTGATTGTGGGTGTTTATAAGGGGGTTGAGCCTCCCGAACTCTGATACCACTGTCGAAAAGGCTGTTTGACGGGACTACCGAACCTGCAATATGTTTGAACGGACGTCTGCACAGCAAAATGCCTCTTGCTCCACTTAGTTTGGCTCTTTTTATCCTACCTCCTTCCCTCCTAATTTGCTTTTCACCCTAATATTTTGCCTTAATTCTATCTTGCCATCAGGGGGACAGAAGCTCACTGAGGTGTCAGATTACATAAGATCTCTATGGAGATGGGAGGGGGAGCAGTGAGTGACGGCAGCTAGGTCTTCGCCCTCCAGCTGAAAGTGCACTGCAAACTCACAGACGGAGCTCATTTACTAAGGGTCCGTCGGACGCATTTTCGTAGGGTTTCTCGCCGATTTCCGTTTTGCGCTGAATTGCCCTGGGATTTTGGCGTCGGCTTGCATGCGACAGAAATCGGACGCAACAGATGCAGGAACTCGGGTGCACGATCTTAGCGAATCAAGGCAGACCTGAATCTTCGTCGGACAACACACCGCGGGATCGCGACAGAACCAGGTAAGTAAATGTGCCCCATAGACTGCAGAGATGAACACTACTGAATAATGTGAGTTCAGGTGATTGTCTACAGTAGGAGAACTGTGCATGTTAAGGCAGCATGTGTAGGGACTTAGCAATGCTGCCTCCTACTGACCACTACAATTATCTCTCCCCTTCAGCTCAGGAGAAATAGTTATTGCTGAATGGTGCCTGAAGGAACAATATTCCCATGTGTATTGGTAAGCATTGATATGTAGGGTGGGCCCTACCAGGTATCTGGGCCCGAAGAAACTGCCCCTTTTACCCACCTGCTAGCTATGCCTCGGTGTACAGTGGAAGAATAAAATGTGATTTTAAAAAACTATATAGTTCCCAAGGGTCTTTTCTGACTTTGAGACACAGAAAATAAAAATAACAGTTGAAACAAAATCTATATAATTATAAAAAAAACATTCAAAAAACCTATTCCCTAAAATGTATTTGCTCCAAATAATGAAAAAGATGTGGAAGCCATGGAGAAATTGATACAGGAGCAGGAAGTGATGAAAGAGAAGGAGGAAGTGATGGAGGAGAAGGCAGGAAGTGATGCAGGAGAAGGAGGAAGTGATGCAGGAGAAGGAGGAAGTGATGCAGGAAGTGATGGAGGAGAAGGAGGAAGTGATGCAGGAGAAGGTGGAAGTGAAGGAGGAAGTGATGGAGGAGAAGGAGGAAGTGATGGAGGAGAAGGAAGAAATGAAGGAGGAATAAAAAATCAAGGAGTAGGTGGACACATAATTGATGTAAGTCAATGAACGAGGGTCTCATAAATCTTTGCTATCGCCATTGTTCTTGCTTTTCTCTGATGGCTACTTTTTCTGATGTGTCTTACAAGAAACAAGAGATTGTTAGACAACCAATCGACCAATATAAGTAAGTGCCATATTCACATATGGTGCTGATTGTATTCATTATTGGGTGGTACTTGTCATCAAGGGGGGTCGCAAATAGAGCTTGTCTGTGGTCGGCAGCACACATCAGTGATATCAAATCCTATTATTACACAATTCTACTTTTTTCTTAAGGCCTTACTTAGATCCATAATAATATCCATAATAATAATCTTTATTTATATAGCACCATATTACAGATTCTAAGGGGAACATATACAAATAAAATAAGATATTACAGAGTGATAACTGTCATATCAAACAATAGGAATGGGGGCCATGATACATTATCCCTTCCTGTAAATTAGATTCAGTAGTCACAATGTTAGCCAGAGGGGGCCTATAGGGGGCACTGGGCACCATACATTCAATTTTTATAAACAGAAAGATAAGATAGCAGAGGTTTTGGTTGTTATAGGCACCAAAGACAAATTATATTAATTGATTATTATGTTGATTCATTTTTTGGGTGCTGGGTGTGGATTAGAGTGGATTAAGAAGCCACAAATTGAGGCCACAAGATGAAAAAGAAGATGCTAAGAACTAAGCAAGACTAGAATTTTCTGTATTTATGTCTGAGATGTTGTGAGATTTTGTTTCTCTAAATAGTAAAGAAGATGACGAAGCCATGGAGAAATGTATAAAGTAGAAGGAGAAAGTGATGGAGGAGGAGGAAGTGAGAGAGCAAGTGATGGAGAAGGAGGAAGTGAATGATGAAGTGATGTGGAGAAGGAGGAAGTGATGACGGAGAATCAGGAAGTGATGGTGGAGAAGGAGGAAGTGAAGGAGGAACAAAAAATCGATAAGGAGGAGACACCATTGATGTAAGTCAATAAACGAGGGTCTCATAAATCTTTGCTTACCCCATTTTTCTTACTTTTCCTTAATGCAAGGGTGTCAATACAAGGAGAAGAGCACCAGGAGGAGGAAGAGAGCGCCAGGAGAGGCACAGAAGTGACAGAACCTTATTATCATAATTTAGAATTGCTTTTCAAGCAAAACCACTCTGTTCAGGGATTAAACAAGATATATTTCTGCATCTCAAGGTATATTTGGTTCATAATGCATCAAATCAAATGGTAGATTTCCTTTAAGGCAACCATGAAGCTGATGTGGCCCCGTGCGGCACTGTCACTGAAGTGCCGCCACCGTGTTTGATAACAGAGCTCAAGCGGTTGACGCTTACCATATATAATACTACCAGCACCAATCCCGGGTGTCAGCTGTAGGTATTAGCTGTATGATGCAGCTAACACCCACCGTGTATGGATCGGCCTCGGCCATCATCATTCCTCCTTAACCGAACATTTACGTCAGATTTTGATAAGGAGTTAATAGGCTAATGTTCTTTAATCTCACTAATTTAAGGTGGTGCGGACTCTGGGACCTGACTCTTGGGTGAGCAGCGAAGGGGGAGTTTTTCTGTTTTCTGTTTTTTTATACTTTATATACAATCCTGGTATATTCCTGTATAGTATGATACTGCTCCGGTCAACGTTAGCCCGACTCTTGCTACAATTTCATGCAACGTAAAACCAAATACTTAATTTTCTTGTCTGTTTGTTTGATTACTCTCTTAAAAAATTTACCCTATTAAAAAACAAACACCGGTATGAACTGAGCCTAAGAAGGATACACTTTCTTTTGTCGGACATCCACCATAAACAAGCTATTCCTATCCAGTGGATAGGCAAAATTTGACCAGAATCACTATAGTCCATACGATGCACCTTGTTTCATGATAAATAACCAAAAAGTTCTATTTTATGATGCGGAAGACTGATCCTAATATTCCCTGTTTGCCTCAGAGCCTCTAGGGATGGCAGCATTCTATGGGTTAACATATTATCGTCTCATTGTTCTCGTGCGTATACCCGGCGTTTTATTGAAGGCTTCCATTTGCCTATTACGGCAGGAAAGGCTATATCTCTCAATCAGAAAAGCAATCAATATTTAACCTATAAAGTTCTCTGTTTAATGGGTCATTCTGATGATGATACTTGTCAGGTTTCTAGACGTAAAACACAACATTTCAGAAGAAGGTAGAAAAGGGCAGTACTTCAGCGAGCCCTTTCCAATTAACAAAAAAAAGATTCCTAGCTTAGCCATAAGTGCATGCGGGGGCGGCAAACCTAGGCTGTTCAATCAAAATGACAGGTTTGGTCTCACAAACAAGCTTGGTCGACATAAATGAAGGTGATTGGAAAATGACTAATGATTACCAAGAATATGTAAAACTTTTGTCTTGCTCGATGCTAGGAAGAGGAGGAGCCAAGAGATAACAATAGCAAAGTAATTACCTGCGAACCTCACAGTATCATCCTGTAGCTACAATAACTGATGGCAAAGATACCTAATTTCCCCACCGGGGATCATTTATGGTAATGCTTCTCTCTTCTCATTCGTATTGTGTCATCTACAATGGGTTTGAGCATCCCGGAATCTGAAGAAGGTGGAAAAGAAGGAAAATATAAATATAGTTAAAGGGGTATTCTCATCTGGTCATTGATATTTAATTTAATTCATATACAGTGGGTACAGAAAGTATTCAGACCCCTATACATTTTTCAGAACCCTATATTATTGTAGCCAATTAGTAAGATCAAAAAAGTTCTTTTTTTGCTCATAAATGTGCCCTCTGCCCCATCTTGACAGAAAAAATAGTTTTTTCTCATTTCATAAACAAGAAAACTGACATATCACATGGTCATAAGTTTTCAGACCCTTTGCTGTGACACTCATATTTAACTCATCTGCTGTCCATTTCCTTCTGATCCTATCTTGAGATGGTCCTACCCCTCTGTTGGAGTCTGTTTTCAATTAAACTGATTGGACTTGATTAGGAAAGGCACACACCTGTCTATAGATTACAGATTACAGTGCATGTCAGAGCAGGAGAATCATGAGGTCCAAGGAACTGCCCAAGGAGCTCAGAAACATTATTGTTCCAAGGCACAGATCTGACCAAGGTTGTAAAATAATTTCTGCAGCACTCAAGTTTCCTAGGAGCACAGAAGCCTCCATAATCTTTAAATGAAGGAAATTTGGGATGACCACAACTTTTCCTCGATCTGTCCATCCAGCCAAACTAAGAAATTGGGGGAGAAGACCCTTGGTGAGACAGGTGTAGAAGAACCTCAAGATCTTTGTGGCTAAGCTCCAGAGATTCTGTAAGGAGATAGGAGACAGTTCCACAAAGTCAACTATCACTGCCGCCTCAGGCAGTCGGGTTTATGGCAGAGTCTGCTGATTGAAGCTTTTTCTCAGTGCAAGACATATGAAGACATACAGTTTGAATAAAACACATGAAGGATTCCCAGGCTATGATAAATAAGATTCTCTGGTCTCATGAGAGGAAGATTGAACTTTTTGGTGCTAATTCTAAGCAGTATGTGGGGAAAAACCAGGTAATGCTCATCACCTGCCAAATACAATCCCAACAGTGACACATGCTGGTGGCAGCATCATGCTATGAGGGCAGGGACGGGACCACTGGTGGCAACTGAAGGAATAATTAATGTGGCCAAATACAGAGATGGATGAAAACCTGTTTCAGATGCTCTGGACCTCAGACTGGACCTTCACCTTCCAACAAGACAATGACCCTAAGTGCATACATATCTAAAATACCAAAGCAGAGGCTTCAGAACAACTCTGTGACCATCCCTGACTGGCCCAACCAGAACATTGACCTAAACCCAATTGAGCATTGGAGAGAGACTTTAAAATGGCTTCCACCAACGTTCACCATCCAACCTAAGGGAACTGGAGAGGATCTGTAAGGAAGAGGCAGAGGATCTCTAAATCCAGGTGTGAAAAAAGTGTTGCAAATTCCGAAGAAGATTCATGGCTCCACCAGATCCAAAGCTGCTTCTACTCAACACTGAGCAAAGGGGCTGAATACTATGACCATGTGATATTTCAGTTTCTCTAGTTGATTAAATTAGCAAAATAATTAGTAATATGTACATTACTGTTTTTTCTGTGTAGATGGGGTGGAGAGCACATATTAATGAGCAAATAAAGAGACATTTTTTGATCTTACCAATTGGCTGCAAAAAAAAACCAAAGAGTGAAACATTTTAAGCTGTCTGAATTTCCCTACCCACTATTTATATATTGCCCACTATATATAGATAGATATATAAAAATTTCTTCAATTGCAAGTTATTTTTAAAAATGTTTTGGATACAACCACCCCTTCCCCCCAGAAACAGTGGGCAGACATTGAAGCCTGTCCAACCATCATGATTCAGTGTTCATTACCACAGGATGGCTGTAAAACATGCAGTAACACTTGGACAAATCATATGCTTAAACTATTTGTTTCTTTGTGCTATTATTCCAAAAGTGGTGGTCATATCCAAGTACAACCATCTCTTTTGTAAGGTAATACATGGCTACATTTATGGGAAAATATCTTCACACTGGTACATGTTTTTTTAATAACATCCAATTTAGGAAATCTATGTATATACTAGATAAATTTTATTAAATATCAATGCCATGTGAGAACACTCCTTTAAAGTGGATTTCTCTAGCCAGGGAAAGACACTTTTTGTCTAACTGCCTCTGGCTCTTTGTACCTGCAAATTAGCCTCCAGTCTCTTAGATACCTTTGGGAATGATCCAGAAGTATCGTTAGTCATATGATCACTGCAGTTAATCTGTCCAACCACCACCCACATAACTGAGGATTGCTCCAAAAGTTTCAGCTGAATACTTGTACAGCCCCATTTATACCTAACTCTGACATGCCATGAGGGTCAGACTGGCCAACCAAAAAACCAGAGGATTCTCTTGGGTCTAACTTAATACTGGATTCCAGACATACAGCTGAAGCAAATCTAATTTGAATGGCTAGTAGGGTTTATTTCCTTTCGAATGATGAAGAATAAATTCATTGGTCATGGGTCCTAACTGTTGGCCAGCATGGCTTGATTTGCCAAAAAGTCCTTTGACAGATACCATAATGGTCTCCACTATAGTCAATGGGATCTGTTGGGCTAATTCGGGACCGGTAATTTTTAGCAATCTGGCCGCCTAGATTTTTGTTGGTATGCCCCTAAAATGACCTCCTAACTATACTTCCCCTGCACCTCAGTTGGTGAAATTTATCATCAAAAAGGATGCACTGGCTCAGAGGAAGGTTCCCTGCTACTATGGTTGAAACCTAAAATAACTTTTATGCAGGCTGTTCACCTACCTCCGAAGACTCTGTCAGTACCAGCCACAGCACCTAAGAGGTTTGACTCTACTACCGTTACCCTCATTGGTACCTCTGCAAAAATATTAAGGTACACCCAAGGCTAGTTATGGCAGCCTCTCAGCGCTTTTTGGTTATTCAGCTTGTGCCAACGCATGAACAATAACTTGTCTCACTGCTGAAAAGTGCAAGAAGTTACTGTGCATGCGACCCTGCAGCTGAATAACAGAAGAGCAGGGTCGTGCACAGAGTTGAGACTTCAGAGGCTACAGGGGCGTGATGTAGCCTTAGCCGCCTGACTCTTGGCCAGGCTACTCGATGTCCCAGTAGCCTCTAAAATTCCTCTGCATAAAGGATAAATAAAGTTTTCAGTTAGTTATGGTAAAGGTAGTGTAGGGCTAAGTAGAGAGAAAGGTATCTACCATCAAGAATACCTCAGTGTACACCAGAGTGTATTCCTGAAGGTAGGTTTCCATTAATGATGCACACACTGCTAACACCTGCCATTGGTGCTAGGACCCATCGCGGGTGTAAACCCTTTGAATGCTTCCGGCATAAATACCCTGTGTGGCGCCATTTTGCCTTGGATTGTTGCTCCCTAAAGGGAGTGATAACCTTGAGGAAAATGATGGCATCTTGTTAAATGGATTTTTAATATGTCTTTGCCCACACCAATCACAGGTGTTATCCTATTGGAACTCAACCTTTTTTTAAAATTTTGCCAGAACTCACCAAACCCAAATGGATCTACTAATCCCTAACCAATGTTAACGAAACCTTTGGCAGGTTGCACCTTATCCTACAACTAATAGATTGGCCAATAACGATACAACACTATGGCCAAATCATGTCTATTTTCTGAAAGCCGGTCGTCCCCTTCCATTTCTCTTTGCACAAGTCAGGACAAGAGCTGATTGTGTCTTCCAGACAAAGTTATAGGAAACTATTTAGGTAAAAAAAACGACAGATCTTCATGAAATAGTTTTCCGTTCACCTCAGATTTATTCAACAATTTCACAAGTACAAGTAGTACATTGCTGAACTTTTCAGCAGACTCAACTTAAGAGCCATCCTTTCTTCTCCAGACACAATGAAGTATAAAAATAAAGTGATGACTCACAAGGCTGCCCCTTTCTGTATTCAAAAGGGAGATGGAATGCTGGCAGGGAGGTATTGAAGTGACAGCTTTGATGTAAAGTATCCCTTTCCCATCTTTAATAAGGGCTTTTGTTTCGAAGGTTCTGTTATACAACGGGGGGTGGGAATAAATGAAAGTGTGTGTCCACCATCTACTAATTCACTTTTGACATTTCAGGAATTAGTCATTATGCTCAAAATTCCCAATATTTTTCAATGTTTTGAAGACACTGTAATTCTCGCTTTACTTAAAGCCAATGTTTTAACATTTGAAAGATTACAATGATTAAAAGTTGCATTTCGGCGTGATTTTTGGGAAGGCACAGAAATGTAATTTTTTTCTTTTAGTTTGTATTTTACTCTGGGATTTACATAAACAATAAAACCAACTTGTATCGTTTTGGCTCACGTTATCCCCGAAAAAAGCATAGTCTGTGACAAAGCTTTCCATGTTTTAATAACAGAGGTTGTCAACTTGCTTTTCCTTCTTTGTCTTCTACTGGGAATTTATTGGGGCTTATTTAGTAAGGGTCCGCAAATCGTCAGATTTCCGAAGTTTTCGGGATTTGTGCCGCTGTGACATGTATCTAACTGGGGATTGTGTCACACGCAATCAAATTGTGCCGCAGCCACGCTGGCTTTCATGCGACAGAAATCGGGGGGGCATGGCCAGCAGATGATTCAACTGAATCGGACTCGGTGCAGGATTTAAGATTCAAATTGTGTCGCAAGACAATGCACTTACATGCACCGGGAAGAAGATGGTGAATTTCGGCTGACCTGAGCAGGGAAGCAACACGTACAGAATATCGGGCGCATGTAGCTGTGCATTCCGGTCTGACAATGCACTTTCGGGGATCGCACAGAACAGGTAAGTAAATGTCCCCCATTATTCTAGTAGAACAAAATGTTCAATAATACAAAAAGATTAATTTATCATATGCATTTCTTAGGATGCGTCAAATTTATGTTGGGTGAAACAAAATTTTTTTTACAAAATTCACAGAGACTTAAGGATAGACACATTTTTATTGTCAGGGTGTCTCTCTGTGTATTAATGACATGCAACATCTTCCATCAAATAAGCTACTCCCACCAACCAAGGGTATTTTATAGAGGTGTAAGAAATTTTGCATTTGGAAATTGTCCAATCAAAGTTGAGACCCTACTTTAAAAATGTCCACCAATATCCATCGTTTGCAATAGTTTCGTAGATAATAATTGCCAAAACCCCACCATGATAATAAGGTTTAAGCTCTGGAATGATGATATCTGAGTAAAACCCAACAAACTATACATCCTGACATTACTGCCAAGAGAGATAGTGATAATCCTGATGACCAGATACGCTGTAATGTAAGGTGATGGAACAGCCTGGATAGACTGGAAGCACACACTAGTGAGTTCTAAGGCTAAAACAACTTTCCAGTTGTGCCTGCCTAACTGCCCTACCTACTCTAAGTGGTAGGTGACAACTGGTCAATGTCCCTTCGTGCACCAAAGTGCAAACATTGAAACAAAGACAGGACAATACAAACAACAAAGACTAGTAAAAAAAATAAAGGTCAGAGCCAAGAGAACAAATCCAGTACATTATCGATAGACAAATGGGTAGTCAGAAAACAAGCCAAGGATCAAGAAATCCAAAATACAGAAATCAAGTTAAATGCCAGATAGCTTGACATAAGATATAAAGCAAGCAAGGAGCAAATAGCCAGCAAACCATTTATGAGATGTTAGAGTTCTGATAAAGAAGATGATTGGATCAGTTCTCTGACATCCAAGCAGGGCAGAAAAATGGCAAATGTAACTGTGTGCAAATTAGAGCTAAATCCACAGGAGACAGATTGGGGTGATGGAAATCAATTAAAACAGCTAGGGATTAAATTACACTTATCAGCGAATCCTCAGTACTTTACGGACAGATGATGATTCTGGAGCCCGGACGGGCACAAATGGGCACAGATGTTACATACAGATTGATACATATAGGGATTGACTGCTTTTCTTGTTCCCATTTGTACACACAGTGGGCTGTCAACCATTTTTGTGAACATTCTCAGTACGACTTTCTAAGTCCCCTAAGAAACCTGTCAGGTGTAGTGAGAAGTAGTAGTGGACATAAGGGTATCAGACCCACTGGGGGTCATTTACTAAGGGCCCGATTCGCGTTTTCCCGACGTGTTACCTGAATATTTCCGATTTGCGCCGATTTCCCCTGAATTGCCCCGGGATTTTGGCGCACGCGATCGGATTGTGCTGCATCGGCGCTGGCATGCACGCGACGGAAATCGGGGGGCGTGGCCGAACGAAAACCCGACGGATTCGGAAAAAACACCGCATTTAAAACAAAATCTGTCGCGGAGCTTGCACTCACCTTCACTCAGCCCGAGCCGGTGAACTCCAGTGCGTCCCGATGCTTTTCAGCGCAGCAGCGCCACCTGGTGGACGGCGGAGGAACTACCTTTATAAATCCCGGCCGGACCCAAATCCAGCGCAGAGAACACGCCGCTGGATCGCAAATGGACCGGGTAAGTAAATCTGCCCCAATGTGTTACCTAATTGGTTGGCCTTTGGTCTACTCCCAAGGTCAGTGTCTAAGTGACCTAGATGGTTTTCTCTTTTTAACCCCTGTGAAGTAATCTCTACGAAAGGACCAAGTCAGGACTAGCCACAGAGGTTCAGATTCAGAGCAGCAAAACAGGAACAAGATTCATCAAAGAAATCCTGGAAAAAGTTCAGGTCAGGAGAACATGAAGCAATGAAGGACACCATCGAAGGACAGCAACACACTAGGGATCATAAGCCCGGATGCAGTGTGGCTGAAGACACCATCTAGGGAGCAAGTAAGTGACCTGGTGGCTCTGACCACCAGGAGAGCCAGCATTACAGAAGTCCTACTCTAAACCATAAAGCCTCATAGAGCTCAACTTCTAACATCTTCGATGTATCTGTATGTTCTGTTCCAATGATTTCACATACCGTAAATAGAAAACAATGTTAAAAGAAATCTACCATCAAAATTAATCATGATAAATCAGGGGCACTTACTGATGATCTCAGGCACCGTGAGTATGGTTATTCATTGCCTCCTTCCTTCTAGAATCAACTTTTAAAATTATGCTAATGAGGCAGAAGGGCTCTGTGGGCGTTACCAAAGAACCTCCTTACTGGAGCACTTGTCCCTCCCACTTTGTACTACAACTTCCTCTGCTGAAGTGAGATTATATCAGGGAAAGGTAGGGTGAAGTACTGAGGGATCAAGGGGGAACCTCATACAGTGTAACAGCCTGTAAAACTACAGCATGGAGGTGCCTGGATCTATGAGTAAGTGTTCTTGCATTATCATGATGGTAGATTTCCTTTAAAACACATTAATATATATTTCCTTTCAATATTGGTAGGAAAGTTATCATTAGTATAAAAATGCACTCTGATTATACGCATGAAATATTAAGTATTCTTCTACATTCTTCCTCAAAGTTTTTTTTTTTAATGGAATTATATCTCTCAAACTCCAATAACGTCATCACAGCCTATTTATAGCAGGTTCTCTGGGCAGGGAAGTGCCTTTTCATGTTCATATCAAAGCTGACTTTCTCTTTGCAGAAAACTTGTAATCTTAAATGAAAGTAATCCATTACTTGCTGAACAGAGTAGTCACAACAGAGAACATGTCAGAAACAATATAGTGAAGTGTGGGTGTACATTTACCCGTAGGTTGAGTATGGAGGATTATATAGGGCTGATGCAATCAGGTGTTCAAGTGTTTGGTTGTGACAGATACTGTAACACATCTCTATTTTACATAGAGATTCTTAGTGGAAGCTTTGACACCCGGCTCATCCATCTCCTTGTGGGTGCATATACATATACTGCAGAGATCATCCCGCTAGTATATTAAGTACCAAAGCCATGTAACAAAATACACATACCCATTGAACCATCAATATAAGCCTATATGAACCACATAATTTTAATGGAATATACACGTTGACTCCCAAAAGGATTTGTTTATCTATGTATATGTCTGTATACCCCCCATAACTATTTTAACCTTTGTACAGATCCCCTTTATTTTTCCTTTCTGTACCAACTCTTACGTTTGTAAGATTTCTTATCCACTTGAAAAAGGGGACCACAGATCCCCGAAACGTGTTGTGTTTCCTCCGTAATACAAATAAAAATAAAAAGAAAATATATTTCTTATTATTATTATCTGGTCTGGTTGTGCGCCTCCCGTTCTTGGCTTCACTGCACCTAAGTAACAAAATGATATACTCTATGTTATAGTCTATGTTATGGGGGTCTACCAGAACTCAAATCCTCCCATAGGGGAAATCGGCATTGTGTATGGCACTTTATAAGCTTTCCAGTGTTTTCTGGAGAATTTTTATTTTACAGAAAAAATTACATATTAAACCAATAGCTTATTTAACTAGGCGGTCATTGGAGCTACCACAACCCCCCAAAAACAGTTTTTTTAACTCTTTCCTTTAACATCTACAAGGCACCTTATTCCCTTGTAGATGACTATTATTATACAGGCAGTCCCTGGGTTACATACAAGATGTTTTTCTTCTATAGGTTTGTTTTTAAGTTGAATTTTGTATGTAAGTCGGAACTGTGTATTTTATTATTGTAACCCCAGCCAGAATTTTTTTGGTCTCTGTGACAATTGGATTTTAAAAATGTTGGATTAATAATATATCTTAATTGCAGACACCTTTGATAACTGTTATAGCTGATCATTGTAGCTTAAGGGTAAGGCCGAGTAATTTAACAATATCCAGAGATCCATTTGTAACTAGGGGTTGTCTGTAAGTCATGTGTTCTTAAGTAGGGGAACGCCTGTATATATATGTCTCCATATCTCTCTCTCTCTCTATATATATATATATATATATTTATATATAAATTTATATATATATATATATATATATATATAAATCCATATAATTCTTGCTCCCCGGGACACCACCCAGCAGGAGCCCTAAATGCCATACCACCTTATTCCACTACGAATAGGGGTTTCCATGACAGGCCACCCTGTCCCCCTTTTATCCTCTCAGCACCAACTCCAAGGACCCCCTGACCTGTCTCTGCTGCTATGACGCCTTACCCTAACTAAACCCTTCTATCCTTCCTCTCTATTTCCTAACCTTGCTCGTACTAATCCCTCTTTATTGTTTTATTTTTTCTTTCCCCTTTACCTTCACTATAAATAGTGATCAAAAAATGATCATACATACATGGATTTGTATATTCCCTAGGGTAAAAGATTTGGTATTTTGGAGGCCCTTAAAGGAACCACTCAAAAAACACAAAAAAACACTATAAATACTCACCTCCGCTCCTCTTCAGCTTGATCCTGGTGCTGTCAGTTGCTAGTCTTGACATGGCGGGATAACATAGAAAAGAAAGTTATAATTAGCAGCTCAGACTGCAGGGACAAGATGTTCGGCACTCCAGGCTGCTAATAATGCAGGCCCCCGCACCTCCCACGCCTGTCCCGTGATGTCACCTTGCTCTCCTAGTCTCCCAGCATGTGAGAGAGAGGGGGCGTGCATAATTAGCAGCCTGGAGTGTCGGACATCTTATCCCTGCACTCTAAGCTGCTAATTCTAACTTTCTTTTCTAGGGGATCCGGTCATGTCAAAACTAGCGACGGACAGAGCCATGATCAAGATGAAGAGGAGCGAGCGTGAGTATTTCTAAGTTTTTGGTGTTTCTTGAGTGGTTTATTTCAAGTGAACAGAATTATGCCTCTACTACTAAATTCAACCCTTTTGCGTGAAGCAGTGTTCTTATAGCACTCAATATAGTACACGGCAACCATAGAAATCACTGTAGTAAAGGCCCCCCTTAGTAACCACTAGAGTAGAGGGCCCATATAGTAGCCAATATAGTACAGGGCCTCCATAGTAGGAGAAGGAAAGTCTTTGCAGCACCTGTCCATGGTCCATGGCACTGTTGTGCAGGCATGTTCAGGCATTGGCAGATGTGTGCACTGAGAAGATTGTTCTCTGGTGCGAGTGGACATGAAGCATCTGCCCTGACAATCTGTAACCCAAAGCAGGCTGATGTTATTACATGATTGTGTCAACTCAAATCAAAGGTCTCACTCGTTCTCTGCCCTGAGTATCCTGTGACCTGGCTGTCATATGATCAATAGCGATCCTGTGTTCAATCATGTGATCACGGGGACAAAAAGAGTCAGCTGACCTACTATGCCTACTTATGGTTATTCCTGAAATAGCTACAAAAAAGGGAACACTCCTTTACTGCAAATGAGAGTATGGGGTATTTTGATATATTTGGCAAAGAGGCAGAAACCAGACTTTGAGCGGAGTTTGAGCGGAGTATCCCTTTAATTGTATCCCATCTGGATGTGTTCCCTACAGACCTCAAGCTCAGTATGAAGTGGCTTCAAAAACTACTTAACCTCATTTATTCGTTCCTTATCAAGACAGTGGGTGGATTGAGGTCCATGGGCTGTTTTGTTAAGTTTTCTAAAGGTTTAATTTGAAGTTTTTAGTACAAACAGCTCAACTTCCTAAACTATAGATCTTGAAAATGTTTAAGTTGTATGTTTGTCACAGAGGTTAGTGGTGGAAATGTTAAATCGACATTTGTTCATGACAAGTTCTTGGGCACATCATGGTGAGAATGCCAAGCAAATATTAATAAAGGTTAAAGTGACGGCTTGTATTGTACTCTGGAAGACGGCGTAAATACCTTGGTACTGGGAGATGAGCCATAAGGTGATGTTCACAGATGATGGCTGTAAGCAGGCAATGAGATTAACTTATCAAACGGTCATTTGCTTTTACGTACGGGAAATAAATTGACTTCAAAATGTAAAAATAATCAGATATTTTTGTGGAATACATGTGTTGAATTTTTACCGAGGTTTAAAGGAGTTGTCAAAAGCTTTAGTGTGTTAACAATATGATCAGTGGAGTCTGCCTCCTCGAAACCCCACCTAAGAATGTGGTTCCTATTCTTCCTAATTGATCAGTTGACAAGTTGAACATGGGCCCTGCTGCTCCATTCATAGATGAGTCTTCATTAGATGAGAAGATGAGGGTGAAGATAAGAAGATAAAGGTGAGAAGATGAATGAGTGTTGAAGATCACAGAGGTTGACTATCTTCATCACTCTCATTCATCCTTTCTTCTCCTGAAGCCTCAGACACTTCTATAGACACTGAATGGCCCGGCAGGACACATACTCAACTTGTAACTTTATCAAACATGACCCCCATGTCATGATCAATGGATGTACCAGGGGTTCGACACCCACTGATCTAATTTTATCCCCGTGGGATCAGATCTGGCATTTTGGAGGTCCTAGAGCAGAATTTTGTTTTGGGGCAAAACTCAGACCATTTAGGTGTTGCAGTTCTGAGCGTCAGTACTCCCCTCCTCTGTTGATGATCTATTATCTTCCTCTCCTGCTAGGACTTGAGATTTCAGCGCTAGCAGTAGGTGGAAGTGAGAAGACCGGGGGAGAAGGTTAAGAAGGAGTTATCATGCCATGGGGTGAACGGGAGGATGTAGGTCTTCATCATGCTCTTCCATGGATCCCATGAACTGGAAATAAAATTAAGAAACTAAGCCAAAATTTGCCAGGCTGGTCTCACATGGTAGAATAGGTTTTTGGGTCCCCTCTGCACAAGGCCTATGCCTGAATGGTTTCGCATAATTTCCCATAGTACTATCCTATCCTTTACTCTTAACCTCTAAAGATGACAAGAGAGAATTATCTTTACCTAGACTAGAGGAAGTCCTACCATTATCTTAGACACAATGGCATCCTCTATAGAGGATCTCCACAGGATCTATTATCATCATAGACCTGGAAGGTATCCTCTACGCCTAGAGGAGAAGTGGTTCGATCTTAGACATGGTGCATCCTTTATGCCTAGATAAGAGGTGGTTCTACCATCCCCATATAAAGGTATTCCTTACTGTAAAGGCAGTCAGACTGTGAAACTTTCTACTACAGGATGTTGTGATGGCTGAGGCAATTGTCAACATTGTGCTAGTCCACAATTGCAATGAAATAGTGGCCAAGCATGCATAGTCATTTCCTTTTTATAGGTTTGTACAAAAAAAAAGGGATAGATTTCTAATTGCTCTGGATCGAACCACTTGACCCCCATCATTCGGTAGAAAAAATGGTTCCCCAAGTCCCTTGAAGATGAATATAGCAGCAGCTTTCATGCCTACACAGGATACACAGGACCTTGAAGGAAGCCCAAAACTCCAGGCTCCAGTGTAACTGAACTGCACCTAATAGGATAATTATTTAATACAGTATTTTCATATTTCAACATTTCTATCTCAGTTATATATTTCATCTTAAAATATCCCTGAAAATGCTGTAAGCAGATGGCATATTTAGCAAACTCTTCGGCTGATCCTTGCCCGTGTTCATAAATATTTCTCTAGTGCCTTGTCAATAGGTAATAAATGATCTGATTAAAGTAAGCAGCTAAAATAGTCACAATCACAGGAATCCTGTTATTTAAAGGGGTGGTCAAGGATAAAAAAAAAACATTGTTAATGTCTTAAAAAAATAGACACCTCGATTCATATGGACATGGAAATACAGTTAGTCAACTCTGGCTCAATAGAGAAAGTTACCTATGAATGTGCTCAGGTATTGAGTAGAGATAACAACAAAGCACAGACAACTGTTTTGTCTGGATCTCAGAGTTCTTATCACATAAGAGTCCCACCACCCTTGTAAGCATACTGGCTGTCAGGACTCGAGGTCAGTAAACCAACTGGACCACCGCGAGATGGTACTAGCTGACGCCTGGGACCGGAGTCTAAGTGGCACCTGGTCTTCACCGGAGCCCGTCGCAAAGTGAGATGGACGTGCTGCGGCAGGGTCGTCCCACAGGTGCGAATAGCCTGCGGTGGCAGCCGAGGTCGTGGTACAGAATCGGAGTCCAGGCTCATGGTCAGGGCAGACGGCAGAGATGCAGAGTCAGGGTCAAGTCCGAGGTCACAACGGGAGAGTAGAACAGGAACGCAGGAGGGAAGCTTTCTCAATGGCATAAAGCTCAAAGATCCGGCAGGGAGTGAAGGGAGCTGCCAGTCTTTGTGGGAAATCCAGAAGTGCCAGCACCAATCAGCTGTGCGCTAGCCCTTTGACTCTTCGAGTGCCAGCACCCTAAGAAGCAGGGACGCGCGTGGCCTAGCCTGGACAGGAGCGTGGAGAGTGCGGGCCGGGGACAGGGCAGTGCCGCCACAGAGAGGGGCACTTGTGTGTCTGCGATCCACGGCATGGATCGCAGGGACACCTGTGACACTGGCTATATTTGTTTCTTATTTTGCTCCATACAATTCTTCTGATTTATGTCTCCTGGTATTCTGACTATCATGGCCCATGCTTTGACTATTCTCTGTCTTGTGATTTTGTACTTCATTGTTCTTTTCGTACCAACCTGTTTGCAACCCACACTTGCGCTTAAACACACGCTCTAGCCCACCCGACATGTTTCGCCGGTTACACCAGCGTCATCAGGGGATTGGGGCTACTAGTTTGTGGGAGAGCGAAGGCAGGTATAAATGACTTCTAGGTGGGACTTCGACACGTAGTTAGCCAATAGGTGGTACTTTGTTATTGCTGTATCCCATAACCACATTCCGGGTAAGTCGGCCAATGGTGCCGGGATATGTATAGTGTCCCTCCTGTTGTGCAGGAAGTGACCATGTGTATTAATAGCGCGTGGCACCCTAAGAAGCAGGGACGCGCGTGGCTAGCCTGGACAGGAGCGTGGAGGAGTGCGGGCCGGGGACAGGGCAGTGCGCCGCACAGAGAGGGGCACTGTGTGTCTTCGATCCACGGCATGGATCGCAGGGACACCTGTGACACTGGCTATATTGTTTCTTATTTTTGCTCCATACAATTCTTTGATTTCTGTCTCCTGGTATTCTGACTGTCATGGCCCATGCTTGACTATGCTTGTCTTGTGATTTTGTACTTCATTGTTCTTTCGTACCAACCTGGCTGTGCAGATTGTTTGACAAACCTTGCCTGTAATTTTGCACTTTTGTGTAGAAATGAATGTCTCCTATTGGTCTACTTACCACCAGGGGGGAGTGGGGTGGGGGTGGGGGGTATTTGGCCAATCACCCTGGGACCCTCTGTCTATGTCTCTGTCCATTCCCAAAACCTGCATTATGCGCTGTGAATTCCAATACACTTATCTTTCCTTTTCTTGATTATCCCCAGTTTTAAACTGTATGCTAATAAGGAAGTTGGTGTACCTTGGATGGCACCTTTACACCATTATTCCAGGACTGGACCACTACCCTCTCCATCAGATGGGCAAGAGATTTGTCTTTTCAGAAGAGAACTAACTCTGTGAGGAGTGGAAAGTGGTAGAAGTGGTAAGGTAGTAGTAGTGTCACCAGTTGCGGTGGGCATCACCCGGGTACAACAACTGCCTCGTTAGCATTTGGATTAAATATCTATTGGACATATAATAAATGGCGTTAGAAATCACAGTGGTCTACTTACAACAATGCTACCAGCACGCACTTGCAGGTGTGTAACAACAAGCATCCTCTCTAATGAGCCGTAAGATGGAAGCAAGGGGTCTTTCCATGAAGTGTTCATCCAGTTACTACGGAGGTAGTCTCTTATCAAGTTAAATAGGAACACATACACTATTATGAGGCCATCTGCTTCCAGCTCTTAATGGAAGTGGGTTGTAAGGTGTCACAAGTCTACCGATCACCAATTAGTGACCTTCATTAGGAGAGGTCAATAATAGTATTTTCCTAAACAATTACTTGGCCAAAGAAAAAAATTAGGTATTGACAACATTTTTATCTACAAGGAGATGGGTCACAGCGTTTCTTCTAATGGGCTGCAGAGGTGCCGCCATTTTTAACCATTTTCTCTGGCAAACATTTTCTTCTCCATTTTGTGGCTTGGCGAAAGCAGATATACCTTCCCACTAGATTTGTAAAATTACACTATTTTATGAGATAATAACCCATTATATCCTGAATCAGCTCACAATAAATAAAATAGACCAAAAGCTGTGACACCATGCGGAGTGACTGCATGAAGATCAATACAACAGTGAAGACAATAATGACCATGAAATGTATTCTGTGTCGCCTTAACATTCTCCTGCAGGAAAGAATAATTGAACTGAATGAAAATGTTGCAGGTTTGTCCGTGTGGCGAGTAAATAAGCCAAAGCTACATTATGCATGACATTTCAATAGATAAAGTGTTCATTTAGAACCTTGTTATATGGATTCCGTTCTGTCCATTTGTCCCACGCATCAGAAATCTACCATTACAATCATCATGATAAACCAGGGGCTACTCATAGATCAGGCACCAGTCTTCTATATTATATTTATCCTCCTTCATTCTAAATCAATCATATTAAAATTATGAATGAGTTAGAAGAGCTCTGGGGTTTTACCAGAGCCCTCCATGCTGCGGCCTTATAGGCTGTCCCCCTTCTCTTTGGCATTCCCGCTCCCGTGCTTGCTGTAATGTCATGGTAGCATTAATTTTAGCACAACAGTGGCTCCTGCACTGTGTAACAGCCTGTGAAACTGAGCACAGAGGTGCTCTAGTAGAGCCCTTCCGTTAATTATCATCATTTCAAAAGTTGGTTTCGAAGACAAGGAAGCCATGGATCACACATATAAGATTACCATACTCACAGTGCCTGAGACATTGGGGTGGATATAGCCAAGCGCTGAGGACCTGTGTGTGCGCACATTAATGTTGGGCCACACCGTCTGTACGCACCAGGTATATCAAGAGACTCTGGCCTCTAGATATCTCCGGCGATGGGATGAACTTGCCAGAGCACACGTTGCCCAGCTAGAGGCGGATTAAGATTGCCATGGGCTCTGGGGCTGTAGGAATATTATAGCCCAAACAAATTCTGGATCACTTCCTACATAGAATGGTAGATGCAGCTCTTGGGGAATGGAGAATGCGTCCTTCGCTTGTGGTTTAGAACTTTGGAGGGCCTCAAAGGTCCTCAAGTGGCTTTTGTGTACAGGTATTGAGATCAGGAACAGATGTAAGAGGACCTCATGGGTGAAGGCCCTTCTCAGTATGAAATTTGGTGGGAGGTTTTGGTGGCCTTGAGCTCCCTAGAAGGCTTGGGCGGGGGCTACTTCGTCATCCACCCATTCTCTGTAAAAGGTGGATCAAGACTGCCATGCGACCTGCGCTGTGTGAAAATTATGGACCACCCAAGTTCTATTTCTTCTAATCTTTTACTGTACTTCTTACTAGGATGAGGCGAGCACTAAAATGCTAGGGTTACTGTTATTCGAGACAAACTTTTCCGATGCTCGAGTGCTCGTCTCGAAAACGTGCCCCATTGAAGTCAATGGGAGACTCGAGCATTTTTCAAGGGGACCAGGCTCTGCACAGGGACGCTGGCCAAAACACCTGGAAACCTCAGAAAAGGATGGACACACCACGGAAATGGACAGGAAACGCAGGAGCAGCATGCATGGATGCCTCTGAGGCTGCCTTAAAACGCACCATTATGCCAAAATTATGGGCAACAGCTGGCCATGACAGAGTGACAGAATGAAGCTAGATAGCATCTAAAACTCAATAATGACCGTGACACTATAGGGCGGCATGCAGAGGCAGCGGCAGCAGCGGTCAGGGTGAAGAGTGGCATGGCGACATACCCTAAATGGACTCAGGCTTCAAACAAATGGGTGGCAGAGAGGAACCAAAGGAGGGAGCAAGAGCGCTGAAATGATTTCCTCTGTGAAAAAAGGTTGACGGTATATTTAGTCGATAACACAGCATGGTGGCGACTAGTGACCAATGTCCATAACTTGGAGTCTAGACTTTGAAAGTTGCGCATGGAGACATTGGTGGACGCCGTGGAGGCGACTGGACGGAAACAGCAGGGGCAGCATGAATGGATGCTCTTGAGGCTGCCTAATCTTGGGATGGAGCTGGCGGGTTCCGCGCCAGGCGAGCTTTCGCCTGTCCAGCCCCTGTCTCTCGGCTCCTCCCCACCAAAATGGGCCTGGGGCCAGAAGCTTTACACTTTGAAAAAATATAATTTTCAAAGCAGCAGGGTCGTTTGAATATTTCACCTAGGTAATAATGGAATAGCATAGTGGTTCTATTTTTATAGTTTTTACGGAAAGGTTCCATGATTAGAGCGACAGTATGGGCATCCATATTGCGTCTGCTATGATTGCAACTTCAGATCTCCAGCATGGCGGCGAACAGATGGGCCGCGTTCCACTATGTTATCTGGTGAAACCCTGAAAATTCTGCCTGACCACAGCTCGTTGATAGGGGACCATGTATGGAGGAGCGGAACTCATAGTAGATTAAAGGTGCTGAAGTTAAAACTCTGTTAGTTGGATCGTGGGATGGAGCTGGCGCTCCGCTGCCGCGAGTCTGCTTTCGCCAATCAAGTCCTGTCTCTAGGCTACTCCCCCAACGCACTCTAAGAACCTTTTGTATAAGATCAAGTGTATAGCGTTCTTATAAGTTTGGGATATGGGGGTAAGGCAATGTAAACAGTATGCGCAAGAAGCCGCTGAAATAATATCGGCAAATTTAAAAAAGTTTTGCCAGTATATTTTGTGGTTACACAGCGGTGGCGACAAAGTTAACAAGTTTGATGTGAATGCCCTGTAATAGCTCTTGGGCGGTGTGCCTTTTATCGCCTAGGCTCAGCAGTTTGAGCACCGCCTGCTGTCGCTTAGCAACGGCAACTGCTGCTGTGCTAGAGTACCAACCGACTGATGCGCCATGCCCACGGATGGTAATTCGTCGGAGGAGGAGGTGGAGGAGGGTGGGAGGAGGATGAGGTATAGTAGGTCTTTGAGACCTGGACCGAGGGAGGCCCCCATCCTCGGCGTCGGCAGTATATACCAGCCCCAGGGTGTCGACTCGGTCCCCAGCCTCCACCAAGTTAAGTGTAGTAGCTTCTTATAAGTTTGGGATATGGCGGTTGAGGGGAATGTAAACAGATGCGCAAGAAGCTTGAAATAAGATCGGTAAATGGTAAAAGTTTGGGCAGTATATTTTGGATTACCCAGCATTGTAATCAACAGATGCGCAAGAAGCTTGAAATAATATTGGTTATCATAAAAGTTTGCCAGTATATTTTGTGGATAACACAGCATGGGCGACAAAGTTAACAACTTTGATGGGTGGATCATGAAAACAACCCAAATTTCTGCCTGACACCACCTCGTTTGATAAGGGGACGATGTATGGAGGCAGCTATATGGAGCGACTTTTGGAAGGTTAGGCAATGGAGACAACGTGTGGAGGGCTGCTATGGAGACAGTTTAATTTGGATAGTGCCGTATGTGGCAGTCCAAAAAAGTTTTCAAACCAGGAGAGCAGGTAGGTGACCTCCAGAAAAATGAAAAGATTGAGTGCCTGTATGTGGCTAGTCCAAAAAAGTTTTCAAACCAGAGAGCAGGTAGGTGGCCCTCCAGAAAAATTAAATGCATAGAGTGACTATAGCTAGAGCCAGTGGGCCCTGTCAAAAAATAGCCAGTTTTCCTCTGCTTAGTGTACAAAGAGGAGGAGGAAGGAGAAAAATGAGGAGGAGGAGTGCATAAATTATTCAGGTTGAGCTTCCTTCACCTGGGAGATTGAAATGATTAGAAATCCAGCTTTATTCATCTGAGTAAGCGTCAGCCGTCAGCGCTTTCAGCGACAGCGTGTACGCTTATCGGTGATATGTCCACCAGTCGCATGAAAACCCGCTCGGACAACACGCTAGCGGCAGGGCAGGCAAGAACCTCCAAGCGTACAGCGCCAGTTCTGCCACATGTACAGCTTGAAACCCAGTAGTTGTAGGGAGCTGTGTGATCATTTAGGATGATGGTATGGTCGCTACGTACTCCCTCACCATCTTTCTGTAAAGTCAGCCCTACTCTGCCGAGACTGGGGACAGGTGACCAGTGTCTTTCTGGGGTGACATAAAACTGGCAAAGGCCTTGTAAAGCGTACCACTGCCAGTGTTGGACAAGCTGCTGCTCGCACTACTCTCCCTCTCTACTTGCCGCAGAACTACGCACTCTGCGCTAGCGCTGTCAGAAGGGAAATACTGTTTCAGCTTGGCACCAGGGCCTGCTGTATTAACATTCTCACACTCCTTTCCCTCCCAGGGATGAGAGTGGAAAGATTTTTGCTTGTACTGTGGGTCCAGGAGAGTGAATACCGTAAGCGTGCTGGAATAATTCTTTGAATGGAGGGTCAGGGATAGGCAGCTAGCATGAACTGCATAGCTCAGATAACGAACGCGCAAGATACTTACTTCTTCTTCCCTCATGAAGCTGCTGAGGCTGTGCCACTTTCCTCCTCCTCCATCCTCCAGAGGAAGGAGTAGCAGCTAAATCTGTAGGAGAGATAGAAAACGAACGAACATTTGTCGTGAAGGTTGGGGAGGACGAAAAAAGGGTTGTTCGCCAACACGAGGAGGAGAAAGAGGGGGTACCATACACCACATCCTCCGATATGCGCTGAGAAACAGACCTGAGGTGCTTTGGCTATCAACAAGGGAATCTCTTCCCCCGTCTCTTTGTGACGAGCGCAAAGCTTCCGACTTCATATGCTGATCAGAGAGTTTTTCAACAGGCCAAGCAGCGGGATGGTGAGGCGATGAATGGCGGCACGCCACTGACCATCCGTGTTGACTCCTCGAAGTTACTCAGCACCTGACAGATATCAGACTCCACGTCCACTCCTCATTGTAGACTTTAGGAAGCTGACTGACCTGACTACAGTTCTGGTGGAAGTTGACACTTTGCAGTCTACAATCGCTCTGCGCTGCGGTAAACTCTGGATAACATGGTTATGTAATTCCACCTCGTGGGCCCGTCGCACAACAGTCGTGTGAGCGGCAGTTGGAGCGCGGCGCTGCGTGCCCTGAGAGTGGCAGCATCTGTGCTGACTTCCTGAAATGCGACAGATGCGGCGCACCTTCGTGAGCAAATCAGACAGATTGGGGGTATGTCTTGAGGAACCGCTGAACTATCAGATTTAAACACATGGCTGGCATGGCACATGTGTCAGTCTGCCGAGTTGCAGACGCCACCAGGTTACGGCCGTTGTCACACACAACATGCCTGGCTTCAGGTTCAGCGGTGCCAGCCACAGATCAGTCTGCGCCGGTGATGCCCTGTAATAGTTCTGGGCGGTGTGGCCTTTTATCGCCTAGGCTCAGCAGTTTGAGCACCGCCTGCCGTAGCTTAGCGGATGGCACTGGCTGTCACTAGACTTGCTACTGATGGCGCCATGCCCACGGATGGTAGTTCGGAGGAGGAGGTGGAGGAGGGGTGGGAGAGGAGGAGGCATAGTAGGCCTGAAAGACCTGATCGAGGTAGGCCCCGCAATCTCGGCGTCGGCAGTATAGTGACCACCTCAGTCAGACTCGGTCCCGCCTCCACCAAGTTAACCAATGTGGCCGCCAGCGATATATAGTGGCCCTGCCCGGCAGCACTCGTCACGTGTCCGTGGTCAGGTGGACCTTGTCAGAAACGGCGTTGGTCAGGGCCGGATGATGTTGTCTGACACGTGCTGGTGCAGGGTGGGACGCACATCGGGAAAGTAGTGGCGGCTGGGGACCGAATACCGAGGGGCGGCCGCCGCATAGGTTGCGAAAGGCCTCGGTCTCTACATCCTATAGGGCAGCATCTCATGCTAAGCAATCTGGAGATGTGACATTGAGGGCTTTTGGTGTGCGGGTGGGTTTGCACTATATTCCTTTGCCGCTCCAGCGTCTGGGTATGGAGAGCGAACGCTGGGGATGTCTGTGGAGGATCGTGGCGGCAGACTGATGGGTTTTTTGGGCCTGGTCCTGGTCAGGGGCTGACTATCAGCTGACAGTTGAAGGAAGCAGTGTGTGCACGGGGCCGGAGGTTGAACGGGCTTGGTGCACTGAAGTGGGTGTTTGCTTCATATGCCTGCGCATACTGGTGGTAGTTAAGCTAGTAGTGTGGAACCCCTGCTGATCCTGGTTTGGCAAGGTTGCACACCACAGTCCGTCGGTCATCCGGTGGTTCCTTAAAGAACCCCAGAAAATCTAGCCCTCGCCGCGGGAGCCCTCGCTCGGGAGCTTCACTACGTGGACATTGGCGCTGATGCCCCAGCCTACTGGCCCTGCTCTCCGTCTGGCCCCACCACTGCCCCTCTCTTCCAACTGTGCTGGTCCGAGGACTCTCCTCCGTCTCAGAAGCACTGTGTTCAACCAGCCTCTTCAACCCCCAGCTTGGTGTCGTCACCATCATCAGTCCTCCGATCCCTCAGTCTGCTTTCCCCCCCTCGGACTTCCTAGCCCTTGACAACAACTTCACACACTGTCTCGGAAAACCGGTCTCCTGCATCGTCGGACACCTCTTTACACACTTCTTCCACTACGTCAAGAAGGTCATCATCACCCACAGGACTGCGACCGGTGTAAAACCGGGCATCGGTAAAAGAAGCTCAGCAGCAACCGGACAAGTGGTTTGACCTGGAAGGGTCCAGAAAACAGTTTCATAGTATGCCGGTTCAAAATCAACATTTTCCTGGGAGGGAGTTGGGGGATCGAGGAGAGGCTGAGGGAGAGGCAGAGGAATAGCGAGGCTGATGTCCCGTTCCTGTGACATGGGGTGGAACGCGTTGGAAGACTAATGGTGGACAAATTGTGCGAAGCATTGTCGGAATCCACACATCACCTGTTCGCACGTGTTCTGCCTCAACAGTGCTCTACACACGAGTCCCAGTAACTGCGACATGAAACCTAGGGCAGTGTAGCTCTGCGGCGTTCCCCCCTGCTCCGCACCTCACATAGGTGGTGTCTCACCCTCCCCGCCAGGACCCGGCCTCTGACCCCTGCAGTAGTTGGACGCCCCGTCCCCGCCCTCCTCCCCCCGCTCTACCCCTAGCCACGGGTTTGTAAACATTTGAAAATGAATTTAGTAACTTTAATTTTTTTTTACATTTTTTTTGTGTTTTTTTGTGTTTTTAGTTTTAAAACCAAACGAGCTATCCTATTTTTGGCTATTTCTAAGCCAACTAGAAAGCCACACTGCTATGCCAGATGAGATGACGCTGAGTTTATGGAAAAATAAACGTAAATATAAAAGTGAAATGGCAGACTGCTGCCTAATTCATCAAACCCCTATAACGATTGTCCCACTCGCACGTCTTTTTGCGATGGATATGTGCGTCACCTAGCGCGCTAAACACAACGGTCGCAAGTCTCCTGCAAAATTCCTCACAATATGTAGAGATGCAACTACAGCAAGGCCAGCCCAGCAAATCAACAAAAAATCAACTATATAACGCTATTGTAGGCCTAAGTAAGTCCGTTTGATTCTCCGATGGCTATTTTCTAGCCAAGTATGAAAGCACCTGCTATGCCAGATGGATGACATGAGTTATCCCCAAAAATAAACGTTAAAATAAAAGAAACTGGACAGACTGTGCCTAATTGAAATCACACCCTGATAATTGTCCCGCCTTCGGTGTTTTGATGTGAGATTGGGTTTGTTGAGCATCCCGGAATCTGAAGAAGAAGGGGAAAAGAAAGGAAATATAAATATAGTTAAAGGGTTTCTCATCTGTCATTGATATTTAATTTAATTCATATACAGGGGTTACAGAAAGTAGTCAGACCCTATAATTCAGAACCAATTATTGCTAGCCAATTGGTAAGACAAAAAAGTTCGTTTTTTGCTCATCAAATGTTGCCCTCTGACCACATCTGCCCCATCTGACAAATAGTTTTTGTCATGTCATAAACAAGAGAAAACTGACCATATCACATGGTCATAAGTTTTCAGACTTTGCTGTGACATCATATTTTAACGTCACAGGCTGTCCATTCCTTCTGATCTATCTTGAGGTGGGACCTACCCTCTGTTGGAGTTCGCTGTTTTCAATTAAACTGATTGGATTGATTCGGCAAAGGCACACACCCTGAATATAAAATACATCACCAGATTTACAGTGATGTCAGAGCAGGAGAATCATGAATGGTCCAAGGAACTGCCCAAGGAGCTCAGAAACTTAGTTCCACGGCACAGATCTGACCAAGGTTGTAACATAATTTCTGCAGAAATCAAGTTTCCTAGGAGCACAGAAGCCTCCATAATCTTAAATGAAGGAAAATTTGGGATTGCTCACACATTTTCCTCGATCTGTCCATCCAGCCAAATAAAGAATTGGGGGAGAAGACCCTTGGTTGAGACAGGTGAAGAAGAACTCAAGTCTTTGTGGCTAAGCTCCAGAGTATCTGTAAGGAGATAGGAGACAGTTCACAAAGTAACTCACTGCCGCCTCAGCAGTCGGGGTTTATGGCAGACGTCTGCTGATTGAAGATTGTTCTCAGTGCAAGGACATATGAAGACATACAGTTTGAATAAAAACACATGAAGGGAATTCCCAGGCTATGATAAATAAGATTCCTGGTATCATGAGAGGAAGAGTTGAAATTTCTTGGGCTAATAATTCTACGCAGTATGTGGGGAAAAAACCCAGGTTACATGCTCATCACTGCCAAATACAATCCCAACAGTGGAAACATGCTGGTGGCAGATATGCTATTGGGGGCAGGGACGGGGCCACTGGTGGCAAACTGAAGGAATTATCTAATGTGGCCGAATACAGTGGATGGATGAAACCTGTTTCAAATGCTCGGGACTCCTCAGACTGGGCCTTCACCTTCCAACAAGACAATGACCCTAAGTGCATACATTATCTAAAATCCAAAGCAGAGGCTTCAGAAACAACTCTGTGACCATCCCTGGACTGGCCCAACCAGAACATTGATCTAAACCCAATTGAGCATTGGAGAAGAGCTTAAAATGGCTGTCACCAGCGGTCACCATGCACTTGAGGGAACTGGAGCGGATCTGTAAGGAAGAGGAAGAGGGATCCCTAACTCCAGGTGTGAAAAAAACGTGTTGCATCTTCCAAGAAGATCATGGCTGCACCAGATCCAAAGCTGCTATCTACGCAACACTGAGCAAGGGGCTGAATACTACACCAGTGCCTATTCAGTTTCTCTTGTTGCATAAATTAGCAAAAATATGTACATTACTGTTTTTTCTGTGTAGATGGCGTGCACAGCGCATATTAATTAATTAATATGCAAGCTATTTTAAAAAATTTTTTGGATAAGACCACCCCTTCCCCCCGGCGACGGTGGCCAGACATTGAGCCCTGTCCGACAATCATGATTCAGTGTTCATTACCACAGGATGGCTGTAAATAAAACATGCAGTAACACTTGGACAAATCATAGGCTTAAACTATTTGTTTCTTTTATTTGTGCAATTATGGTCCAACGTGGTGGTCATATCCAAGTACAACCATTTCTTATGTAAGGGAATCCATGGCTAAATTTATGGGAAATTATCTTCACACTGGTACATTTTTTTTTAATGACATCCAATTTAAGAAATCTATGTATATGCTAGATAAATTCAATTTAATGTCATTGCCATGTGAGAACACCCCTTTAAAGTGGATTTCTCTAGCCAGGGAAAGAAATTTTTGCCTAACCGCTCGCTCTTTTTCGTTTTTTAACCGGGACCAAATTAGACTCCAGTTCTAGATAACTTTGGGAAATGATCAGAAAGTCATAACCACCCACATTACTGAGGGTTTGCTCAGGAGTACCCAGTACCAAAAGCTTTCAGCTTGGCTGAATAATGACAGCCCCATTTATACCTAAACTCCGACATGCCATGAGGGTCAGAAACTGGCCCAACCAAAAAAACCAGCGGATTCTCTTGGTCTTAACTAATACTGGATCCAGGGGGGGGGGACATACAGATGAAGCAAAAATCTAATTTGAATGGCTAGTCGGGTTTTTCATTTCGAATTGATGAAGCAAAATTCATGAGTCATGGGTCCTAACTGTTGGCCAGCATGGCTTGATTTGCCAAAAGTCCTTTGACAGATACCATAATGGTCTCCACGATAGTCAATGGGGATCTGTTGGCTAATTCGGGACCGTAATTTGAGCAATATGGCCCGCCTAGATTTTGTTGGTATGCCCCTAAAATGACCTCCTAACTATACTTACCCTGACACCTCAGTTTGGGAAATTTACATCAAAAAGGATGCAACTGGCTCGAGGAAGGTTCCCTGCTACTATGGTTGAATGAAACCTTAAAATAACTTTTATGCAGGCTGATTCACTACCTCCGAAGACTCTGTCAGTACCAAACCACAGCCCCTAAGGGGTCTTGACTCTACTACGATACCCTCATTGGTACCTCTGCCAAAAATATTCAAGGACACCAAGGGGTAGTTATTAGAGATGAGCGGTTATACGCGTCCGAATATACTTCCTCGTGAGTATTAGCATACTCGAGCCGGACTTGTTACTCGGACGAGTATTTCCCCTGATCGCGATCAAGGGGGGCATTAAATTAAGTGAGAAACAGGGTTTTATTGTTAATAATAAAAATTACAATGTTTCATGATGTTTGCGTGTAAGAACACATGAAAAACACTATTCTTCACTTTGCAGGTGTGCGCTGCGCGTTCCCCGCTAGTTCGAGATGTCGAACTTGGAATGTTGAAGAATAGTGTTCTTTCAATGTGTTCTGCACTTAAATGTCCTATGTTCACTGTTTTTAATGTTTTAATTCATTCTTACATTGCGGTGTTTGCGAGGTGTCTCATTCCGATAGGTTCGGAGATACGCGCGGCGCTCATCTGCAAAGTGAAGAATAGAAATTAAAACATTTAACCGGTTCTGCGGACCGCCCGCCGGGTATTCACCGGGCGGCGGTTCGCGTCGCGCTGCATGGAGAGGGCTCACGGGCTGAGCCCTCTCCATAGCCGGTAAGTCTTTGCTGCAATGCAGCAAAGGCTTACCAGGGCTAACAAATCCGCGATCTGGTGCTAGCATGGGCGCCGCCATCTTACTGGGATGGCCGCTACCGTGACGTATCTTCCTTTTTACGAAGACACTGAGGCTATTTCGTTTGTATCCCTTCGATTACAATGTGCGGATAGCACATTGTAATCGAATGAGGAGAAGATGGAAGACAATCCCATATACGCCATACTGTAGTATGCCAGTATATGATAGGATCGTATCACGGACAACCCTAGGGTTAAAGTACTAGGGAGTCTGAACAATAGTATAAATAAAAAAAAAAAAAAACGTTAAAAAAAAAAAATTTATAATAAAAAAAATCCTAAAATTTCAAATCACCCCATTTCCTAGACTGGACATAAATATAAGCAAACATTAAAAAAGCATCAACACCTCAGGTTATCGACGCGTCCGAAAATGCCCGATCTATCAAAATATGATAACGGATTTTTTCAATGCGTTTGAACCCCGTAACGGAAAAAGCGCCCAAAGTCGAAAAGTGGGAAACTTTTTTGCCATTTGAAAAATCTAAAAAAAATCTAATAAAAAGTGATCAAAAGGTTGTACAGTCCGAAAAATGTATGCATTGAACAATTATCAAATTTCGCAAAAACTGACACAACCACAGCTCCGTACCATAGTATAAAAAAAAGTAACGCCGAAGTGGCAAAGAATCAAAAAAAATTATTTGTGTAAGGAGGTTTTAATTTTTGGAAATGTATGAAAAACATTATTAAAACCTATAAAAATTTGGTATCCCATTCACGTACCGACCCAAGAATAAAGTAGACATGTCATTATGGGCGCTCAGTGAAATACGTAATATCCAAGCCCACAAGAAAATGAGCGCAATGCGTTTTTTCACCATTTTCATTGCATTGGAATTTTTTTCCCGCTTCCTTCCGAGGACATGGCATGGAATATTTAATACCATCATTATGAAGTGCAATTTGTTACCAGAAAACAAGCCGTCACACAGCTCTTTACGTGTAAAAATAAAACAAGTGATAGATTTTTGAAGTGGGGAGTGGTGAAAAATGGACATGAAAAAACAGGAAAGGGCCCGGTCCTTAAACCGGTTTTAAAAACAGGGAATACAGGACCATATTCAGTGCAGAACACATTGAAAGAACAATATTCTTCAATTACAGATGTTCCGAACATCTCCGAACCTAGCGGGGGACCGCGCGCGCACACCTGCAAAGTGAAGAAGAATAGGGTTAGTTCAATGTGTTCTAACAAGCAAAAACATAAGGAAACAATCTAGAATAATTAATTAAGTACTGTTCTGTTTTGAGCAAAAAAATGATCGGGTCTCCCATTGACTTCAATGGGGCTCGTATTCGAGAAGAGCACTCGAGCATCTGGAAAAGTTTGTATAGAATAAAGAGCACTCAGCGCATTTACTGCTCGATATCTAGTAATTATGGCTAGCCTCACAGCGCTTTTTGGGTATTCGCTTGTGCACAACGAATGCACAGTAGCTTGTCTCACTGCCTGAAAAGGTTACTGACGCATGCGACCCTGCAGCTGAATAACAGAAGCGCAGGGTCGTGCACAAGGGTGAGTGTCACGGGGCTACAGGGCGCGTGGTGTAGCCTTAGCCCCCTGGCGCTTGGCCCAGGGCTTACCGACGTCACAGTAGCCTATGAAATCATCTGCATAAAGATAAATAAAGTTTTCAGTTAGTTATGGTTATGGTAAGGGTAGTGTAGGGCATAAGTAGAGGAGGAAAGGTTATTTACCATCAAGAATACCTCAGTAAGTGTGTTCCTGATGGTAGGTTTAGGTTTCAAGTAATGATGCACCAGCTGAACACCTGCCATTGGGCTAGGACCCATCGCGGGGTAAACCCTTTTGAATGCTTCCGGACAAAAACCCTGTGTGGCGCCATTTTGCCTGGATTGTGGCTCCCTAAAGGGAGTGATAACCTTGAGGAAAATTGATGGCATCTTGTTAAATGGATTTTTATTAATCTGGTCTTTGCCCACACCAATCACCATTGGAGCCTATGGAATCAACCTTTTTAAACAAATTTTGCCAGAAACTCACCAAACCCAACTGGATCTACGAATCCCTAACTAATGTAAGAAAACTTTGGCAGGTTGCGCCTATCCACAGCTAATAGATTGGACAATAACGATGACAACACTATGGCCAAATCATGTCTATTTTGTGAAAGCCGGTCATCCCCTTCCATTTCTCTATTGCACAAGTCAAGACAGAGGCTGATTGGTCTTCCAGACAAAGGATAGGAAACTATTTAGGTAAAAAAAAACGACAGATCTTCAGAAATAGTTTTCCGTTTCACCTCAGATTTATTCAACAATTTCACAAGTAAAAGTAGTACATTGCTGAACTTTTCAGCAGATCAAACTTAAGAGCCATCCTTTCTTCTCAGACACAATTCGAAGTATAAAAATAAAGTGATGACTCACAAGGTGCCCTTTATGTAGTCAAAAGGGAGATGGGAATGATGGCAGGGAGGTATGAAGTGACAGCTTTGATGTAAAGTATCCCTTTCCAATCTTTAATAAGGGCTTTTGTTCGAAGGTCTGTATACAACGGGGTGAATAAATGAAAGAAGTGTGTGTCCACCATCTCCTAATTCACTTTGACACTTTTTTTCAAGGGAATTAGGTCATTATGCTCAAAATTCCCAATATTTTCAACGTTTTGAAGACATCGCTTACCTTAAAGCCAAGGTTTTAACATTTGAAAGATTACAATGATTAAAAGTTGCATTTCGGCAGGACTTTGGGGAAGGCACAGAAAGGTAAAAAAAAGTTTTGTTTGTATTTTACTGTGAGATTTACATAAACAATAAAAATAACTTCTATCGTTTCGGCTCACGTTATTCCCGATAAAAGCGGGGACATAAGGATAGACAAATTTGTATTGTCAGGGTGTCTTTCTGTCATTGATGATAGGCAACATCGGCCATCAAAAACACTACTCCACCACCCAAGGTAGTTGTTTATAGATGTCCCTCTATGTAAGTCGAGTGCATGCTTCAGTAGGGGACCACCTGTACGGTGGTCCCCTATTTAAGAAACACTCGACTTACATACGACTCTAGTTTCAAACAGAGCACTGGAATTGGTAATTAGTGTACTGTAGCCCTAGGCCACAATAAATAGTTATAACAGTTATCACAGGTTTCTCTAATGAAGCTTTATTGTTCATTTTCCTGGATTTCGTGATTATGACAACCAACAATTTTAAAATCGAATTGTCACAGAGACAAAAAAAGTTATGATTAGGATTACAAGATGAACAATACGTTCAGACTTACATATAAATTCAACTCTTAAGAGACCAAACCTACAGACCCTATATTGTATGTAACCCGGGGACTGCCTGTATTAGAAATTTTGGAAATTGTCCAGAATTGTCCAAAAAAAGTTGAGACCCTACTTTAAAAAAGTCCACCAATATCCATAGTTTACAATAGTTTTGCAGATAAGAATGCACCAAAACCCCACTATGATAATAAGGTTTGAGCTCTGGGATGATGATATCTGAGTAAACCCACAAACTATAAATCCTGACAGGACTCCTGCCAAGGGAGATAGTGATAATCCTGAAACCAGAGACACTGTAATGTCAGGTGATGGAAAAGCCTGGATAGACTGGAAGACCACACTAGTGAGTTTAAGGCTAAAAACAACTTCCAGTGTTCCTGGCCTAACTGCCCTACCTACTCTAAGTGGGTAGGTAGGTGACAACTGGTAAAAGACCCCTCTCCTGCAACCAAGGCAAACATTGAAACAAAGACAGGGACAAACAAATACCTAAGACTAGTTAAAAAATAAAGGTCAGAGCCAAGACAACCAATCCAGTACAGTATCGATAGACAAATGGTAGTCAGAAAACAGGCAAAAGAGATCAAGAAATCCAAAATTACGAAGTTCCAAGTAATGCAGATTGCTGACATAAGATTATAAAGCAAGAGGAGCAAATAGCCAGCAAACCATTTATGAGATGTCGAGTTCTTCTGATTTTAAGAAGATGATTGGAATCGGTTCTCTGACATTCAGCAGGGCAGAAGAAAAAGGCAATGTAACGTGTGCAAATTAGAGCTAAATCCACAGGAGACAACTTGGCGCGATGGAAATCAATTAAAACAGCTACGGATTGAGTAAACTTGTGTTCATACCAGGACCAATGATAAAAAAATTAAACTTATCAGCGAATCCTCAGTAATTTACGGACCAGATGATGATTCTGGAGCCCGGAAAGGCCCAAATGGGCCACAGATGTTACATAAGATTGAATACATATAGGGATGACTGCTTTCGTGTTCCCATTGTAAACCACAGTGGGCTGTCAACAATTTTGTGAACATTCTCAGTAGGACTTTCACGTCCCCTAAGAAACCTGTCAGTGTGGAGGAGAAGTAGAATGAAGTAGACGTGCGACAAAAGGGTATCAGACCCACTGTGTTACCTAATTGGTGGCCTTTGGTCTACTCCAAGGTCCGTTGTAAGTGACCTAAATGGTTTTTCTCTTTTTAACCCCTGCTGAAGAAATCTCTAATATGAAAGGACAAAGTAGGACTAGCCGCACAGGTTTAGATTAAGGGTAGCAAGGTAGCAAAAACAGAAACAAATTCATCAAAGAAATCCTGGAAAAAGTTCAGGTCAGGAGAACTGACGCATGAAGGACACCATCGAAGGACAGCAACCACACTAGGGATCATAAGCCCAGGATTCAGTGATGGCTGAAGGACACCCATCTAGGGGCAAGTAAGTGAGCCCTGGTGCTCTAACCACCAGGAGAGCCAGCATACAGAAGTCCCTACTCTTACACCATAAAGCCCATAGAGCTCAGCTTCTAACATCTCTTGATGTATCGGTATGGCGTCTGTTCCAATGATTTCAAATACCGTAAATAGAAACAATGTTAAAAGAAATCTACCATCAAAATTAATCATGATAACTCAGGGGCACTTGCTCGATGATCTCAGGCACAATGAGTATGGTTATTCATGATCCTCCTTTAGAATCACTTTTAAAATTATGCTAATGAGGCAGAGGGGGCGTACCAAAGAACCCCTTCTTACTGAGAGCACTTGTCCCTCCCACTTTGTGCTACAAGGTCCTCTGCCTTGAAGTGAGATTATCTCAGGGAAATGTAGGGGAAAGTACTAAAGGGATAAGTTGTAACAGCCTGTAAAACTACAGCATGGAGTGGTGCCTGGATTAGAGTAAGTGTCTTGCATTATTCATGATGTTAGAGATTTCCGTTTAAAACACATTATATATATTTCTTTCAAATGGTAGGAAGGAAAGTGGAAAGTTATATTAGTATAAAAATGCACTCGATATACGCAGAAAATTAAGTATTCTTCTACATTCTTCCTCAAAGTTTTTTTTTTTTTTAATGGAAAGTATATAGCTCAAACGCAATAACGTCATCACAGCCTATTTATAGCAGGTTCTCTGGGCAGGGAAGTGCCTTTTCATGTTCATATCAAAGCTGACTTTCTTTTGCAGAAAACTTGTAATCTTAAATGAAAGTAAGTAATCCATTACTTGCTGAACAGAGAGCACAACAGAGAAAATTTGCAGAAACCAATATAGTGAAGATGGGGGGTACATTTACCCGTATGTAGGTTTTGAGTATATGGAGGATATAAGGGCTGATGCAATCAGGTGTGTTCAAGGTGTTTGTTGTTGTGACAAGATACTGTAACACCATCTCTATTTACTAGACGATTCTTCAGTGGAAGCTTTGACACCCGGCTCATCCATCTCATTGGGGTGTGGCGGATATACACTATACTGCAGAGATCATCCCGCTAGTATTATATTAAGTACCAAAGCCATTGTAACAAAATACACATACCTTGAAACATCAATATAAGCCTATATACCACATAATTTTAATGGAAATATACCCGTTGACTCCAAAAGGATTTGTTTATCTGTATTTATGTCTGTATCCCCCCATAAACTATTTTAACCTTTGTACAGATCCCTTATTTTTCCTTCTGTAACAACTCTTACGTTGGTAGATTTTCTTATCCACTTGAAAAAGGGGACCACAGATCCCGAAAGTGTCTGTGTTTCCTCCGTAATCACAAATAAAAGGAGAATATATTTCTTAGCGGTCTGGTTGGTGCACCTTCCCATCTTGGCTTCACTGCACCTAAGCAACAAAATGAATATACTCTATGTTATAGCTTAATGGGGGTCTACCAGAACTCAAATCCATCATATAGGTGAAATCGCATTGGTATGGCACTTATAAGCTTTCAGTGTTTTTCTGGAGAATTTTTATTACAGAAAAATTACATATTAAACCAATAAGCTTATTTAACTAGGCGGTCATTGGAGCACCACACACCCCCCCAAAAAAACAACAGCTTTTTTAACTCTTTCCTCAGGTTTGGAGGCACCTATTCATGTGAGACTATCATATATACAGGCAGTACTGGGTTACATACAAGATGTTTTTATTCTATAGGTTGGTTTTTAAGGTGAATTTTGTAGTAAGTCGGAACTGTGTATTTTTATTGTAACCCAGCCGAATTTTTTTGGTCTTGTGACAATTGGATTTTCAAAATGTTCGGATATTAAAATATCTCTAATGCCAGACACCTTGATAAACTGTTATAGCTGATCATTGCTAGCTTAAGGGTAAGGCGAGTAATTAACAATCTCCAGAGATCCCTTGTAACTAGGGGTTGTTCTGTAAGTCATGTGTTCTTAAGTAGGGGAACGCCTTATATATAGTCTCCATATCTCTCTCTCTCCTATATCTATATATATATATATTTATAGATAAATTTAGATATATATATATATATATATATATAAATCCATATAATTCTTGCTCCCGGGACACCACCCAGCAGGAGCCCAAAATGCCATACACCTATATGCACTCGGAATAGGGGGTTCCATGACAGGCCACCTGTCCCCTTTTATCTCTCGCACCAACTCCAAGGACCCCCTGACCTGCTCTGCTGCTATGACGGCCTTACCCTAACCTAAACCCTTCTATCTCCTCTCTATTTTCCTACCGGCTCGTACTAATCCCTCTTTATTGTTTTTGTTTTTTCTTTCCCCTTTACCTTCACATAAACTAGTGATCAAAAAATGATCATACATACATGGCTTTGATTCCCTTGGGTTAAAAGATTTGGTATTTGGAGCCCTTAAAGAACCACTCAAAAAACACAAAAAACACTATAATACGCACCTCCGCCTCCTTCTTAGCCTTGATACTGGTGCTCGTCAGGTTGCTAGTCTTGACAGGCGGTAAACATCCGAAAAGAAAGTTATAATTAAGCAGCTCAGACTGCAGGGACCCAAGATGTTCGGCACTCCACGGCTGCTAATAATGCAGGCACACCGCCAATCCCACGCCGATCCCGTGATGTCACCTTGCCTCTCCTAGTCTCCCAGCATGTGAGAGAGAGGGGCGTGAATATTAGCAGCCTGGAGGTCGACATCTTATCCCTGCACTCTAAGCTGCTAATTCTAACTTTCTTTTCTAGGGGATCCAGTCATGTCAAGAACTAGCGACGGACAGAGCCATGATCAAGATGAAGAGGACTCGTTGCGAGATGTGAGTATTTCTAGGTTTTGGTATGTTTTGGTGGTTTATTTCAAGTACAGAATTATGCCTCTACATACTAAATTCAACCTTTTGCGTGAAGCAGTGTCTTATAGCACTCATATAGTACACGGCAACCATAGAAATCACTGTAGTAAAGGGCACCCTTAGTAACCACTCGAGTAGAGGGCCCATATAGTACCAATATAGTAAAGGGCCTCCATAGTAGGAGAAGAAAGTCTTTGCAGCACCTGTCATGGGTCCATGGCACTGTTGTGCAGGCATGTTCGGGCATTGGCAGATGTGTTGCCACTGAGAAGACTTGTTCTATGGTGCGAGGTGGAAATGAAGATCTGCCCGGACCAAATCTTAACACAAAAGCAGGAGATGTTATTACTGATTGGTGTCAACCAAATCAAAGGTCTCATGTTACTGACCTGGGAGTAATCCTGTGACCTGGCGATGTCATATGATCAATAGCGATCCTGTGTTCATCATTGATCGGACAAGGGACAAAAAAGAGTCAACTGACCCTACTATGCTACTTAGGTTATTCCTGAAATAGTACAAAAAAGGGAACACTACCTGCCGACAAATGAGAGTTGGGGTATTTGATATTTTGGCAAAGAGCAGGACACCAGTACTTTCCGAGAGGGAGTTTGGCGACAAGATCCCTTTTAATTTATCCCATCTGGATGTGTTCCACTAGACCACATGCCAGTACTGAAGTGGCTTCAAAAGACTTACACTCATTTATCGTTCCTATTCAAGACCATTGGAAAGACAGTGGGTTGGATTGAGGTCCATGGGGCTGTTTTTGTTAAAGTTTTTTTTTCTAAAGTTTTAATTTGAGTTTTTTAGAACAAACAGCTCAATCTCTTCTAAACTATAGATCTGAAAATGTTTAAGTGTTGTAGTTTGTCACAGAGGTTAGTGTGGATGGAAAGGAAATGTTAAAGGCGACATTTAGTCTGACATTAAGTTCTGGGCACATCTGGTGAGAATGCCCAAGCAAAATAATAAAGTTTTTAATGAGTGACGGCTCCTTGTATTGTACTCTGGAGAACGGGGACGGTCAGCATGTACGGTAAATACCGTGGTACTGGAGATGGAGGAGGCCATAAAGGTTGATGTTCAAGCATGATGATGGCTGAAGCAAGGCAATGAGATAACTTATCAACAGGTCATTTGCTTTTCACCGGTAAGGGAATAATAATATAAATAAATTGACTTCAAAATGTAAAACTAATCAGATAGTTTTGTGGAAACATGTGTTTTGAATTTTTTTTACGAGGTTTTAAAGGAGTGTCAAAAGCTTTATGTTGTGTTAACAAGAGATCAGTGGAGTCTGCTCCTCGAAACCCCAACTAAGAATGTGGTCCTATTTTCTAATGACCAGGTTGACAAGTTGAAAATGGGGCCCGCTGATGCTCCATCATAGATGAGTCGTCATTAGATGAGAAGATGAGGGGGCAGATAAAGAAGATAAAGGTCGAGTTAGAATGATGAGTGTGTGAAGACCAGAGGCTTGACTATCTTCATCACTCTCATTCATCTTTTTTCTCATGAAGCTCAGACACTTCTATAGACACGAATGCCCCAGGAAGGACCACCATACTCAAACGTTGCAACATTTATCAAAATGACCCCCATGTCCATGATCAAGATGGTAGTTGTTGTTGTATGCCAGGGGGTTCGACACCCACTGATCTAATTTACCCAGTGGGGAAATCAGATATGGCATTTGGGAGTTCTCCTAGAGAGGCAGAATTTTGTTTTGGGGACAAAACTCAGGACCATTTAGGTGGTGCAGTTCGTGAGCGTCCAGTACTCCCTCATCTGTTGATGATCTATGATACTTCCTCTGCGCAGGACTTGACCGATTGCAGCGCTATAGCAGTAGGTGAGTGGAAAGTGGAGAAGACCGGGGGAAGGTAAGGGGAGGAGAAGGAAGAAGGTTATAAGAAGGAGTTATCCATGCCATGGGGTTGATTGAGTGTGAAGGAGGATGTTAGTTAGGTCGTCATCATGCTCTTCCAGAGATCCACAGTGAACTGGAAATTAAAATTTAAAAAACCTAAGCCAAAATCGCAGAGCTGGTTACTCCGGTAGAATAGGTTTTGGGTCCCCTCTGACACAAGGCTATGCCTGAATGGTTTCGCATAATTGTCCCATAGTATATCCTATCCTTTACTTCTAACCTCAAAGATGACAAGAGCGAATTATCCTTTACCTAGACTAAGAAGGAAGTCCATACCATTTCTACGACAAATGGGCATTCCTCTGATAGGGATCTCCACAGGATCTATTATCATCATGACCTGGGGAAAGTATCCTCACACCTAGAGGAGAATGGTTCGGGTAATAGACAGGTGCATCCTTGATGCCTAGATAGAGGTGGTTCTACCTATCCCATTAAAGGTATTCCTTACTGTAAAAGGCAGTCAGAACTGTGAAACTTTCTGACTACAGGATGTTGTGATGGCTGACTGGCAATGTCAACATTGTTGCATAGTCCACAATTGCATGAAATAGGTGGCCAGATGCATAGTCATTTCCTTTTTATAGGTTTGTACGATAAAAAAAAAAGAGATATAGATTTCTGATTGCTCTGGATCGAACATTGACCCCATTCATTCGGTAGATTTAGAGAAAAAAAAGGGTTCCCCAAGTCACATATGCTAGTGAAGATGAATATAGCAGCAGCTTTCATGATACCACAGGTATACAGGACCTGGAAGGAAGACCATAAATCCAGGCTCCAGGTACGTGTAACTGAACTGAGCCACCAATAGGATAATTATTTTAACAGTATTTTCATATTTTCAACCATTTCTATCTAGTTTAAAATTCATCTTAAAATAGCACTGAAAATGCTTAGCAGATGGCATATTTGCAAAACTCTCGTCTGATCCTTGCCCTTGTTCAAAACTATTTCTCGTGTGCTTGTCATAAGGTAATAATGATCTGATTTAAAGTAAGAGCTAAAATCAGTCAAATCACAGGAAACCTGTATTTAAAGGGGTGGTCAAGTAAAAACTAAAAAAAAACGATAAAAATGTTAAGTAGTCTTAAAAAAATGGACACCTCGATTCATATGGACATGGGAAATACAGTTAGTCAACTCTGGCTCAATATCGAGAAAGTTACTATGAATGTGCTCAGGTATTGAGTAGAATAACAACAAAGGCACAGACAACGTTTTGTCTGGAATTCCGAGTAGTTCTTATCACATAAGAAGTCCCACCACCCTTGTAAAGCATACTGGCTGTCAGGACTCGAGGTCGAGTTAAACCACTGGAACACACCGGATGGATGGTACTAGCTGACGCTGGGACCGGAGTCTAATGGCACCTTGGTCTTCACCGGAGCCCGTCGCAAAGTGAGATGGACGGCTGCGGCCTAGGGTCGTCCCAGGTGCGGAGAATAGCCGCGGGGGTGGCAGCCGAGTTCGTGGACCAGAATCATGAGTCCCAGGCTCATGGGTCAGGGCGACGGCCCAGAGATGCAGAGTCAAGGTCAGTCCGAGATGGTCACAAGGGAGTGAGAGAACTCAGACCAGCGGCAAACGGGAGGCAAACGGAGAGAGTGAGAACAGGAAGCGGGGAAATTTCTCAATGCATAAAGCCTCAAGAGATCCGGCAGGGAGTGCAGAGGGGGAGTGCTGCACTGTGAGAAGCAGAATTGTGGATCGAAATCCGACACGAAGTGCCAGCACCAATCAGACTGTGCGCTATAGCCTTTGACCTCTTCGAGTGCCAGCCCTAGAAGCAGAAATTAAACACGAGGGTTAGCCCATGTTAGGACTGCCAAGGACTTTCGAGACCTTAATAAACTGTTCTCCCTAAGACAGAGAGATGCCTCTCGGTCAGGCCTAAAACTTACTCTTTTAAGATAATATTAAGGTAGTGGTAAAATGTAAGTACTTCAACTAAATTCACACAACATTTTTGAAACTGCAAATGGGGGGCAGTTGCAGATTATGGTATGTGTCGCCTGAACAGGTAGAGTCATCAAATCAGGATTTACTGTTATGTTGTCGATCCTGCGAGGTGATCGTACTCATTTGCAAACCAGCACACTTGCGCTTTATAACACACGCTCTAGGCCAACCCGACATGTTTACGCGGTTACACCAGGTCATCAGGGGATTGGGGCTTACTAGTTTGGGGAGAGGAGCATAGAGGGTAGGTATGAAATTGGATTCTAGTGGGAAATCGACACACGTGTTTAGCCAATAGGGTGGTACTTTGTTATTGCTGTATCCCAGTAACCATTGCCGACAGGTTTAAGTCGGCCAAGGTGCGGGTGGGGTTATATGTATAGTTCCCATCTGTTGTGCAGGAAGTGACCATGTGTATTAATCAGCGCGTGGCAACCTAAGAAGCAGGCGGAAGCGAGTGTGGCGTAGCCTGGACAGGAGCGTGATAGAGGAGGTGGAGAGTGCGGGCCGGGGACAGGGCGAAGTGCGCCACAGAGAGGGGCATTTGTGTGTCTGCCGATCCACGCATGGATCGCAGGGACACCTGTTGAACACGTGGCATATTTTGTTCTTATTTTGCTCCACCAATTTCTGATTTCTGTCCTCCTGGGTATTCTGACTGTCAGGCCAAGCTGGTGACTATTCTCTGTTTGTGATTTTGTATCAATTGTTCTTGTCGTACCAACCTGGCTGTGCAGAATTTTTGACAAACCTTGCATATTTATTTTGCAGACTTTGGTGTAGAAATGAATTTCTCCTATTGGCTCTATACCACCAGGGGGGGAGGGTGGTGGGGGTGGGGGGATTTGGCTCAATACACCCGGGGACCCTCTGTTCTATGTCTCTGTCCATTCCAAAACCTGCTTATGCGCTGTGAATTCCAATGACATTATCTTTCCTTTTATGAATATCCCCATTTTAAACTGTTATTGCTACATAAGGAAGTTGGTTGTACCTTGGATGGCACCTTTACACCATTATTCCAGACGTGGCCACTACCCTCCCATCGATGGGCCAGAGCTTGTTCTTTCAGAAGGAGAACTAACTCTGGGAGGGAAAGTTGGTTTAAGTAGCCGATAGAAGTGTGGAAGGTAGTAGTAGTTCACCAGTTGCGGTGGGACATCCACCCGGGTTACACGAATGCCTCGTTAGCATTTGGATTAAAATTTATCTATTGGAATGATTAATAAAGGGCTGTTAGAAATACAGTGGTGACTACTCGTACAACATGGCACCAGCACGCGACTTGCAGGTGTGTTGTTAACAACAAGCATCCTCTCTAATGGCCAGTAAGATGGAAAGCAGATGGGTCTTTTTCCATGTGAAGTGTTCATCCAGGTTTACTTTACGGAGAGTAGCTGCTTATGTCATTAGACTCGGAACACATACCCCCCCCCAATATTATGAAGGCCATATGACGTCCAGCTCTAATGGAAGTGGGTTGTAAAGGGTGTAACAAGTCTACCGATCACCAATTAGTGACCTATTCTTAGGAGAGAGTCAATATAGTACTTTTCTAAACAAATTACCTGGCCAAAGAAAAAAAAAATTATGGTATGACACATTTTATATACCAAGGAGATGGGTCACAGCGTTTCTTCTAATGAGGCTGAACAAGGTTGCCGCTTTTCATTTATTTTTACCATTTTCTCTTGGCAAAAACATTTTCTTCCATTTTGGCGTGGCTTGGCGAAAGCATAGATATACCTCCCACCTAGATTGTAAAAATTACACTATTTTATGAGATAAAACCCATTATATCCTGATCAGGGTCACAATACAATAAAATAACTAAGACCAAAAGCTGTTGACCATGCGATAGTAAGAGTGACTGCATGAAGATTCAAACACGTGAAGACAATATGACCATGATAAATGTATTCTGTGTGCGCGAACATTCTCCTGCAGGAAAGAAAAAATATGAACTGAATGAAATGTTTGAAGGTTTGTCGCTGTCGTTTCCTGTCGGTGTCTGGCGAACGTAAATATACGCCAAAGCTACATTATGCATGGGACAATTTCAATAAGTAAAAGTGTTCATTTTAGAACCTGTTATATGTATCCGTTCGATGTCCATTGGTCCACACGCAAAGAAATTCTCCCATTACCATCCATCATTGATAAAACCAGGGGACTACTCATAGATCCAGGCACTCAGGTCTTCTGATAGTTTATCCTTATGGCCTCCTTCCTATTATAAAATCAACTTTAAAATTGATGCAATGAGTTAGAAGAGCTTCTGGGTGGTTTCTACCAGAGCCCCTCCATGATGCGGCCTTATAGGCTGTCACCCACTTCTCTATTGGCATTCCGACTCTCCTCTGCTTGCTTGTAAGTCAGTGGTAGCATGTTAATTTTTAGCACAAGAGTGGCTCACTGCACTGTGTAACAGCCTGTGGAAACTGAGCACCAGAGGTGCTCTAGTAGCAGCCACTTCCTGTTAATTAATCATCATTTCAAAAGTTGGTTTTCGAAGAAGGAAGCTGGATCACACATTATAAGATTACCATACTCACGTGCCTGAGACATTGGGGTGGATATAGCAAGTCAGGCTGAGGACCTGTGTGCACGCACTTAATGTTGGGCCACACCGTTGTACGCCCCAGTATCTCAAGAGACTCTGGCCTCTAGGAGTATATCTCGGCGATGGGCATGAATTGCCAGAGCACCGTGGGATTATCTGTGCCAGCTAGAGGCGGAATTAAGATTGCCATGGGCTCTGGGGCTGTATAGGAATCGATTGATACCCAAACAAGTCTGGAATCACTTCCTAATAGGGATGTAGATGCAGTATCTTGGGAATGGAGATGCGTCCTCTCGGTTGTGTGGTTTAGACCTTTGGAGGGACTCAAAGGTCCTCAAGTGGCTTTTGTTTGATACTGTGTATTGAGATCAGGAACAGATTAAGGGACCCATGGGTGAAGGCCTTTCCAGTATGAATTGGGTGGGTGGAGGTTTTGGAGGTGTGGTGCCTTGAGCTCCCAAATAGAAGGCTTGTGGGCGGTGGGCGACTTCGTCATCCACCCCATTCTCTGTAAAGGGTGGATCAAGACTCCATGCGACATGGCTGATGTGGTGGGAATATGGACCACCCAAGTCTATTTTACTTATAATTACTTTATACATTTCTTCCTTACTAGAGATGAGGACAGCGAGAACTAAAATGCTAGGGTATACAGTATTCGAGACAAACTTTCACGATGTCGATTGACTCGTCTCGAATAAGTGCCCATTGACGTCAAATGGGAGACTGACATTTTTTTTTTTTTCAAGGGGACACAGGCTCTGCACAGGGAAGAGCTGGCCACAAACACCTGGAAACCTCAGAAAGGATGGAAAAAACACACGGAAATGGACAGGAAAAACGCAGGGAGCAGCCATGCATGGATGCCTCGGAGGCTGCTTAAACGCACACCAATCTATGCCAAAATTATGACGCTGGCAATCATCATTGGAGCCAGATGACAGAGAAGTGACAGAATGAAGTAGATAGCATCTAAAAACATAACATATGACCGTGGACTATAGGGGGCACAGGCATGCGAGGCAGCGGCAGCGAGCGGCGAGGGAGTTTTATGAGAGTTGCATGGCGACATACCCTTAAAGGACTCAGGCCTGTCAACCCAATGGGTGGCAGAGAGGAACCAAGCGCGTGAGAAGAAGGGGAGGAACGAGACAAAGGAAGCAAAAGCGCGATGAAATGATTTCTCGTGAACAAAGGTGACGGTATAGTTAGTAGTAGTGAAACACAGCATCCGGTGGCGGCATAGTGACCAAGTTTCCATAACTTGGTAAGAGTTGAAGTAACAGTTGAAAGTTTTGCGCAGGGAGACATGGTGGACGCTGTGTGAGGCGAAATGGAGGGAAACAGCAGGGGCCACAGCATGAAGGATGCCTCTCTGAGGCGTGCCTAATGTGGGATGGAGCTTGGCGGTCCGCTGCCAGGCGAGCTTTCGCCTGTCCAAGCCCCTGTTCTCTCGGTCCTCCCCACCAAAATGGGCCTGGGGGCCAAGAAGCGTACTTGAAAACATTATAATTATAAAGCAGAGGTAGTGTGATATATTGCACCTAGGAATAATGGAATAGCATAGTGGTTGATTTTTAATAGTGTTTACGGAAATGGTTCATGATTAAGCACGCGAAGCAGTATGGGGCATCCTATTGCTGTGCTATGATTGCAACTTCAGTATCCAGCATGGCGGCGAAAGAAGTGGGCCGGCGTTCCACTAGTATCTGTGACACACATGAAATTCATGCCGGACACAGCTTGTTGGAATGGGGACATTGTATGGAGAGGCAGGGAACTAGTAGTAGATTAAGTCTATGTGAATTGTGCTGAAGTTTAAAACTCTGTAGTGGGATCTTGGGATGGAGCTGGCGCTTAAGCTGCCGGCGAGTTACTTTCGCCAATCACAGTCCCTGTCTTAGGCTATCCCCCACAACAGCCACTTCTAAGAACCGTGTATTTGCTATCAAGTAGATCGAGTAAGTTGGTAGTAGTCGAGTAGCGTCTTATGAAGTTTGGGAATATGGCGGTGGTGGGGTAAGGGGAGATAGTAACAGATGGCAAAAGAAGGCTGCCTGAATAAATTATATCGGCAATGCTAACAAGTTTTGCCAGATATTAATTGTGGAATTAACACAAGGCGTGGAGGCAGTGGCCGACAAACGTTAACAAGTTGTGATGTGGAAGCCTGTAATAGATCTTGGGCGGTGTTTGCTTTTATCGCCAGGCCTCAGCAGTTGAGCAACCGCCTGACTGTCGACTTAGCCAACGGCACATGCTGCTGTGCCTTAGATACCGGACTGAGGCGCACATGCCCACGGATGGTAATTCGTCGGAGGAGGAGGGGAGAGCAGTGGTGGACGGGATGGGGATTTAGGTGGAGGAGGGGGGGAGGGGTAGGGTGCAGGAGAGGTTATATGTCTGCTAGGTGACAGGTTAAGGCCTGCAAATCCTCGCGGACCAGTAGAGTAGGTCCAGCAATACTGAGTCGAGTATAGACACCCCAGGGGTCAGACGCTCGGGTCCAGCCTCCACCATAATGTTAATAAGTTTTTGTGTAGTAGCGTTCTTATAAGTTTGGGATATGTGGCGGGTGTGAGGGGCAATGGTAAACAGAGTGCCGCAAGAAGGCGCTGATAATCAAGATCGGGTAAATGGTAAAAAGTTGGCAGTATATTTGTGGTACACAGCAGTGGAATCAACAGATGCGCAAGAAGGCTGAATGAAATAATATGGGTAATCATAAAAGTTTGCCAGTATGATTTTGTGGATAACGCAGGCAGGGTGGGCGACAAAGTTAACAACTTTGATGGGAATCATTGAAAACAACCCAAATTTCTGCCTGAACAGATCGTTTGATTAATGGGGACGAGTATGGAGGCAGCTATATGGAGACTTGTGGACGTCCTATCGTCTTTGGTTTCTTTAGCTCAATTAACACCCACGGTGAAGCTAGGTGGTAGCAATGGAGACAACGTGTGGAGGCTGCTTATGGAGACAAATTTAATTTGGCCTAGGTCCGTTAATGTGGCAGTCCAAAACAGTTTTCAAAACCAGAGGAGGAGGCAGGTAGGTGACCCTCCAGAAAAATGAAAATAGATTGAGTGCCTGTATGTGGCTCAGTCCAAAAAAAGTTTTTAAACCAGAGAGCAGGTAGGTGGCCCTCCGAAAAAATTAAATAACATAGAGTACATAGCTAGAGCCAGTGGGCCCTGTCAAAAAATAGCCGTTTCCTCTGCTTAGTTGTACAAAGAGGAGGAGAAGGAGACAAAAGGAGGAGGAGGAGTGCATACAATTATTCAGGTGAGCTTCTTCACCTGGTGGAGATTGGAAATGATTAGAAATCCAGGCTTTATTCATCTGATAAGCGTCAGCCTGTCAGCGCTGTCAGGACAGCGTTGTACGCTTATCGGTGATGATGCCACCAGCTGCACTGAAAACCCGCGGACAAGCACGCTAGCGGCAGGGCAGGCAAGAACCTCCAGGCGTACAGCGCAAGTTCGTGCCACATGTACAGCTTGAAACCCAGTGAGTTAGGGAGTGTGTGATCCATTTAGGAATGGTATGGTCAGCTACGTACTCCCTCACCATCTTTCTGTAAGTCAGCCCTACTCTGCGAGACTGGGGACAGGTGACAGTGTCTTTCTGGGGTGAAATAAAACGGCAAAGGCCGTGTAAAGCGTACCACTGCCAGTGTTGGACAAAGCTGACTGCCGCCTACTCTTCCCTCGCTAATTGTCCCGCAGAAACTAGCACTCTGCGCTAGCGCTGTCAGAAGGGAAATACTGTTTCAGCTTGGACCAGGGCCTGTGGTATTAATCATTCTCACACTCCTTTCCTCTCCAGGGATGAGAGTGGAAAGATTTTGCTTGTACTGTGGGTCCAGGAGAGTGAATACCCAGTAATCGGTGTGCTGGAATAATCTTCTTGAAGGAGGGTCACGGGATAGGCAGCCTAGCATGAAATCTGCCATATGCGCCAGAGTCACGAAAGCGCAAGAATTCACTCCCTCACTGGCTGACTGGGGTCCATTTCTCCTCCTCCAACTCCTCCACTCCTCTTCTTCGCCCATACACGTGAACAGTGACAGGAGACCCCAACAACAATGGTCCCCTCTTGTGTTCGCAACATCTTCTCCCTTCCTCCTCATCCTCTCCACCTCCTCCGATATGCGCTGAGAAACAGACCTCGAGGTGCTTGGCTATCAACAAGGGAATCTTCTTCCCCCGTCTCTTTGTGACGAGCGCAAAGCTTCCGACTTCATGCTGATCAGAGAGTTTTTCAACAGGCCAAGCAGCGGGATGGTGAGGTGATGATGGGCGGCATCGCACTGACCATCTGTGTTGACTCCTCGAAGTTACTCAGCCACCTGACAGATATCAGACAATCCACGTCCACTCCTCATGTAGACTTTAGGAAGCTTGATGACCTGACTACAAGTTCTGGTGGAAGTTGAATTTGGCAGTCTACAATCGCTCTGCGCTGCGTGGTAAACTTGGATAACATGGTTAGTTGTAATTCCACCTCGTGGGCCAGTCCACAACAGTCGTGTGAGCGCGGCGCATGGAGCGGCGCTGCGCTGCCCTGAGCGTGGCAGCATCTGTGCTGGACTTCCTGAAATGCGCACAGATGCGGCGCACCTTCGTGAGCAAATCAGACAGATTGGGGTATGTCTTGAGGAACGCTGAACTATCGATTTAACACATGGGCAGCATGGCACATGTGTCAGTCTGCCGAGTTGCAGAGCCGCCACCAGGGTTTACGGCCGTTGTCACAAACACATGCCTGGCTTCAGGTCAGCGGTGCCAGCCACAGATCAGTCTGCGCCGTGATGCCCTGTAAAGTTTGGGCGGCGTGTGCCTTTTATCGCCTAGGCTCAGCAGTTGAGCACCGCCTGCTCGTAGCTTAGCGGGGATGCCACTGATGCTGTGCCTAGAGCTTCGATGATGGCGCCATGCCCACGATGGTAGTTCGGGAGGAGAGGTGGAGGAGGGGGTGGGGACGGGGAGGAGGCATAGTAGGCCTGAAAGACCGGACGAGGTAGGCCCGCAATCTCGGCGTCGGCGAGTATATGACCAGCCCAGGGTCAGAACTCGGTCCCAGCCTCCACCAAGTTAAACCAATGTGGCCGCAGCGATATTAGTGGCCCTGCCCGGCAGCACTCGTCCACGTGTCGTGGTCAGGTGGACCTTGTCAGAAACGGCGTTGGTCAGGGCACGGATGATGTTGCTGACACGTGCTGTGCAGGGTGGGACGGACATCGGGAAAGTAGTGGCGGCTGGGGACCGAATACCGAGGGCGCCGCGCAATGAGGTTGCGAAAGGCCTCGGTCTCTACAGCCTATAGGGCAGCATCTCCAGGCTAAGCAATCTGGAGATGTGACATTGAGGGCTTGGAGGGCCGGGTGGGTTGCACTATATTCCTTTCCTGCCTCCAGCGTCTGGGGTATGGAGAGCTGAACGCTGGGGATGCTGTGGAGGATAGTGGAGGCAGGAATGGGGTTTTTTGGGCCAGGGTCCTGGGCAGGGGGCTGACTATCAGTGACAGGGGAAGGAGCAGTGGTGTGCACGGCCGGAGGTGAACGGTTGGTGGCCAGCTGGTGGGTGTTTTTAGCATTCATATGCCTGCGCATACTGGTGGTAGTTAAGCTAGTAGTGTGGAACCCCTGCTGATCCTGGTTTGGCAAGGTTGCACACAACAGTCCGTCGGTCATCCGGTGTTCCTTAAAGAACCTCCAAGAAAATCTAGCCCTCGCCGCGGGAGCCCTCGCGGGAGCTCACTACGTGACAATTTGGCGCTGAGCACCAGCTCTTGGCCCTGCTCTCCGTCTGGCCCCACCACTGCCGTCCTCTTCCAACTGTTCTGGTCGAGGACTCTCCTCCTCTAGAAGCACTGTGTTCACCCAGCCTCTCAACCCCAGCTTGGGTCTGTCACATCATCACCTCCGATCCCTCAGTCTGCTCCCCCCCTCGGACTTCCTGCCCTGACAACAACTTCACCACTGTCTGAAAAACAGTGTCTCCTCATCGTCGGACACCCTCTTTACACACTTCTTCCACTACGTCAAGAAGGTCATCATCACCCACAGACTGCGACGGTGGAAAACCGGGGCATCGGAAAAGAAGTGCTCAGCAGCAACGGACAAGTGGTTTGTGACCTGGGAGGGTCCAGAAAACAGTTCATCAGAGTATGCCGGTTCAAATGCCAATTTTCTGGTGGGAGATGGGGGAGGACGGAGAGGGGGAGGGAGAGGCAGGAGGGAGTAGGGAGGTGCCGTTCGGTGACATGGGTGGACTGCGTGGAAGACTAACTGGTGGACAAATTGCGAAGCATTGTCGAGCAATCCACGACATCACCTGTTCGCACGTGTCTGGCCTCAACAGTGCTCTACCACAGTCCAGTAACTCAGACATGAAAACTAGGGAGTGTAGCTCTGCGGGTTCCCCTGCTCCCCCTCAGCAGGTGGTGTCTCACCCCGCCAGGACCACGGCCTCTGACCCCTGCAGTAGTTGGACGCCCACCGTCCCGCCCTGTCCCTCTACCCCTAGCCCTACGGGTTATAAACATTTGAAAATGAAAGTTATAACTTTAATTTTTTTTTACATTTTTTTTTGTGTTTTTTTGTGTTTTTAGTTTTAAAACCAAACGATGCTATCCTATTTTATGGCTATTTTCTAGCCAACTAGAAAGCCACACTGCTATGCCAGATGAGATGACGAGTGAGTTATGAAAAAATAAACGTAAAATAAAAAGTAAATGGCAGACTGTGGCCTAATTCAATCAAACCCCTATAAGTCCCACTCGGTCTTTGCGATGGATATGTGGCGTCACTAAGCGCTAAACAACGGTCGCAAGTCTCACTGCAAAATTCCTCACAATATGGTAGTAGATGCACTACAGCAAGGCCAGCCACAGCAAATCAACCAAAAATCAACTATATAACGCTATGTAGGCCTAAGTAAGCCGTTTGGATTCTCCTATGGCTAGTTTCTAGCCAAGTATGAAAGCACACTGCTATGCCAGATGGATGACATGAGTTCATCAACAAATAAACGTTAAAATAAAAAGGAAACTGGAGACTGTGCCTAATTGAAATCAACCCTAATAAATTGTCCCATCTCGGTGTTTGAGGTGGATATGCGGTTGTCACTAAGAGTAAACACAACGGTCGCAGGATCCCACCAAATTCCTCACAGTATGGTACTAGCTGCATCACTAGTGCCAGCAAGCCCAGCCACAAGCAAAATAAAAAGGAAATTATAATTTACGCTATGTAGGCCAAGTAAGCGTTGGGTTCTCTACGGCTATTTGTAGCCTACAATGAGGCACATGCTTTGTAAGATGAGTGAGCTATAAAACGAAATACAACTAAAAAAAAAAAAAATCAGCAGACTCTGCCTAATCTACTCAAACCCACTAATAAATTGTCCCACTTTGGTGTTTGAGGTGGATAATGTGTCACTAAGAGCTAAACACACGGTTAGCAAGTTCCCCTGCAAATTCCTCACAATATGGTACTAGCTGCACTACTAGTGCCAGCAAGCCAGCCACAGCAAATAAAAAAAAATGTATAACGTTATTGTAGCCCTAAGAAGGGCTGTTGGGTTCTTGAGAATCACTCCTGCCTACGCTTTCCCTGACCAGCAGCAGCAGCTCTCTCCCTAGCGGCATCCAGACACAGAATGATCCGAGCAGGCGGGGCAGCGGGCTAGTCATACCAGGGTCACCTGATCTGGCCAGCCAACCATGCTATCGACGTGTAAGGGACCACGTCATGGGGTGGAGTGCAGAGTCTCGGCTGTTGTGATTGGCTGTTCTGGCCGCCAAAGAGCAAAACGCGCGGGGAGATGCCATTTTCTCGAGCGGGCGAAGTATTCGTCCGAGCAACGAGCAGTTTCGAACGAGCATCAAGCCGGACGAGTATGTTCGCTCATCTCTACTTCGTACATATGATACCAGAACCAAGCTTCTTATGAAAGAATGAGGGGGTCTTTTCATGACAGATTTCATATCTATATTTGAGGCCTTTGGAGGACTTTAAAAGTACTGAAAAAGGGCTATGTAAACATGTGGTCACACAGGTTAAGTATTACAGGGACAGAAGGTCCCCTAGTAGTACCTCTAGGGTAGTAGCAAAATGTGGTGGTGGGTGACCATTGGCACCTTAAGCTTGGGCCTGTAACAAAGTAAGTGGCAAAATAAGGGACACACTTATTTCTCTGTCGTTTTGCATCTTGTTTGTTCTGGGCAGACAACTTCTTAATTTTATCCATTTTTGTCTTTGTGTTCAGTATCAATCCCATGATACCCTAGCACAGCTTCATATAGACAGCTGGCCAACAGAACCATCTGTACCTACTGGGTAGCTATCTCTATTTATACTCATAAAGTCTCCATGGCCATACATATAGAACAGTAGGCAGTAGGTACATACTTACGACAATAGCTGCCTTGAACTGTGCACAGGTCTGCCACCTGCTGGTCATTCATCCTTATAATCAGGTGTGCCTTATAATCGGTGCGCCTTATATATGAACCTAGACATTTTAGCAAGCATTTATTGATGGTGCGCCTATAGTCCGAAAAATACGGTAATCAAAGGGGGTCACCATGATGTCTCATGGTCCAACTGATCTTAATGATCCTATGACTTTGCATGTAGAAACTAAATTAGAAAATAGTTGTTGAAGTATTAATCTTAGGGGAACAGAGATATAAATTATTGTTGAACGCACCATAGTCAATAGGTCCACACAACAGATGCTATAAGCACAGAAATTTGGAGTAATTGTAATACCTCATCTGTCCAGTGGGGGCACTGCAGTGGAGCTGAACACTTACAAGCAGGTTATGGCTGATCACAAGGATTCAGAGTGATTTTTGAAATCTAGTTAAAATAGGACCATCCCATAGATGGTAAAAGTCTAAATTTATGGGGGTCATTTAATAAGGGGCGATTTGCTTTTTCCGACGTGTTACCCGAATATTTCGATTAGCGCTGATTTTTCCTGAATTGCCCACCGGGATTTTGCGCACGCGATCGGATTGTGCGAGCAATGGCGCCGGCATGCACGCGCCGGAAATCAGGGGGGGGGGGGGCGTGGCCGTAAAAAAAAACGACGGATTCGGAAAAACCGCCGCATTTAAAAAAAAAATGTTGCTACCCTTCACCCAGGGTAGGACGGTGAACTCCGATGCAATCCGATGGTCTTCAGCGCAGCAGCGCACAACCTGGTGGCGTCGGAGGGAGAATGCCTTAGTGAATCCCGGCCGGACCCGAATCCACCGCAGAGAACACGGCGCTGGATCGCGAATGGACCGGGTAAGTAAATCTGCCCCATATCTTAAAAAACCCTAAAAAAATCAGAATTTCGAAATCTTGGTGGTAGTTCTTTAATCATATAAAAGGCGCGTCAGCGTGGGGGTAATAACTTGAAAAGTTCTTGTTATTTTATTTTCTTTCAACATAATATATCTGTCACCGTGTAGATTCCAGACTTTGATTGTGACACTTCCACAATTGCTTTTTGCATCTGTGAAATTTCCCCTCCGTTTGCGATTGTCTTTCTGATTGTCATCACCACAGAGGCAAAGACGTGCAAAGAGACAGTTCACATCAGAAATATGCTTTCAACCTTCTGTGAGGATTTTCTTGCCTGAGTTTTATTTTTGGCTGGCATCTATCTCAGCGCAGAAAATACTTGAGATAATTTATATACTGCTACGGTATGTTGTTTATGTAGCGGAGCGATATGTTTTATGGAACATTGTAGTGCGCTATAAACAATATAGTAGGGGGTGTTGTTATAGCTGTATGGGAGTCTGAATAGGTTGGATAGGAATAGGCAGATCAGTTCTTAACTAAGGTCAGTGGCCTCAACCAATGATTGGGAGCCAAGTGATTTTCAATGTAAAGGGTTTTATAGCATATCAGCCCCTTACTTTAGGCCACTGGCCCTCAACCAAAGTTTTTGGAGCCAAGTGAATCTCAGATAAGTAAGAGGGAATTTAAAGCCATTTTAGGCCTTACTTAGGCCAGTAGCCCTCAACCAATGCTTCTGTAGCCATGTGGTTTCAATGTTAAAGGAATGCATAGCCATATCAGTCCATACCTAGGCCCATGCTCCTCAAACACAATGGATCAGGAGCCAAGTGGATTTCGACAAAAAGGGAAGCTAGATCAGTTATAACTTAGGCCAGTAGCCCTTAACCAATGTTTCTGGAGCCACGTGGTTTCAATGTTAAGGGAATCACTTGTCATATCAGTCCATACCAAAAGGTCCGAATTCCTCAACCAATGGTTCAGGAGCCAAAGTGAATCTCAACAATAAAGGGAATTCAAGCCATATTAGTCCTTAACTTAGGCCAGTGGCCCTCAATCAATGGTTCAAGAGCCACGTGGCTCTCAACATAAAGGGAATTTATACATATCAGTACTTACCTCAGGTCATTGACCCTCAACCAATGGTACAAGAGCCAAGTGGATCTCAGTATAGAGGGAATTCAAAGCCATATTAGGCCTTACCTTAGGCCAGAGCCCTTAACCAATGTTTCAGGAGCCAAGTGGTTCTCAATGTTAAGGAAATGCATATCCATATCAGTCCATACCGATTGCCCATGTTCCTCAACCAATGGATAGGAGCCAAGTGGATGTGTCCACATAAATGGAATTCAAAGCTACATCAAATCCAACCTTAGGCCAGTGGCCCTCAACCAATTGTTCAGGAGCCAAGGAATCTAAACTATAGGGAATTCAAAGGCATATTAGTCCTTACCTTAGGCCATGTGGTCCTAACCCAATGTTTTTGGAGCCAAGTAGTTCTCAATGTTAAGGGAATTCATTGTCATATCAATCCATACTAAAGGCCGGGTTCCTAAACCAATGGTTCAGGAGCCAAGTGGATCTCAACATAAGGGAATTTAAAGCTACATTAGTCCTAACCTTAGGCCAGTGGCCCTCACAATTGAGGAGCCAAGTGGATGTAACCATAAAGGAATTCAAAGGCATATTAGTCCTTACCTTAGGCCAGTGGCCCTTAACCAATGTTTCTGGAGCCAAGTGGTTCTCATTGTTAAGGGAATTCATTGTCATATCAGTCCATACACCAGCCAAGGGGCCCTCAACCAATGGTTTGGGAGCCAAGTGGATCTCAAGATAAAGGGAATTCAAAGCCATATTAGGGCTTATCTTAGGCCAGTGGCCCTAAATCAATGGTTCAAGAGCCACGTGGCTCTCAACATAAAGGGAATTTATATCCATATCAGTCCTTACCTCAGGTCATTGACCCTCAACCAATGGTTCAGGAGCCAAGTGAATCTCAACATAAATGGAATTCAAAACCATATTAGTCCTTACCTGAGGGCATTTGCTCTCAACCAATGGTTCAGGAGCCAAGTGGATCTCAACATAAAGGGAATTCTTAGTCACGTCATTCCTTACCTTAGGCCAGTGGCTCTCAACCAATGGCTCTCAACATAAAAGGAATTCATAGTTACATCAGTCTCTACTTTAGGCCAGTGGCAATCAACCAATGGTTCAAAAGTTAAGTGACTCTCAATGTAAAACGCATTCATAGTGATATTAAAATCAGCTAAGAAGCCATATCACTTTATTTCAAATCTATTTCAAAGAGGTCTGCCATCTTTCCTGAGCTCAGTTTATAGTAATCAGTGATACATTTTACCCAGTTGTAGTCTGGAGCCAACTCATTAAGGTGTATAGAGAGTTACTTTCCCACTCAGGAATTGAGCTACCAATGCGATGGAAATGAGGATCCTGCCATTAAGGAGAATTGTCACAAGAACCACTTTGGGCAATCCTTGGGCTTCTTGGGACAACGGATGTAACTTGTGCCATAAGAGGAAGTGACATCATATTGTCCAAGGAGGTAAATGATTGGCTGACTGATTGACAATTCTGGCCGGATGGAGGTGCAAAATACTGGTGTGACACGGAAACCGATGGATGTTGAACCTTCACCAATCTGAAGTATAGGTTATCGGTGGTTTTAGCTTGGAAAACTCCTTTTACGTTTCTGTATCTGTACTAAATAACTTAGGCCAATTTTGACCTGATCCTAATGTCAAAAAAGCAGAATAGGGGTCCCATGAGGCGTAAGCAGGCGATCAGTGTCTTAATGAGGGGAGCAGGTGAAGTAATTGTTCACCTTTAAGATTAGTTTTGATTAGATTCAATGTCCATGTCCATTGTTTTCAAGTTGCAAGAAAATCCATCCCACCTATAAAGACATAAGGGCAGATTTATCAGGGCTTTTACACCTGCAAAGTGGCGCATGGGCAGGAATTGTGCCTATTTCCTACCTCCTGCCACCTCCAGTTCAAGTGGGCATGGAGGGGCATGAAGGGGGTGCGCCAAGAAGAGTAGGGGGAAGGTATGAGGGGTTCCTGCCCCGTATCTGCTCACTAGCCACAGCCTGAATCCATAAATCCATGGGGGGGGGGGGGGCAGAGATTACATCATCCCCTGGCGCTAGGTGATAAAAATCCCCCATAGAGCGAGAAGATGGAAGAGTGAGAACGCCACAGATAATATATGTATAGATCAATTAGAATTAAAGCATAAATGCTCAACCTGATTCCGTGAGCGCTAGGCAACCAGGTGACTCTTATTTGTGTAGGTCATTATATTTTCCTGGAATTTGCCTTGTTTAAAAAAGTATACGATAACAAAAGGTTAAAGGAGCTTGTCAACTAACGGTGAAAATATCATCGGTAAAAATAGATAAAACACCCACATAGAAGTCAAAACCAAAAGCAAGCGATGCGCAACTTCACAACAAGACTCATCCTATGGGAGAACGCACGGGTAATTTAATATAGTTCCGTATAGATGGGCTTTATATATTGGCTTCGCTTCATAGTTACCTTTCATGTGTGGGTTGTAGTGCTGGAAAATCCACCTTAAAAACTTAAAGTTTCATTATAAACACTAACAGAAGTACAGTATCTTGAGACTAGGCACTGGTCATCCTGAAGTTGTTGGATAGCAGCCGTGGAGATCTGTGTAACCGTACCATACTGTGGGCGTGTCCTCACACTGCTGTGCCCTTAGCACCCTGTGTATTGAGCCACTCCAAAGACACTCTACTATCCTCTGAGTACAAGCTGTAGCAAGCTTCTAGTCATACACTACTGCAGTCACTCACAGCGGAAGGGAGTGGCTTTGTAGCAGCTCAATGCACAGAGTTGAGAGCTCAGCAGTGTAAGCACAAGCCCCAAGCAATTGAAGAGCCACAATCACAAGAGCCACAAGAGAAGAGCGGACCCAATGGTTGGGTTTCGGTTCTGGCCCTTGAACCAAGCATATTGCCAGATTGGTGGCTGGACGTAGCAATGAGCCATGGCTATGCCAGCAATCTGGGTCACCTGGGACAAACCTGATCCCGGATCTGAACTGCAAGTTCGGATCCCCTGATCTCTAATTGGCACATTACCCCTGAGCTTCCATTTATGCATGAGTTTACAGATTATCATATGCCTCCTAAGACACTGTTCAGCTTTTTGATCGGCACATTTTGATCCCGGCTATCAACCCTTACATCTGCTTCTACATAGGGATGTGCCTAATAGGCTTCTTTTCATGCATCACCGTTTAGACACATGCCCATTGCTTGCAATTGCCATCTCTTTAGGCAAGCCTATCACACGCGCTAACTGCATGAAATGTCAGCTCTCTCTTTACAAATCCATCCTATGTCCTCTTCCCGTCTGTTATCTGGCAAACACCAGATACCAAGCTCCAGGCTTCTCTGCAGTCACTTTGACCTTGGACCTTGTATATAAGATGGCGGCTGATGACTGGTTAGAGTAGCAGAATTTTTATTTATTAAATTATTTATACGTTTCCTTATAAAGGAATGGCGGACCATAACAAGTTCTTTACTCTTGGGTCCCCCCCTCATCCTCATAGACTGTAAGCTCTTGTGTCACCCCTCATCCTCATAGACTGTAAGCTCTTGTGTCACCCCCTCATCCTCATAGACTTTAGGCTCTTGTGCCACCCCTCATCCTCATAGACCGTAAGCTCTTGTGTCCCCCCTCATCCTCATAGACTGTAAATCTTGTGTCACCTCTCATCCTCATAGACTGTAAGCTCTTGTCTCCCCCTCATCCTCATAGACTGAAGCTCTTGTGCACCCCCTCATCATTCCTCATAGACGGTAAGCTCTTGTGTCACCCCTCATCCTCATAGACTGTAAGCTCTTGTGTCACCCTCATCCTCATAGACCGTAAGCTCTTGTGTCCCCTTATCTCATAGACTGTAACCTTTGTGTCACCCCCTCATCCTCTAGGACTGTAAGGTCTTGTGTCACCCGTCATCCTCATAGACTGTAAGCTCTTGTGTCATCCTCATCTCATAGACTGTAAGTTCTTGTGCCACCCTCATCCTCATAGACCGTAAGCTCTTGTGTCCCCCCTCATCTCATAGACTGTAAGCTCTTGTGTCCACCTCCTATCCTCATAGATGTAAGCCTTTGTGGTCACCCCTCATCCTCATAGACTTGTAAGCTCTTGTATCATTCTACTCACCTCATAGACTGTAAGCTCTTGTGTCACCCTCATCCTCATAGACTGTAAGCTTTGTGTCCCCCATCATCCTCATAGACTGTAAGCTCTTGTGTCACCCTCATCCTCATAGACTGTAAGCTCTTGTGTCACCCCTCATCCTCATAGACTGCAAGCTCTTGTATCCCCTCATCCTCATAGACTGTAAGCTCTTGGTCACCCCTCATCTCATAGACTGGCAAGCTCTTGTGTCACCCCTTCCTCTAGACTGTAGGCTCTTGTGTCACCCCACCTTCATCTCATAGACCGTAAGCTCTGTGTCACCTCTCATCCTCATAGACTGTAAGCTCTTGTGTCAACCCTCATCCTCATAGACTGTAAGCTCTGTTTGTCACCCTTCATCCTATAGACTGTAAGTCTTGTGTCATCATCGCCACATAGACTGTGAAGCTCTTGTGTCCCCTAATCTAGATCTGGTAAGATCTTTGTGGTCACCCTCATCCAAATAGAATGCTTTAAGTGTTTGATCACTCCTATTGTTCCATATGACTGTTTGCCACCACTCATGCACAAGCGATTGGACATGCCTCATGAGCCATCTTTTCTGCTTTAGCTTTTAGACTGGCACGAGCCTCCTAAACCTCAGTTCACACATCAGCTTTTTCGTTTGACGCGTTACTCCTAAGACACTGTTGATGCTTCAGCTTTTTCATTGCCTTCTTGACCTCGGTTTTCAACCAGTATATGAAATCTGACGTTACACTGTACTGTGTCTAAACACAAGAGTTAATACGTCTATTAGAGGCAGCAGATCCTTAATGAAAAACAAAGCAATAATGGAAAATTTTCAGTGGTTTCGAGCCGTAGCAGCGTGGCACGTTTCATTGAAAACCAAGGCATGTGCCTCTCATATATTTGATCTGGAGATGGAAACGGAGCTGCATTCCCAAGGAGCAATGACTAATGCTACTGGTGAGGTCTTAGCGTTCTCGTTATAGATCAGGTGTTAATGTACGCTGACATTGCAGCTTGTAGCAATGAAAATTAATATGAATGTGGCGGCTAAACCAAGTACAGACGTGGAAGTGATTAAAAAGAATACAAAGAAATAGAACTTTTGAAGCTTTGAAAACACATATACTGTACGTAGACTGTAAATGAAGACATCAATCAAGAGGTTCATTAGTAATTCCATAGAACATGAAAACCAAGAGAGCCAAGATTGGTGGAGCGCATAATAAACAAGTTCATTACCAAAGTAACGGGAATGTATTTTGAATTCAAATAATGGTGAGGTCCTCTGTCTTGTGATTTTGTACTTCATTGTTCTTTTCGTACCAACCTGCAGATTGTTTGACAAACCTTGCCTGTATTTTGCACTTTTGTGTAGAAATGGAATGTCTCCTATAGGTCTACTTACCACCAGGGGGGGGAGTGGGGTGGGGGTGGTGGTATTTGGCCAATCACCCTGGGACCCTCTGTCTATGTCTCTGTCCATTTCCAAAACCTGCATTATGCGCTGTGAATTCCAATACACTTATCTTTCCTTTTCTGATATATCCCCATTTTAAACTGTATGCTAATAAGGAAGTTGGTGTACCTTGGATGGCTCCTTTACCACCATTATTCCAGACTGGACCACTACCCTCTCCATCAGATGGGCAAGAGATTTGTCTTTTCAGAAGATAACTAACTCTGTGAGGAGTGGAAAGTGGTAGAAGTGGTAAGTGTAGTAGTAGTTCACCAGTTGCGGTGGGCATCACCCGGGTACACCAACTGCCTCGTTAGCATTTGGATTAAAATTATCTATTGGACAGATATAATAAATGGCTGTTAGAAATCACAGTGGTCTACTCTACAACATGCTACCAGCACGCGACTTGCAGGTGTGTAACAACAAGCATCCTCTCTAATGAGCCGTAAGATGGAAGCAGATGGGTCTTTCCATAGTGAAGTGTTCATCCAGGTTTAATACGGAGATAGCTCTTATTCAATTAAATAGGAACACATACACTATTATGAAGGCCATCTGCTTCCAGCTCTTAATGGAAGTGGGTGTAAGGTGTCACAAGTCTACCGATCACCAATTAGTGACCTATCCTTAGGAGAGGTCAATAATAGTATTTTCCTAAACAATTACTTTGGCCAAAGAAAAAAAATTAGGTATTGACAACATTTTATCTACCAAGGAGATGGGTCACAGCGTTTCTTCTAATGGGCTGCAAGAGTTGCCGCCATTTTTAACCATTTTCTCTTGGCAAAACATTTCTCTCCATTTTGGTGGCTTGGCGAAAGCATAGATATACCTTCCCACTAGATTTGTAAAATTACACTATTTTATGAGATAATAACCCATTATATCCTGAATCAGGTCACAATAAAATAAACTAAGACCAAAAGCTGTGCACCATGCGGAGTGACTGCATGAAGATCAATACACCGTGAAGACAATAATGACCATGAAATGTATTCTGTGTCGCCTTAACATTCTCCTGCAGGAAAGAATAATTGAACTGAATGAAATGTTGCAGGTTTGTCGTGTGGCGAGTAAATAAGCCAAAGCTACATTATGCATTGACATTTCAATAAGTAAAAGTGTTCATTTTAGAACCTTGTTATATGGATTCCGTTCTGTCCATTGGTCACACGCATCAAGAAATCTACCATTACAATCCATCATGATAAACCAGGGGCACTTACTCATAGATCCAGGCACCAGGTCTTCTTATATTTATCATTTATGGCCTCCTTCATTCTAAAATCAACTTTTAAAATTATGCTAATGAGTTAGAAGAGCTCTGGGGGTTTTACCAGAGCCCCTCCATGCTGCGGCCTTATAGGCTGTCCCCCACTTCTCCTTTGGCACTTCCCGCTCCCTCTGCTTGCTGTAATGTCATGGTAGCAGTTAATTTTAGCACACAGTGGCTCCTGCACTGTGTAACAGCCTGTGAAACTGAGCACAGAGGTGCTCTAGTAGAGCCCTTCCTGTTAATTATCATCATTTCAAAAGTTGGTTTTCGAAGAAAGGAAGCCATGGATCACACATATAAGATTACCATACTCACAGTGCCTGAGACATTGGGGTGGATATAGCAAGCGCTGAGGACCTGTGTGTCACCACTTAATGTTGGGCCACACCGTCTGTACGCACCAGGTATATCAAGAGACTCTGGCCTCTAGATATATCTCCGGCGATGGGATGAACTTGCCAGGAGCACCGTGTGCCCAGCTAGAGGCGGATTAAGATTGCCATGGGCTCTGGGCTGTAGGAATATTATAGCCCAAACAAGTCTGGAATCACTTCCTACATATGGATGTAGATGCAGCTTCTTGGGGAATGGAGAATGCGTCCCTTCGGCTGTGGTTTTAGAACCTTTGGAGGGCCTTCAAAGGTCCTCAAGTGGCTTTTGTGTACATGTGTATTGAGATCAGGAACAGATGTAAGAGGACCTCATGGGTGAAGGCCCTTCTCAGTATGAAATTTGGTGGGAGGTTTTGGTGGCCTTGAGCTCCCTAGAAGGCTTTGGGCGTGGGCTACTTTCGTCATCCACCCATTCTCTGTAAAAGGCTGGATCAAGACTGCCATGCGACCTGGGCTGTGTGAAAATTATGGGACCACCCAAGTCTATTTTCTTCTAATACTTTATACATTTACTTCTTACTAGAGATGAGCGAGCACTAAAATGCTCGGGTACTCGTTATTCGAGACAAACTTTTCCCGATGCTCGAGTGCTCGTCTCGAATAACGAACCCCATTGAAGTCAATGGGAGACTCGAGCATTTTTCAAGGGGACCAAGGCTCTGCACAGGGAAGCTTGGCCAAACACCTGGGAACCTCAGAAAAGGATGGAAACACCACGGAAATGGACAGGAAACAGCAGGGGCAGCATGCATGGATGCCTCTGAGGCTGCTTAAACGCACCATTATGCCAAAATTATGGGCAACAGCATGGCCATGACAGAGTGACAGAATGAAGCTAGATAGCATCTAAAACATCCAATAATTGACCCTGACACTATAGGGGACGGCATGCAGAGGCAGCAGCGGCAGGCTAGAGAGTGTCATGGCGACATACCCTAAATGGACTCAGGCTTCAAACCAATGGGTGGCAGAGAGGAACCAAAGGAGGTGAGCAAGAAGCGCTCAAATAATATCGGTACATGATAAAAGTTTGCCAGTATATTTTGTGGATTACACAGCAGGGTGGCGACAAAGTTAACATGGAAGCCATGAAAACAACCCAAAATTCTGCCTGACACAGCTCGTTTGATAAGGGGACCATGTATGGAGGCAGTGAACTAGTAGTAGATTAAAGGTGCTGCAGTTAAAACTATGTTAGTTGGATCTTGGCATGGAGCTGGCGCTCCGCTGCCAGGCGAGCTTTCGCCAATCCATGCCTAAGCGCTAAACACAACGGTCGCAAGTCTCACTGCAAATTCCTCACAATATGGTAGTCGATGCACTACAGCAAGGCCAGCCACCAGCAGATCAACCAGAAATAAAAGATGCAAATTAAAATAAAAAAAGTAGAACGTTATTGTAGCCCTAAGAAGGGCTGTTGGGTTCTTTGAGAATCACTCCTGCCTAACAGTAAGCTAATAGAACACCCTAACGCTTTCCCTGACCAGCAGCAGCTCTCTCCCTAGCGGCATCCAGAGACAGAATGATCCGAGCAGCGCGGCCAGCGGCTAGTCTATCCCAGGGTCACCTGATCTGGCCAGCCAACCACTGCTATCGACGTGTAAGGGTACCACGTCATGCTGGGTGGAGTGCAGAGTCTCCTGGCTTGTGATTGGCTCTGTTTCTGGCCGCCAAAAAGCAAAACGGCGGGAGCTGCCATTTTCTCGAGCGGGCGAAGTATTCGTCCGAGCAACGAGCAGTTTCGAACGAGCATCAAGCTCGGACGAGTATGTTCGCTCATCTCTACTTCTTACATATGATACCAGAACCAAGCTTCTTATGAAAGAATGAGGTGTCTTTTCTGACAGATTTCAATTCTATATTTGAGGACCTTTGGAGGACCTTTAAAAGTACTGAAAGGGCTATTGTAAACATGTGTGTCACACATGTATAAGTATTACAGGGCAGAAGGTCCCACTATGTATTACCTCTAGAGGGTAGTAGCAAAATTGGTGGGTGACCATTGGCACCTGTAAGCCTTGGGCCTTGTAACAAAGTAAGTGCAAAATAAGGGACACACTTATTTCTCTGTCGTTTAGCATCTTGTTTGTTCTGGGCAGACAACTTCTTAATTTTATCCATTTCTTCGTCTTTGTGTTCAGCTATCAATCCCATGATCCCTCAGCACAGCTTCATATAGACAGCTGGCAACAGAACCATCTGTACCTACTGGGTAGCTATCTCTCTATTTATATACTCATAAAGTCTCCATGGCCATACATATAGAACCAGTAGGCAGTAGGCTACATACTTACAGACAATAGCTGCCTTGAACTGTGCACAGGTCTGCCACCTGCTGGTCATCCTTATAATCAGGTGTGCCTTATAATCCGGTGCGCCTTATATATGAACCTAGACATTTTAGCAAGCATTTATTGATGGTGCGCCCTATAGTCCGAAAAATACGGTAATTCACAAGGGGGTCACCATGATGTCTCATGGTCCAACTGATCTTAATGACTTTGCATATAGAAACTAAATTAGAAAATAGTTGTTGAATTAATTATCGTAGGGGAACAGAGACATAAATTATTGTTGAACCCACCATAGTCAATGGGGCAAATTTACTTACCCGGCCCATTCGCGATCCAGCGGCGCGTTCTCTGCTCTGGATTCGGGTCCGGCAGGGATTTAAGAAGGTAGTTCCTCCGCCGTCCACCAGATAGCGCTGCTGCGCTGAAAGTCATCTCATCGCGCCAGGTGAAGGTAAGCGCTCCCCAAGCGACACTTTTGCGGTTTTTAAATGCGGCGGTTTTTCCGAATACGTCGGGTTTTCGTTTGGCCACGCCCCCTGATTTCCATCGCGCGCATGCCGGCGCCGATGCGCCACAATCCGATCGCGTGCGCCACAATCCCGGGGCAATTCAGGTACAATCGGCGCAAATCGGAAATATTCGGGTAACACTTCGGGAAAACGCGAATCGGGCCCTTAGTAAATGACCCCCACTAGGTCCACACAACAGATGCTATAAGCACAGAAATCTGGAGTAATTGTAATACCTCATTTTTCCTGTGGGGGCACTGCAGTGGAGCTGAACACTTACAAGCAGGTTATGGCTGATCACAAGGATTCAGAACTGATTATTTGCAATCTAGTAAAATGGTACATCCCATAGATGGTAAAAGTCTAAATTTATGGGGGTCATTTACTAAGGGCCCGATTCGCTTTTTCCCGACGTGTTACCCGAATATTTCCGATTAGCGGCGCTTTTTCCTGAATTGCCCCGGGATTTTGGCGCACGTGATCGGATTGTGGCGCAACGGCGCCGGAATGCATGCGCCGGAAATCAGGGGGGGGCGTGGGCGTTAAAAAACCCGACGGATTCGGAAAAACCGCCGCATTTTTAAAAAAAAAGTGTCGCTCGACGAGCGCTTACCTTCACCCAGGGTAGGACGGTGAACTCCGATGCAATCCGATGGTCTTCAGCGCAGCAGCGACACCTGGTGGACGTCGGAGGAACTGCCTTAGTGAATCCTGGCCGGATCCGAATCCACCGCAGAGAACACGCCGCTGGATCGCGAATGGACCGGGTAAGTAAATCTGCCCCATATCTTAAAAAAAACCCTCAAAAAATCGGAATTTCTAAATCTTGGTGGTAGTTCTTTAATCGTATAAAAGGCGCATCAGCGTGGGGTGTAATAACATTGAAAAGTTCTCTGTTATTTTATTTTCTTTCAACATAATATAATCTGTCACCGTGTAGATTCTAGACTTTGATTGTGACACTTCCACAATGTGCTTTTTGCATCTGTGAAATTCCCCTTCCGTTTGCGATTGTCTTTCTGATTGTCATCACCACAGAGGCAAAGACGTGCAAAGAGACAGTTCACATCAGAAATATGCTTTCAACCTTCTGTGAGGATTTTCTTGCCATGAGTTTTATTTTTGGCTGGCATCTTATCTCAGCCGCAGAAAATAACTTGAGATAATTTATATACTGCTACGGTATGTTGTTATGTAGCGGAGCGATATGTTTTATGGAACATTGTAGTGCGCTATAAACAATATAGTATGGGTGTTCTGTTATAGCTGTATGGGAGTCTTGAATAGGTTGGATAGGAATAGGCAAGATCAGTTCTTAACTAAGGTCAGTGGCCCTCAACCAATGATTTGGGAGCCAAGTGATTTTCAATGTAAAGGGATTTTATAGCCATATCAGCCCTTACTTTAGGCCACTGGCCCTCAACCAAAGTTTTTTGGAGCCAAGTGAATCTCAGTAAAGAGGGAATTCAAAGCCATTTTAGGCCTTACCTTAGGCCAGTAGCCCTCAACCAATGCTTCTGTAGCCATGTGGTTTTCAATGTTAAAGGAATGCATAGCCATATCAGTCCATACCTAAGGCCCATGCTCCTCAACCAATGGATCAGGAGCCAAGTGGATTTCGACAAAAAGGGAAGCTAGATCAGTTATAACCTTAGGCCAGTAGCCCTTAACCAATGTTTCTGGAGCCACGTGGTTCTCAATGTTAAGGGAATTCATTGTCATATCAGTCCATACCAAAGGTCCGAATTCCTCAACCAATGGTTCAGGAGCCAAGTGAATCTCAACATAAAGGGAATTCAAAGCCATATTAGTCCTTAACTTAGGCCAGTGGCCCTCAATCAATGGTTCAAGAGCCACGTGGCTCTCAACATAAAGGGAATTTATATCCATATCAGTCCTTACCTCAGGTCATTGACCCTCAACCAATGGTACAAGAGCCAAGTGGATCTCAGTATAGAGGGAATTCAAAGCCATATTAGGCCTTACCTTAGGCCAGTAGCCCTTAACCAATGTTTCAGGAGCCAAGTGGTTCTCAATGTTAAGGAAATGCATATCCATATCAGTCCATACCTGATGCCCATGTTCCTCAACCAATGGATCAGGAGCCAAGTGGATGTGTCCACATAAATGGAATTCAAAGCTACATTAGTCCTTACCTTAGGCCAGTGGCCCTTAACCAATGTTTCTGGAGCCAAGTGAATCTAAACATATAGGGAATTCAAAGGCATATTAGTCCTTACCTTAGGCCAGTGGTCCTTAACCAATGTTTTTGGAGCCAAGTAGTTCTCAATGTTAAGGGAATTCATTGTCATATCAATCCATACTAAAGGCCCGGGTTCCTAAACCAATGGTTCAGGAGCCAAGTGGATCTCAACATAAAGGGAATTTAAAGCTACATTAGTCCTAACCTTAGGCCAGTGGCCCTCAACCAATTGTTCAGGAGCCAAGTGGATGTAACCATAAAGGGAATTCAAAGGCATATTAGTCCTTACCTTAGGCCAGTGGCCCTTAACCAATGTTTCTGGAGCCAAGTGGTTCTCAATGTTAAGGGAATTCATTGTCATATCAGTCCATACACCAGCCAAGGGGAACTGGCTATTTTTTGACAGGGCCCATGGATCAAAGCACTAGTACTTTATGCATTTAATTTTCTGGAGGGCCCACCCCCGACCCGGGGTCTATGTTTTTAAACAATCTTTAGGGGGCAGAGACTACATTCTCCACCGGGAGACAGCCCATTCACTTGTCGAGTTCCATCCACACACCCCTCCACGACCCACCTCCCCGCCACCCCAGCATGGCACCAGTCCGTACCTCCACCGCCGCCCCCTCTCTAAGTGCTAGATCCAGGCATAAACAATCTTGCCCCCCCACCGCACCTACCCAGACGATTTCTGGCCTCTATCCCCCTCCATCCCTCACGCCTCCCTCGCCCTTACTTCGAAAACGCGCAGGTACCCGACGTCCGCTCGTTACTCCTATCCCCTACCGCTATGAAATGTCGTATAAAGCCGTCATTCTTCCCTAACATTCATCTCCCTTATGCCCACTCTCCCCACTTTCTTTGAGTAATCCCCATTGATCTTTCATCCCCCAGCCGCCAGTAACTCTATTCCGCTCAACACGCCGTGCGCTACCGAGGGCACAGTCCTTCCAACCTAGAGTCACTCCCTCTCAACAGTAACTCCTTGCACCGAAGCGCACCTCATTTCCGAGCTCAGGCAAGCTAGTATCCGTCTCCCCCCCGAATCTCCATAGAGATCCACCCCTGAACGACCCCGCCCTACCTATCTCCCCCCTTCCCGCAACCTCCCTCACCCCCTTGTGACCTAGCCAAGCTCCCGACAAATCCCGAGCTCCTCAGTTTAACTACGGGGAGTTCCTCCAGCCGTTGCACACTTCAGCGACGGAGCGTCACGTTAGACAGACCTCCCCAAGACATTCACAGTCGACCCTCCCATCGCTACATAGATTGATAGGTTCGTAAAGGCAAGTGCACCTCTGTTCGTACTACTCCACCATCCATTCTTTAGAAAAGAGTTAGGAAAAGGAGCGAAGCTAGTGCCACAAAGGCACTCAATCTATTCAATTTTTCTGGAGGGCCACAGTACCGTGTCCTCTGTTTAAAAAATTTTTGGGAGTGCCACATACAGGCACTCCATCTATTCTAATCTTTTTGGAGGGCCACGCTACCTGCTCCTTGGTTTGAAACTTTTTGGGACTCACATACAGGCACTCATACATTCATTTTTTACTGGAGGGCCACCCTAACCTACCTCTGGTTTGAAAATTTTTGGACGGTGGCAAATACAGGCCTCAATCTATTGAATTTTTCTGGAGGGACCCCTAACCTCCTCCTGGGTTTGAAAACTGTTTTGGATGGCCACATACAGGCACTATCCAATTAATGTCTCCATAGCAGCCTCCAAGTCCTTAACTCCAACGTTGTCTCCATTGCTACCTCCACAAGTCACGTATCCAAATATCTTTAGCGCCTCCATACTATGTCCCTTTAATCAAACGAGTGCTCGTTAGGCAGAAAATTTGGATTGTTTTCATGGCTCCCCAAATGTAACTTTTGTCGCCCACCCGAGCCTCGTGTATCCACAACAATACTAATGGCAAACTTTTAATCATTTACCAATATTATTTCAGGCTTCTTGCGCATTCGTGTTTACATTTCAACCTCACCAGCCAAACCAAATTATAAGAACGCGACTGACACTTGATCTTATACAAAAGGTTCTTCGAAGATCTGTTTTGGGTGCCGAGTAGCCTAGTAGACAGAGGGCTTGTGAGTTGGCGAAAAGCTCTGCTGCGGAAAAAACGCCACTCCATTTTTTGCCACAAGATCCAACTAACATAGTTTTTAACCTGCAGCACCTTTATCTACTATAGTACCACTGCCTCCATAATAAATAATAATATTATTTATATAGCGCCATCAATTCCGTAGCGCTTTACAAAATATAGGAAACAAATACAAATGGAATGTAAAAAGAAGCACAACATTATGTATGGAACACAGGAGTGAGGGTCCCTGCTCGCCAGAGTTCGGTTTATGAAGATGATGGGGGTAACCGAGGTATAAAAGAATATTTATGGTCAAGCACCATTCTTCTATAGGGAACAGTAACAAAATATGAATAACAAAAATTGCTGCTGCTCTCGACCACATCAGCCGCATCTTATATACAGCCAGGTGCAAAGTGACTGCAGAGAAGTCTGGTGCCTGTTGGTGTGGAGACCAGATGGGAGGACGACACGGACGGGGTAGTCGAAGAGTTACAACTATTCATGCAGTTAATGAGTTGTATAGCTTGCCTAAAGATAATGGGTCGTAGAGCACGTTTGAAACTTGGAGGTTAGGTATAGTTGATAGTCCACGGGCAGAGATTCCATAGAAATTGGTGCAGCTCTTAGAAAGTCTTGGAGACGCGAAAGTGGCAGGGCCGAACTAGGGTAGAGTTAGGGTGAATCTCAAGATCACTGCGCGGATATCTTCTAGGGCACGGGTTTGGGCGATAGACTGAGATAAGAGAGGGAGAGGTAGGGGGGTGAGCCTTATACAGAGCTTATGGATGAGGGTTATTATATTAAAAATATTGAAAGGAGGACTGACATAGCCAGTGCAGCGGACTGGATGAACTGTAAGCATACCATGGTCCCCTTATCAAAGAGCTGGTCAGGCAGAATTTTGGGTTGTTGCATGGCTTCCACAATCAAACTTGCTAACTTTGTCGCCACCATGCTGTGTATCCACAACAAATACGGGCCAAACACTTGCTTATTCATTTACCGTATTATTTCAGCGCTTCTTGCGATCTTTCACAGTCCCCCACCCGCCATTATCCTTAAACCTTATAGAACGCTCACTACAATTGATTCTTATACAAAAGGTTCGTTAGAGTGCTGTTTGGGGCGTAGCATAGAGACAGGGTGCTTGGATGGCGAAGCTCCGCCTGGAAGAGGAGCGCCAGATCATGCAAGATCCAACTAAAATAGTTTTAATGCAAGCACCTTAATATACTAATAGTCACTGCCTCCATTACATGGTCCCCTTATCAAACGAGATGTGTCAGGCAGAATTTTGGGTTGATTTTAATGTTTCCATGTTAACATTTGTCGCACACCCTGCTGGGTAATCCACAAATGTTATACTGGCAAACTTTATCATGTACCGATATTATTGAGCCGCTTTTTCTCACTCTTTGGTTCCTCTCTGCCACCCATTGGTTGAAGCCTGAGTCATCTTTAGGGTATGTCCGCCATGCACTCTCTAGTCCGTGCTGTCGCAGCCGCTGCATGCCGTCCCCTATGTCAGGGTCATTATTGGATGTTTTAGATGCTATCTAGCTTCATTCGTGTCACTCGGTCATGGACACTGATGTTGCCATAATTTTGGCATAATGGTGCGTTAAGCAGCCTCAGAGGCATCCATGCATGCTGCCCCTGCTGTTTCCTGTCCATTTCCGTGGTTGTTCCATCCTTTTCTGAGGTTTCCAGGTGTTTTGGCCAAGCTTCCCTGTGCAGAGCCTTGGTCCCCTTGAAAAAAATGCTCGAGTCTCCCATTGACTTCAATGGGGCACGTTATTCGAGACGAGCACTCGAGCATCGGGAAAGTTCGTTGTCTCGAATAACGAGTACCCGAGCATTTTAGTGCTCGCTCATCTCTATTCATTACCAAAGTACGGGAAAATGTATTTTGCTTCACCTAACTGGTTGGGTCTTCATCAAGGAGCAACCAAGCCGAGCGTAGGTAGACAGGTCAACAAGTACTTGGATGTGAATTATAGAGATCTTTCTTTTTAGTCTAAGTTGTATAACCAAGACAAGAGGACATCCTCTACGACTTGAGGAAAGGTTGTGTTACTATTGTAAAAGACAGAAATATTTTAACCAACGAGACTGGTTGGGTCTTCATCAAGGAGCAACCAAGCCAAGCGTAGGTAGACAGGTCAACAAGTACTTGGATGTAAATTATGGAGATCTTTCTTTTTAGTCTAAGAAGTGTAACCAAGACAAGAGGACATCCTCTACGACAGGAGGAAAGGTTTTGTTACTATCATAAAAGACAGAAATATTTTGACCGAGACTGGTTGGGTCTTCATCAAGGAGCAACCAAGCCGAGCGTAGGTAGATAGGTCAACAAGCTCCTGGATGTGAATTATAGAGATCTTTCTTTTTAGTCTAAGATCTGTAGCCAAGAAAAGATGACCCTTCTTCTTCAGGACCTCTGCAATTCTCCCTGGCAGCTCTCAATCAACTTCTGGACCAAATCCTGACTGATAGTTGTCCATTCTTGTACAATCAATGCTTGCATTTTGTCACTATTTGTTGATTTTTGTTTGTCCACCCGTCTCTTGATGATTGACCACAAGTTCTCAATGGGATTAAGATCTGGAGAGTTTCCAGGCCATGGACCCAAAATCTCTATGTTTTGCTCCCTGATCCATTTATTTACCACCTTTGCTTTATGGCAAGGTGCTTCATCATGCTGGAAAAGGCATTGCTGATCACCAAACTGCTCTTGGAAGGTTGGGAGAAGTTGCTCTTGGAGGACATTCTGGTGCCATTCTTTATTCATGGATGTGTTTTTAGGCAAGACTGTGAGAGAGCCGATTCTTTTGCCTGAGAAGCCGCCCCACACATGAATGGTTGCAGGATGCTTTACAGTTGGCATGAGACAAGACTGGTGGTATCGCTCACCTTGTCTTCTCCCAACAAGCTGTTTTCCAGATGTTCCAAACAATCGGAAAGGGGATTCATCAGAGAAAATGACTTTACCCCAGTCCTCAGCAGTCCACTCCCTGTACCTTTTGCAGAATATCAGTCTGTCCCTGATGTTTTTTCTGGAAAAGTGGCTTCTTTGCTGCCCTCCTGGACACCAGGCCTTGCTCCAAGAGTCTCCGCAGTCTCACAGTGCGTGCAGATGCACTCACACCTGTCTGCTGCCATTCCTGAGCAAGCTCTGCACTGCTGGTAGCCCCATCCCCAAGCTGAAACACTTTAATGAGACGGTCCTGGTGCTTGCTGGTCCTTCTTGGGCGCCCTGGAGTCTTTTTAGCAACAATGGAACCTCTCTCCTTGAATTCCTTGAAGATGCGATAGATTGGTGACTGAGGTGCAATCTTTCTAGCTGCGAAACTCTCCCCTGTAAGGCCAGTTTTGTGCAGTGCAATGATGACTGCACGTGTTTCTTTAGAGATAACCATGGTTAACAGAAGAGAAACAATGATGTCAAGCACCAGCCTACTTTTAAAGTGTCCAGTGGTGTGATTCTTACTTAATCATGACAGATTGATCTCCAGCCCTGTCCTCATCAGCACCCACACCTGTGTTACTGGAGCAATCACTGAAACCATGTTAGCTGCTCCTTTTATGGCGCCTGCAATGAAGGTGAAATGTAGTTTGGGGGAAAAGTTCATTTTCTAGGCAAATATTGACTTTGTAATTCATTGCTGTTAAGTTGATCACTCTTTATAACATTCTGGAGTATATGCAAATTGCCAATATAAAACCTGATGCACTAGACTTTGTAAAAATTAACATTTGTATCTTTCTCAAAACTTTTGTCCATGACTGTATATGTGGTTTTGGTTGCATTGGATTGTCATAAGAACCAGGATTAACAATAAATCTTAATTGCAGGCCCCTATTATAACTCCTACAGCTGATTATTGTAGCCTAAGGCTAAAGAAAAGTGAATTACCAACATCCAAAGGGCTGTTTGTAACTAGGGGTCGTCTGTAAGTCAGGTGTTTTTAAGTAGAGGACCACCTGTATAGTCCTGCAAGACTTTTTAGCAATGCGGCTGCTTTGAGACTTTTTTACGCCAAAAAACACCAGGAAAACCAATGATAAATAACCCTCATAGTGTTCACGTGCCCCATTGTCTTTGAGCTACTGATGAAGCTGAAAAACCAAACCCTAATAGTGATTTACGTATCAAAAGTTTTTGTTTTTTTCCTGTTATTATGTTAAAATTGGTCAGGGATATAAAGTATAAGTTATTAGATATCAAGTGGTTTTCTGAAATATATACCAGTGAATAATATATATGATATACAGCCTCGTCTGCTGTATACTGTAAGCGTTTAATCCCGCGTCGCCTTCGTAAGACGCCGCTTTAATTAGAACATAAAATCCTATTTCAATAAACAGTTGGCATTAAAGAAGAAAAATAACGCGAGGCTTTAAATCATCGAAAACATAAAGTGTTGGCGTTAGACATCGAGAGTTCACATGCGAAAGAATTAACATTAATCACGGAATTTGCAGGACTTACAGGAGCTTCCACAATGAATTTCCCAAAGGCATCGGATTAGTCCCAGAACATAAACTAATGACTCATATAGCGAAATGAAAAACAAGGAAGTTGAGTTTTTATTCTGAGAGATTCGTCAAAAGTTGGAACTGTAGGTTTTTCACGACTTGAAATATACAGAGTCTTCTAATATCTTCTATACAATCTACTGTATAGTAGTTTAGGAATCTTATATGTTCCCAGTATAAAGGAACAATGGGGCAGATTTACTTACCCGGTATATTCGCAATCCAGCGGCGCGTTCTCTGCGGTGGATTCGGGTCTCCCAGCGATTCACTAAGGCAGTTCCTCCGATGTCCACCAGGTGTCGCTGCTGTGCTGAAGTCCGCCGAGACCCGCCGGAGTGCACGAGCCTATACTTGGTGAAGGTAAGCGCGTGTCCCGCCACACTTTTTTTAAAAAATGCGGTGGTTTCTCGCCACAATCTGATGCGCAATACAGGGAAAATCGGCGCAAATTGGAAATATTCGGGTAACTCGTCGGGAAAACACGAACCAGGCCCTTAGTAAATGACCCCCAGTATGTTTTCTATGTTATTTCTATGCATATTATGTGCTGCGTGATAACATATAATACAACACAACAGAAAAAACTCCATACTCACCAAAGGGTCCCCGTATCTCCAGCGGTGGCTCTCGGTATCCAAAGTTGGGCGGGAAGTGATTTCCAGTCTGGAAAAACCCTTTAATTTGTGTTTCTTTCAACTTTAGTAGACCATAGACAAAAATAGAGAGCTGTCCATAAAGGGGCACATTTACTTACCTGTCCGAGGAGTTCACCTGAAGGGCATTGTTTCGATGATAATGCACATCTGCCGCGATTCACTAAGATCGTGCGCCCGATATCCTGCATGTGTCGCTTCCCTGCTCAGGTCCGACAGAGGTCACCTTCTTCTTCCTGGTGCATGTAAGTGCTTGATCTTGCTATACAATACAAGTTAAGTTTTACAATTTAACTTTTAAAGTTAAATCCCGCGCTCAGTCCGAATCCGTCGGATCATCTGACGGCCCGCCCCCCGATTCCTGACGCATGAAAGGTGGCGCCGCTGCGCCACAATCCAATCGTGTGCAACACAATCCCCTTCTAAATACCTGTCCCAGCCGTGCAATCCCTGAAAAACGTCGGGAAATCCGACGGAAATGCGATCCGCGGACCCTTAGTAAATAAAACCCAATGGGGCACAATTACTCACCCAGTCCTGACGCGATCCCGCGGTGCGTTGTCCGATGAGGATTCGGGTCTGCCGCAATTCACTAACCTCGTGCGAGTTCCTGCATGTGTCACTTCCGTGCTGAGATCCGCCGGAGTTCACCTTCTTCTTCCTGGTGCATGTAAGTGCTTGATCTTGCGACACAAATCACTTTTTTAAATTCCGCGGTTTGGTATGTATGATTGTATGGATGTAGATTTTGATGCATTTTTATTATGACTTTGACTTATATGATGCAGCTTAACTATCTTAATTTATGTAACATTATGCCTTACAAGGTGCATAGTTTAGAAATGCAAGTTATTTCATTATGCCATTGTATAATTGTCATGATGCTATGTTATTGTTTTTGGATTGTTCAGCTAATAAGTCCTGTGTGATTTGTCTTGTACTCTCCAATAAATGCTTATTGACCATAAATTCCGCGGTTTGTCCGAATCCGTCGGGTTGTCCGACGGCCCACGGCTCCCATTTCTGTGGCGTGCAAACCGGCGTCGATGCACCAAAATATGATCGCATGCGCCAAAATCCCGGGGCAATTTGGCCCTAAACGGAAATCATCTGTAAATGAGCCCCAATGTCTACAATTTTCAATTAATCAATTTAAATTGTAGTTTATTCTTAGTTGTAAAGGTTATTCAGCAGATAGCAGACACTATGCATAAATTACTGAGCTCCTCCTGCTATATTATATGCGGCCTATAGATATGACACGATGTACAATCTGCTCAGCTTCTCCTGCTCTATGACATGCTGGCTGCATATAGCACACTATAGAGCACATTTACTTACCTGTACTGTGTGTTTCCCGAAAGTGCATTGTCGGACTGGAGTGCACATCGGCCGCGATTCAAGAAGATCATGCGCCTGATTTCCTGCATGTGTGGCTTCTCTGCTCAGGTCCGCCGGAGTTCACCTTTTTCTTCCGTACGACACAATCCCCTTCTAAATACCTGTTCCAGCAGTGCGATCCCCGAAAACGTTGAAAAACCTGATGGAAATGCGGCCGCGGGACCCTAAGTAAATAAGCTGCTACGTACAATCTGCTCAGCTCCCTTGCTCTATAACATGATGCCTATGGATAGGACACTACATACAATTTGCTCAGGTTCTCCTGCTCTGTACATGCTGTCCTAGATATGACTCTCTTTACAATCTGCTCAGCTCCTCCTGATCTATAACATGCTGCCTGCAGATAGGACACAATGAACAATCTGCCGGAGTGCACGAGTCTATACTTGGTGAAGGTAAGCGCGTGTCCCGCCACCCTTTTTTTAAAAAATGCGGTGGTTTCTCATAATCCGTCAGGTTTTCGTTCGGCCGCGTCCCGCGATTTCCGTCGTGTGCATGCCGGTGCCGATGCGCCACAATCTGATGCGCAATACAGGGAAAATCGGCGCAAATTGGAAATATTCGGGTAACTCGTCGGGAAAACACGAACCAGGCCCTTAGTAAATGACCCCCAGTATGTTTTCTATGTTATTTCTATGCATATTAGTGCTGCTGTGATAACATATAATACAACACAACAGAAAAACTCCATACTCACCAAAGGGTCCCCGTATCTCAGCGTGGCTCTCGTTATCCAAAGTTGGGCGGAATGGATTTTCCATCTGGAAAACCCTTTAATTTGTGTTTCTTCTCAACTTTAGTGGACCATAGACAAAAATGAGAGCTGTCCATAAAGGGGCACATTTACTTACCTGTCCGAGGAGTTCACCTGAAGGCATTGTTTCGATGATAATGCACATCTGCCGCGATTCACTAAGATCTGCGCCCGATATCCTGCATGTGTCCCGCTTCCCTGCTCAGGTCCGACAGAGGTCACCTTCTTCTTCCGGTGCATGTAAGTGCTTGATCTTCTATACAATACAAGTTAAGTTTACAATTTAACTTTTAAAGTTAAATCCCCACGCTCAGTCCGAATCCGTCGATCATCTGACGGCCCGCCCCCCGATTCCTGACGCAAAGGTGGCGCCGCTGCGCCACATCCAATCGTGTGCAACACAATCCCCTTCTAAAATACCTGTCCCAGCCGTGCAATCTCGAAAAACGTCGGAAATCCGACGGAAATGCGATCCGCGGACCCTTAGTAAATAAACCCAATGGGGCACATTACTCACCCAGTCCTGACGCGATCCCGCGGTGCGTTGTCCGAGAGATTCGGGTCTGCCGCAATTCACTAACCTCGTGCGAGTTCCTGCATGTGTCACTTCCGTGCTGAGATCCCCGGAGTTCACCTTCTTCTTCCGGTGCATGTAAGTGCACCACACAATCACTTTTTTAATTCCGCGGTTTGGTATGTATGATTGTATGGATGTAGATTTTGATGCATTTTTATTATGACTTTGACTTAATGATGCAGCTTAACTATCTTATTTATGTAACATTATGCCTTACAAGGTGCATAGTTTAGAATGCAAGTTATTTCATTATGCCATTGTATAATTGTCATGATCTATGTTATTGTTTTTGGATTGTCCGCTAATAAGTCCTGTGTGATTTGTCTTGTACTCTCCAATAATGCTTATTGACCATAATTCCGCGGTTTGTGTCCGAATCCGTCGGGTTGTCCCGGCCCACGGCTCCCATTTCTGTGGCGTGCAAACCGGCGTCGATGCACCAAATATGAATCGCTTGCGCCAAAATCCCGGGCATTTGGCCCAAACGGAAATCATCTGTAAATGAGCCCCAATGTCTACAATTTTCAATATCAATTTAAATTGTAGTTTATTCTTAGTTGTAAAGGTTATTCAGCAGATAGCAGACACTATGCAATAATTACTGAGCTCCTCCTGCTATATTATATGCGGCCTATAGATATGACACGATGTACAATCTGCTCAGCTTCTCCTGCTCTATGACATGCTGGCTGCATATAGCACACTATAGAGCACATTTACTTACCTGACTGTGGATTTCCCGAAAGTGCACTGTCGACCGTGAGTGCACATCGGCCGCGATTCAAGAAGATCATGCGCCTGATTTCCTGCATGTGTCGCTTCTCTGCGCGTCCGCCGGAGTTCACCTTCTTCTTCCGTACGACACAATCCCCTTCTAAATACCTGTTCCAGCAGTGCGATCCCCGAAAACGTTGAAAAACCTGATGGAAATGCGGCCGCGGGACCCTAATAAATAAGCTGCTACACAATCTGCTCACCTCCCTTGCTCTATAACATGATGCCTATGGATAGACGACTACATACAATTTGCTCAGGTTCTCCTGCTCTATACATGCTGTCCTAGATATGACTCTCTTTACAATCTGCTCAGCTCCTCCTGATCTATAACATGCTGCCTGCAGATAGGACACAATGAACAATCTGCTCAGCTCTTCCTGCTCTATAACATGCTGCCTGAATGTAGGAGACTATGCATAATTTACTTACCGCCTTCTCCTTTATAACAAACTGTTTATAAAAAGAACACTATTTACAGTCCCTTTCTGCTCTATAACCTGCTGCCTGCCTGTATGACACTATGTAAAATTCTCTTAGTTCTTTCTGTTCTTTGACATGCTGTCACAAGTTCCCCTATGACCCATGTCTCGGGTCGCAGGCCCACCCGTGTGCCTCTGTGTGCCCCTCCGTATCAGCTGCAGCCCCACTTAGCTCTACACGCACCAGCGGCGTCTCCCGCGACTCGGCATGCCCTGCTACCTAGGGCGTGCGCACGCCAGCTCTGTAAGATTTAAAGGGCCTGTGCGCTGCTAATTGGCAGTGGCCGGCCGCTGGCCTGTAAAATAGCCGGCCTCTTCCTGTGACCTTCCTGCCGGATCTTTGTGCCTCAAAGCCTTAGAGAAAGCTTTTCTGTTGTGATTCCTGTGCATTTTCCAATGTGACCTTCTGCTATGTCCCTGACCTTGATCTCGATTACTTGCCGCCTGTCTTGACCTGTTGCTATTTCCCCGACTCCAGTTCCATTCCACCTGTCCTGACCTCCTGCCTGACCTTGACTCAGATCCTGCCTGCCGATTCTGTACCTCACCTTAGCCATCACCACGGCCAAAGTCACGCCTGTGGAGCGACCTAGTGGTATCACGCCACAGCAAGTTCAACCCGCTTTGGGCCAGGCTCTGGTGAATAACGGGTGCCACTTAGACTCCACTCCCAGGTGTCCAGTGGGTCCACTTTCCCTGACACATGCTACCGGCAAAGAGGACACTGGGGCTTATTTACTAAGGGTCTGGGGACCCACTTTCGTCAGACTTTCCGATGTTTTCAGGTTTTGCACGGCTGTGACAGGTATTTAACAGGGGATTGTGTCACACTCGATTGGCCAGCTGCGCTGAAATTGGGGTGTGTGCCATCAGACGGTCCGACGTATTCAGACTGAACGTGCACTTACATGCACCAGGAAGGATATTGGGCGCACGATCTTAGTGAATCGCGGCAGAGTGCATCATTGTCGGACAATGCCCTTGGTGTGAACTCCTCCGGACAAGTAAATAAATGTGCTCCAGTATATCCAATTCGCTGAACACCCCTTGATTTATTATATACTGCCTACATAGAGGACATTGTGCATACTCTGCTCAGCTACTCCTGCTCCATAAAATGCTTCCTGTAAATAGGAGATTATAACCAATTTTATGAGTTCCTTCTGCTCTACTTGCAGATAAGACAGTGGGGCACATTTACTTACATAAGATCGTGTGCCCGATATCCTGCATGTGTCGCTTCCCCGCTCAGGTCCGACAGAGTTCACCTTCTTCTTCCCGGTGCATGTAAGTGCATTGTCTTGCAACACAATTTGAAAGTGAAATCCCGCGCTCAGTCCGAATCAGCTGGATCGTTCGACAGCACCCAATTTGTCTTGCATGGAAGCCAGTGCAGCTGCACCAAAATTCCGGAGCAGACACTTGCTAAATACCTGTCAAAGTCGCGCAATCCCCTAAAGAGGCGCACAGTCCGACGAAAGTGCGATCCGCCACCCTTAGTAAATGAGTTCTAGTGGGGGTCATTTACCGAGGGCCCGAATCGCTTTTTTTCATCGGGTTTCCCGAATATTACCGATTTGCGCCGTTTTTCCCTGAATTGCCCTGGGATTTTGGCACACGCGATCGGATTGTGGTGCATCGGCACCGGCATGCATGCGTGGCCGTCGGAAAACCCAACGGATTCAGAAAAACCGCAGAATTAAAAAAAAAAAATGTGTCGCTTGACACGCGCTTACCTGCACCCAGGATAGGATAGTGAACTCCGGCGAACTTCAGCGGACTTCAGCGCAGCAGCGACACCTGGTGGACATCGGGCGCACTACCTTAGTGAATCGCCGGAAGACCCGAATCCTCCACAGAGAACGCGCCGCTGGATCACGACAGGACCGGGTAAGTAAATGAAGAAACTGCTCCACTCTTCCTTCTCTATAACATACTACCTGCATATGGGACATAATACATCACTTAGTATGCTCCTCCTACTCATTGCGATGGTGCCTGCCGATAATTTGTAAAATCTGCTCCATAGAGGGCTTCTTTAAATTTCTTAATATAGGAATCCCATCCAACAAACAAACTCTGCTCCAATTATATTATTCTGACCCATCACCAAACAGTCAAATCCCCGATGGAAGTTAGTCACTTCACAATATGTTGCGGCGATGAGCAACACGCTTGTAAGTAATACAATTATTATAAATGTATCTGAAATCATTAACATTTGAAATGAAGTCAGAAAGTAATTAGTAAAAGAAATAAACTACAATCGCATTAAGAGCAGATTAGCTGTCAATAAAGCTCATTGCAATAAATGATTTCGGCTTTTTATAACTCGATACAGTCATACGCAGAAATTACCATAATGTGGCAACCGATGGAAACCATGCGGGACGGAGATCTGACACACATTGTATTCTTTACATTATCACAAAAGTCAATGGGGTTTATGTATTATACGCTTGTGCGCTCGGGGGTCTGCACAGTGTTTATTTCTACACCAGGCCCTACAAGGCCAGCAAATTTTCATGTAAGAAAAGTCGCCGGCTGCAGATCGTGCGCGAGGCGTGGAGACAGAGAAAGCCACATTCCGGCTTAATCCTCCCCCAGCAAGAGGGAGAGGCTGTTCTAACCATCACTATAGACAGGGAGGAAATCTTCTAACTCTAGGGACAGACGATTTACCATTGCCAGAAATGGTTCTACCGTCACCATAGACAGGGGACATCCTCTACACCTAGAGGAAAGGTGGTTAGACAGCGGGCTCTCTACACCTAAAGGAGAGGGAGTCCTACCATCACAATAGACATGGGGAATTGTACACCTAGAGGAGAGGCGGCTCTACCATCACCATGACAGGTGGCATCCTCTCACCTAGAGAGAGGTGGTGGTCTACCATCACCATAGACATGGGGCATCCTGTACACCTAGAGGAGAGGCGGCTCTACCATCACCATAGACATGGGACAATTCCTCTACACCTAAAGGAGAGGAGTTCTACCATCTCCTAGAAAGGGGGCGTCCTTTACATCTAGAGTAAGTTCTACCACACCATAGATAGGGGGACATCCTCTACACTAGAGGAAGGCGTTCTACCATCTCCATTGACAGGAGGGGGGCATCCTCTACACTAGAGTAGGTTCACCATCACCATAGACAGTAGGAAACCTCTAATCCAGAGGAGAGGCGTTCTAACCATCTCCATAGACAGGGGGACATCCTCTACATAAGAGGAGAGGTGGTTCTACCATCTCCATAGACAGTGCACGATTCCTCTCACCTAGAGGAGAGGTGGTTCTACCATCACCATAGACAGGAGACATCCTCTACACTAGATGAGAGGCGTTCTACCATAACCATAGACAGGGGACATCCTCTACATCTAGAGGAGAGGAGGTTCTAACCATCAACCATAGACAGGAGGCTCCTCTACACCTAGAGGAGAGGCAGTTCTAACCATCACCTAGACAGGGGGCACCTCTACACCTAGAGGAGAGGAGGTTCTACCATCACCATAGAAGGAGGCATCCTCTACACCTAGAGGACAGGTGGTGTCTACCATCACCAGACAGGAGGCATCCTCTACACCTAGAGGAGAGGCAGTTCTACCATCACCATAGACGGGGGCAATCTACACCTAGAGGAGAGGAGGTTCTAATCACCATAGACAGGAGGCTCCTCTACACATAGAGGAGAGGCGGGTTCTACCATTACCAATGAAAAGGGGACGTCCTCTAACCTAGAGGAAAGGTAGTTCTATTATCTCATAGACAAGGGGACAACTTCTATGTCTAGAGAAGAGGTGGTTTCTCCCATCACCATAGGACAAGGGGTCATCCAAATAGGTTCTACCATCACCATTGACAGGGATCTTTACTGTAAGAGCAGTGAGAACTTTCTACCACTTGTGTATTGGTTGGGTAAATGGCCAAGTTCAAGTGGGGTTGAAAACACTTTTTGAACTAAAATACATAAACATCAAATTGGATGTTGATGCTAATTTATTCTGACACTCCCACGGTTTTGGGGAACAATTAGCATAAGTCGTTTTTTGCCTTCAAACCTGGATTTATTTATTGTTATGAAATTGATGTTTATTTGTATTACAAAGATCAGATTATTTTGCTGTGTTCATCAGTTCCCTTAGACTTTGAGGTGCTTGACCGTTACTCGACCATTCACATATCAATATTGGAACTCTATTGTGATCGTGGGGTGTCTTAGGGGTGGGACAACCGTTTAAAAGTCAAACAACATATGCATTCACGTTAAGTATAATTGAGAGAAGATGGACAATGTTTCGTTAGGGTTTATCTTTCTGTTGTTTCCGCATTACGTTTTACCCTTACTGCCATGACAGAATAATTAGAATATTCCAATTGTTTTTTCCGGCAAATGCACTAATTGGCTTGCGTCTTCTATTGTTACTCCATGTCAACTATGTGGAAAATCCCCCACTAATGGCTTCTAGAGCTCACTTCTAAGTAGGTGGATGGGATGACTCACAGCCGACAAACAGACAGATTAATTATTTTAATATCAGAATTTGCTGATTTTCTTGGACTAGTAATGGGATATGTAGAATGTCATTCACTTCATTAAAGCCTGGGTATAACTTTAAGGAGGTAAATTACGAAACCAACCGACGGGGGAGACACTTTTGTTAAAGGGATATTATATTATCGCTGTATTTTTGACAAGTGTAAAAGCTATGGAAAAGGTTTGTGAATTTCGTGCTTTCTCCATTCTGCCTGTGTATTCGAAAATTAAAGGAGATGTTAGTATATTTTACAGCGTCAATAAATGTTGTCGGCAGATGGTCCAATACATTGATTCAATTTTTGCTTTAGATACAGGTGGATGATGTTTTCTTTTCCTTTTAATCCTTTATTTTTATTGTAGCAAAATGTATGTCGAAGTGGGGTATTTTCTTAACGGGGGTTGGAGCAAGTTTGATTGTTATTCCTAACCACAGGATAGGAGATCATTTGATTGGTGAGTTCCACGTTGGCATCCCTAGAATGAGAATGTTGGTCCTGTTCTCACCAAGTGATGGAGATCTGAACGATCAGCAGTGTGAGACAATCCCCAGTGCTTTTACCCTAGAATGTAAATCTATTTGCAGTCCTGCTTTTATTACAAATCACATAAAGCTATGCATAAGGGCAGAACATGGACAATGACAGTGAGCCGAATTCCAAACAGTCCTGCCGGCGTACTAGGTCCACCCTAAACAGTGGCTAGTAATGGTTGTCAGACCCTCCCTGTGCCAAGTGTACATACTTTATAAAACATATAACACAGGGGGAGGTTGACAATCTGTGTCACAGCAAGATAGCAAGTAAAGTAAAAATCAAATACACGGAGAATAGACAACACGTAGCCAATATAAAAAAATTAGAAATAGAAAGAATTAGCACTGACTAGCTAAAAAGACAAATCAGCAAATTGAGGAAGTTGCACACAGGGTTTATACAGAGTATCCAGGTGGAGAAGCAGGCTCTGAAATTTTGAGAACATAACCCCTGCCAATTTATAGAAAGTATTGCAGTGAGCCAGCTGTCCAGCAAATAGAGCACTGTTCAGACTACCCACTTAAAACACCATAAGGATCAGTGCCTTGTCAGCTTGATAGCAACAACTGCAAAAGACCAAACCACAAAGTAACCCAATGATTTTAACAGTTCTCCATGGTCAGTACTTCAAATTGTCTGCAGGTTGAAGGGTGAAGAAGTCAATTTTACGTCCAGAGTAGAAAACGTATATCGGCCATATTCTCTTGTTGTTATTCAGTAGCATGAGATTTCTTATTATGAATCCCCACAAAAATCTGCATTAAACCTTCATAGCTTCTAAATCAGTTTATTTTAAGTTATGAAATCCCTGTAACTCATTTTGTGTTAATTATAAGAAAACCCGGCCTTTGTGTGCTGTAATTTATTGTTAAGGAACCAACTTAATCTCCATATTCAAGCAGCGATATATTCTCTTTATCTTCATTTGCTTTCCTAAAGTTAGATTTTTATCCACTGACGGGTAAAGCCGCCCACTGAATTAGATATAAAGATAACTTTTTGGTCAATCAAATTTCTATTATACTTATCCACGCCCATGGCATAGAATCCTGAAATAACTTCAAATTGTAGCTTATTGCAGCACTTGCGATTAACTTCCCCCTTTCACCACCTCTACGTGGAGGGGCTTGAATAGTGGGGCGCCAGACCGGCAGGGGGTGATGTGGCCGGCAGGGAGTGGGCCGGTGCGGGGCGTTTATTGCTAAGTCAGGCAGGGTGTAGAGATAAATGTTTGCCGGGACCAGGCTGGTATACATAACGACGGCCGGATAAATAACCCCATATAAGGTGTATGTCTAACAAAAGACTAAAGAATTTATAAGATTTGTAACTTTGTCAGGTAAAGAACCAGGGGATTTTCAGGTTGAACTGAGTACGACCCATCATGTTTAGTAAGCTAGAAAAGAAAATTTAGTGGAATTACATGGTAAGTGGGCACACCTACTATGGATGCAATGCAGCGTAGGTGGAAGGTCCTATGTAAATTACAGATTCCCAGGTAGGCTGAGATTCCATATGGTATAATAATATCTAGACAAGTGGTTCTCAACCTTTTTAATATAGTTTTAATAGAGTTTCTCATGTGAGGACTTCCCTATAAAATTATTTTCATTGTTACTGCACTAACACTTATCACTGTGATTGCTACTCCATTGTTTCCAATTGGGTTTCAGCTGTATATATTTAGATATCCCCTGGCATTGATGGTTTAAGAGTGGACCTTAGTCTCTACTCAGGCATACTCTCCTGGGAACAGAGTCTATACACTACACGTATGAAAGGGCAGATTGTGGCATTTTTTAATGGCCCTCCCTAGGTGACAGGCAGCCTGCTGCTGGTAGAGCCCCCGATCCTGCCCAGGGCACCATCCGGAGCAAGTCTCAAGCGCCCATGTCACCCATCTGTTATCAGCTCTCTTACCTGCTGCTACCAGTAGCTGCACAAACTGAACCAGCAGTTCAACTCCACCGGTTTCTTGAGAAGCTGTGCACCACCAACCTCCCCATTTGAGAAACGTGCTCTGTATAAAAGACACAAACCGGGGTAGGTTTATACTGTGACACAACCCCCAGACTGCTTTTAGTAACATAGTGGTTCCCTGAGAGCTGCAAATATTGACCAGTGATGGCGAACCCTTTACAGACCGACGTGCCCAAACTACATCCAAAAACCACTTATATACTGTGAAGTTCCAGCATAGAATTTTATAAAGTAACTTACTACTGCCTGTTCTTCCATATCTTTCAATTGTATCGGCCGCTAAGGCCACCAATATAGTTGACAGAAGGAAGGCAAATTCAAATCATTGTAGCTTCTTTCCAGGGTCTCTCTGTAAGAAGAATGGTGGGTCCAGAATGAGTACCTCCAAGATATGCAGTGTCAACACCTTCTAATTTCCCCTTAAGTTGAAGTGTTCAGTGTTTGGTGAACTCTGTCCTTGCAAGGCCTGAGTGCCCTCAGAAAGGGCTGCGAGTGCCACCGCTGGCACTCGTGCATAGGTTCGACACCCCTGTACTAGACTCTCATATGTGGGTGGACCGCCTGGAGGCCGATAGCATCTTTCGACATTCAAAGGGGTCATGACCTCCACAGATTGGAGCCATTGTTCTAAAGGGTCAAATGCTGTTAACAACAACTTTAATGCTATATATTATTGAACACCCCCACACACCCCCCCGGGATGGCTCTTCAATCCAATCACAGCTGTAGTCACCCAGTCTCTTTATTCAATTGTCGGCACTTCCCCCATCCTTTTCTACAGCTCATCCTCAGTTTGAAATTTGTTCTTTGGAGGCTCGAGAATGTTTGAAAAGCAATAAAAACAAAATATGGGCGGTATGGTCCTCTTAGAGTGCAGTGTGGATCTGCTATCAAAAGGAAATGGCAGAGTTCTTTACATTATCACAAAAGTCAATGGGGTTTATGTATTATACGCTGGTGCGCTCGGGGGTCTGCACAGTGTTTATTTCTACACCAGGCCCTACAAGGCCAGCAAATTTTCATGTATGAAAAGTCGACGGCTGCAGCATGTGCGCAGGCGTGGGGACAGGAAAGCCACATTCCGGCTTACTCCTCCCCCAGCAAGAGGAGAGGCTGTTCTACCATCACTATAGACAGGGTGGAAATCTTCTAACTCTAGAGGACAGACGATTTTACCATTGCCAGAAATGGTTCTACCGTCACCATAGACAGGAGACATCCTCTACACCTAGAGGAAAGGTGGTTAGACAGCGGGCATGCTCTACACCTAAAGGAGAGGAAGTCCTACCATCACCATAGACATGGGGAATCCTGTACACCTAGAGGAGAGGCGGCTCTACCATCACCATAGACAGGGGGCATCCTCTACACCTAGAGGAGAGGTGGTTCTACCATCACCATAGACATGGGGCATCCTGTACACCTAGAGGAGAGGCGGCTCTACCATCACCATAGACATGGGACATCCTCTACACCTAAAGGAGAGGAGTTCTACCATCTCCATAGAAAGGGGGCGTCCTTTACCTCTAGAGTAAGTTCTACCATCACCATAGATAGGGGACATCCTCTACACCTAGAGGAGAGGCGTTCTACCATCTCCATTGACAGGTGGCGTCCTTTACCCCTAGAGTAGGTTCTACCATCACCATAGACAGTAGGAAACCTCTACATCCAGAGGAGAGGCATTCGACCATCTCCATAGACAGTGGACATCCTCTACACCTAGAGGAGAGGTCGTTCTACCATCACCATAGACAGTGCAAGATTCCTCTCACCTAGAGGAGAGGTGGTTCTACCATCACCATAGACAGGAGACATCCTCTACACCTAGATGAGAGGCGTTCTACCATCACCATAGACAGGGGACATCCTCTACATCTAGAGGAGAGGAGGTTCTACCATCACCATAGACAGGAGGCATCCTCTACACCTAGAGGAGAGGCAGTTCTACACCATCACCTAGACAGGGGGCATCCTCTACACCTAGAGGAGAGGAGGTTCTACCATCACCATAGACAGGAGGCATCCTCTACACCTAGAGACAGGTGGTTCTACCATCACCAAGACAGGAGGCATCCTCTACACCTAGAGGAGAGGCAGTTCTACCATCACCATAGACAGGGGGCATCCTCTACACCTAGAGGAGAGGAGGTTCTACCATCACCATAGACAGGAGGCATCCTCTACACCTAGAGGAGAGGCGGTTCTACCATTACCAATGAAAAGGGGCGTCCTCTAAACCTAGAGGAAAGGTAGTTCTATTATCTCCATAGACAGGGGACAACTTCTATGTCTAGAGAAGAGGTGGTTCTCCCATCACCATAGACAAGGGGCATCCAATAGGTTCTACCATCACCATTGACAGGGATTCTTTACTGTAAGAGCGGTGAGAACTTGCTACCACTTTGTATTGGTTGGGTAAATGGCCAAGTTCAAGTGGGGTCTGAAAACACTTTTTGAACTAAAATACATAACATCAAATTGGATGTTGATGCTAATTTATTCTGACATCCCACGGTTTTTGGGGAACAATTAGCATAAGCTGTTTGTACGTTTTTTGCCTTCAAACCTGGATTGATTTTATTGTTAATGAAATTGATGTTTATTTGTTATTTACAAGATCAGATTATTTTGCTGTGTTCATCAGTTCCCTTAGACTTTGACTGGTGCTTGACCGTTACTCGGCCATTCACATTATCAATATTGAACTCTATTGTGATCAGTGTGGGTCTTAGGGGTGGGACAACCCCTTAAAGTCAACAACAACATTATGCATTCACATTAAGTAATTAATTGGAAGATGGACAATGTTTCGTTAGGGTTTATCTTTCTGCCGCATTACGTTTTACCCTTTACCTGCCATGACAGAATAATTAGAATATTCCAATTTTTTTTCCGGCAAATGCACTAATTGGCTTGCGTCTTCTATTGTTACTCCATGTCACTATGTGGAAAATCCCCACTAATGGCTTCTAGAGCTCCACTTCTAAGTAGGTGGCATGGGATGACTCACACGCAACGACAAACAGAACAGATTAATTATTTTTAATATCAGAATTTGCTGATTTTTCTTGGACTAGTAATGCGGATATGTAGAAATGTCATTCACTTCATTAAAGCCTGGGATAACATTTAAGGAGGTAAATTACGAAACCAACCGAGGGGGAGACACTTTTGTTAAAGGGATATTATATTATCGCTGTATTTTTGACAAGTGTAAAAGCTTATGGAAAAGGTTTGTGAATTTCGTGCTTTCTCCATTCTGCCTGTGTATTCCGAAAATTAAAGGAGATGTTAAGTATATTTTTACAGGTCAATAAATGTTGTCGGCAGATGGCTCCAATACATTGATTCAATTTTTGCTTTAGATACAGGTGGATGATGTTTTCTTTTCCTTTATCCTTCATTTTTATTGTAGCAAAATGTATGTCGAAGTGGGGTAGTTTCTTAAAGGGGTTGGACCAAGTTTGATTGTTATTCCCTAACCACAGGATAGGAGATCATTTGATTGGTGAAGTTCCAACTGTTGGCATCCCTACCGAATGAGAATGTTGGTCCTGTTCTCACCAAGTGATGGAGATCTGAACGATCAGCAGTGTGAGGACAATCCCCAGTGCATTACCCTAGAATATAAATCTATTTTGCAGTCCTGCTAATACTAACAAATCACATAAAGCTATGCATAAGGGCAAAACATGGACAATGACAGTGAGCCCGAATTCCAAACAGTCCCTGCCGGCGTACTAGGTCCACCCTAAACAGTGGCTAGTAACTGGTTGTCAGACCCTCCCTGTGCCAAAGTGTACATACTTTATAAAACATATAACACAGTGGGGAGGTTGATAATTTGTGTCACAGCAAGATAGCAAGTAAAGTACAAAATCAAATACACAGGAGAATAGACAACAACGTAAGCCAATATCAAAAAATTAGAAATAGAAAGAATTAGCACTGACTTAGCTAAAAAGACAAATCAGCAAATTGAGGAAGTTGCACACAGGGTTTATAACAGAGTATACTCCAGGTGAGAGAAGCAGGGCTCTGAAATTTTGAGAACCTTAACCCCTGCCAATTTATAGAAAGTATTGCAGTGAGCCAGCTGTCCAGCAAATAGAGCACTGTTCAGACTACCCACTTAAAACACCATAAGGAATCAGTGCCTTGTCAGCTTGATAGCAACAACTGCAAAAGACCAAACCACAAAAGTAACCCAATGATTTTACAGTTCTCCAGGGTCAGTACTTCACATTGTCTGCAGGTTGAAGGGTGAAGAAGTCATATTTTACGTCCAGAGTTAGAAAACGTATATCGGCCATATTCTCTTGCTGTTTATTCAGTAGCATGAGATTTCTTATTATGAATTCCCCACAAAAATCCTGCATTAAACCTTCATAGCTTCTAAATCAGTTTTATTTTAAGTTATGAAATCCCTTGTACACTCATTTTGTGTTAATTTATAAGAAAACCCCGGCCCTTGTGTGCTGTAATTTATTGTTAAGGAACCAACTTAATATCCATATTCAAGCAGCGATATATTCTCTTCATCTTCATTTTGCTTTCCTAAAGTTAGATCTTTTATCCACTGACAGGTAAAGCCGCCCACTGAATTAGATATTAAAGATAACTTTTTGGTCAATCAAATTTCTATTATACTTATCCACGCCCATGGCATAGAAGTCCTAAAATAACTTCAAATTGTAGCTTATTGCTAGCACTTGCGATTACTTCCCCCTTTCCACCACCTCTACGTGGAGGGGCTTGAAGAGTGGGGCGCAGCCGGCAGGGGGTGATGTGGCCGGCAGGGAGTGGGCCGGTGCGGGGCGTTTATTGCTAAGTCAGGCAGGGTGTAGAGATAAATGTTTGCCGGGACCAGGCTGGACACATAACGAGGCCGGATAAATAACCCCATAAGGTGTATATGGCAACTGTAACAAACAAAAGACTAAAGAATTTATAAGATTTGTAACTTTGTCCAGGTAAAGAACCAGGGGAATTTTCAGGTTGAACTGAGGACGACCCATCATGTTTAGTAAGCTAGAAAAGAAAAATTTAGTGGAATTACACTGGAATACGTGGGGCACACCTACTATAGGATGCAATGAGGTGGTGGAAGGTCCTATGTAAATTACAGTTCCCCAGGTATGAGAGGCTGAGATTCCATATGGATAATAATATCTAGACAAGTGGTTCACAACCTTTTTAATATAGTTTTTAATAGAGTTTCTCATGTTGTAGTGACTTCCCCATAAAATTATTTTCATTGTTACTGCATAACATTATCACTGTGATTGCTACTCCATTGTTTCCAATTGGGTGTCATGCTGTATATATTTAGATATCCCCTGGCATTGACGGATTAAGCAGTGGGACCTTAGTCTCTACCAGGCATACTCTCCTGGGAACCAGGCTTCTATACACTACAGTATGAAAGGGCAGATTGTGGCATTTTTTAATGCCCTCCTAGGTGACAGGCAGCCTGCTGCTGGTAGAGCCCCCGGCATCCTGCCCAGGGCACCATCCGGAGCTAAGTCCTCAAGCGCCCATGTCACCCATCATGTTATCAGCTCTTCTCACCTGCTGCTCTACAGCTCAGCTGCACAAACTGAACCAGCAGTTCACCTCCACCGGTTTCTTGAGAAGCTGTGCACCACCAAACCTACCCAATTGGAAATGTGAGATCTGTATAAAGTGACCACTACACACCGGGGTAGGTTTATACATTGTGACACCAACCCCCAGACATGCTTTATGGTGACATTAGTGGTTCCCTGAGAGCTGCAAATACTTGACCAGTGATGGCGAACCTTTTACAGACCGAGTGCCCAAACTACATCCAAAACCCACTTATATACTGTGAAGTTCCAGCATAGAATTTTATAAAGTAACTTACTACTGCCTGTTCTTCCATATCTTTCAATTGTATCGGCCGCCTAAGGCCACCAATATAGTTGACAGAAGGAAGGCAAATTCAAATCATTGTAGCTTCTTTCCAGGGTCTCTCTGTAAGAAGAAATGGTGGGTCCAGCAAGATGACCTCCAAAGATAATGCAGTTCTGTCAACACCTTCTAATTTCCCCTTAAGTTGAAGTGTTCAGTGTTTGGTGAACTCTGTCCTTGGACAATTGGCCTGAGTGCCCTCAGAAAGGGCTGCGAGTGCCACCTCTGGCACTCGTGCCATAGGTTCGCCACCCCTGTACTAGACTCTCATATGTGGGTGGACCCGCCTGGAGGCCGATAGCATCTTTCGACATTCAAAGGGGTCATGACCCACAGATTGAGAGCCATTGTTCTAAAGGGTCAAATGCTGTTAACAACAACTTTAATGCTATATATTAACTTGACCCCCCCCCCCCCCCCCCGGGGCATGCTCTTCAATTCCAAATCACAGCTGTAGTCACCCAGTCTCTTCTTATCAATTGTTGACACTTCCCCATCCTTTTGTACCGCACATCCTCAGTTTGAAATTTTGTTCTTTGGAGGCTCGAGAATGTTTGAAAAGCAATACAAACAAAATACTGGGCATGTATGGTCCTCTCAGAGTGCAGTGTGAAGATCTGCTATCCAATGGAACATGGCAGTGCCGGAAGTAGACGTTTGAGTAGCAGGGTTTTCCAAGAAAGGTGAGAGGCTAACCCTAATTTTTTTCCCATATAGAACAAAGAAAAATAATAGGTGTAATGCTTGTCATTGTCATGATCTTAACCCTATGGGTGTGGATTAACATAAAAAAAGGGTTTTTACGCACTTTGCTGCACTTGCATTGTCACTTTTAATTCAACTTTATTAGGAGAAACAAAAATAGGCAGGCATATAGACTTAAATAGAAACTGTCTGTACATGTGCAACAAACTCCGTCAACAGTTCCTTTCAGCCCTGACTGCGAATAGTGGTCAACGGACCATTATTCACGAGAAAGGTGATGGTTTCAATGGGTAGACCCTCTTCTATCATCCACTTATGACATGTTCTTTAAAAGTCCATAAGTTCTTAAGGTTTAAAGGATGTGGTTTTTGGCTTATTTTTAAACTTTTTAACTTGACATGTTTTGGTGCCATTAACCAGTATCTGTTCAAGAATAATGCCTTCGATCCAAGGCTCTTCAACGTCTAAGGGTGTTCAGCCTGAATCACAGAAAGTCTAATGAGCTAAAAGCCAATTAAATCAGTGGTGCCAGAGGTGTCACTAACTTTCACATCTAAAATTACTCTGTTGATTTATAGATATGGGACTATTAAGTGAAATGCGTAAGGTGCTAAAACATACAATGAGGCACACAAAGTGCTAACACGTAGGCACCTCGGATCTTAAATTAGATTCTGTGCGCAGTTCTGGGAGCTGGCACTTCCAAATTAAGAAACTCAAATGAGAGAAAAAAACCCCCATGAAACATAAATATCCATGTTGTGTCATTTACATCATAGTTGTGTGATTTCTGTTGCCCATTTGGTAGGCTAGAGATGGTTATTTTAAGAACATATTTTCGTGAATGAATTCAAATGCTTAGACCAATAAGAAATGAGACAGTATTCCAATGTTGCCATGATAATGGTGTACTTTGTCTTTTAAAATGTTAATATTTTAGTACTCAGTGGTGAAATTCGAAGCTGTTGGGCTCAACTTCATGCTTGGTTGTAGGACTGTCCAGTTTTTCATCTTCGAGACATTAATGGTGCATAGGATTGGTCTTCATATCAGATTGGTGGGGGCTCAACACTGTGACCTCCATTGATCAGATGATCCTGATACACAACGAGAGGAGATTGAAGTCTAGCTATTGTTTGTGAGGGTTACAGTCTTCTTCATTTACTCCATTCTTTCTCCATTTACAGAAGAACATGGGTGTAGTTAAGCCTTACCATCTACAGCTGGTATGTTATCCCTATTTTAGTAATAGTGAGTCAACAAATCACACAGCTGAGCTACTGAATCTAGGTTGACATTGTACAGCTGCTGTGTCTGCTTTGTTAGAAAAAATTCAATTCTGATATCCAAAAAAGAACATTATTATTTGTGAGTAACAGAAAAAAAACGTAGGTTTGGGGTTGTGCCCCTAAGACCCTGACAATGAACCTGTGTGTAAAGGCAGGACAAGGACAAGGACAGTGAGCCCTAATTCTGGGCCCTACAAGCAGTCCCTGCCTGCTTACTGGGTCCACCCTAAGCAGTGGCCAGTTCCCTTCACCAAAGGGAACACGAAGGGGAGGTTGAAAATCCTAGTCACAACAAGAAAGCAAGCAAAGTACAAAATGGAATACACAGGAGAATAGTCAAGAACGTTAGCCGATATTAAAAAAACAGAGGTAAAAACATTTATCAAGAAAACCAGCAAATGCTAGTAGAAAAACTGGTTGAAAAGCAAAGAAGGATGGTGAACACAAGGTTTACATCAAAGCACACTCCAGAGGAGAGAGGAAGGGCTCTGAAGGTAAGAGAGCCTTTACCCTTGCTGGTTCGGAGCAAGGATTGGATGGTGCCAGAAATCCAGCAAATAGAGCACCTTTCCGACAGGGGACTGAAAAGCATCAGGCAGAGTTCGGCACCTTCTCAACCTGACAGTACAAACTTCAGAAGACAGAGACACAGATTTAACACTGGTTTATAATTCTGCATCAATGGTTTATATAAGATGGAGAAATCTTTTGGCCTTGGACCAGAGTGTTTTAGTTACTTTTCTCATCCATTGATGTTAAATAATCAGCCTTTAATCTGTGCCAGAAATGCTAACAAAAATCATTGACAGGTCTAGATCATATGTCAATTAACATATGGAAACATTGTAAATTTTACTTTAAATACGTAAAAATTTGATTCTCCAAGTGGTATGTCCTTAATTTAGATTAATTTACAATTACTTTTTGGAGTTACGATACGGTAAAATGTCAACTTATTAACTAAAAATTTAAAAGAAAGATTTTTTTCCATTTTGAAAACCAAATATTTTTTTTTTTTTAATATTGAGTACTTCTATTAAAAGAAGTAGAGGGAGAGTATGATGATCATTCCACAAGGGAAGACAAAGAATTGTCTTCTTATTCCTCTAAAACTTGTGATTTCTTTTTACATCTCAGCTCCCTAAGGACACCGCATGCAAACACCTGAAGCCCTGAGAGGCAAAAAAGCCTAGGTTAAAATTAGGAGCACATCAACCTTACCTTCCCATGGGAGCAGGGTCAGATTAAGACTGCGATGGGCCCTGGACTGTATGAATATTCTAGCCCCTACAAACCTGGAATCACTTCCTACATCTGGTACTAGAATCAGCTTCTTGGGGAATGGAGGATGCGTCCCTTCTGCCTACTTTCTATCAGAAGTTTCAGGACCTCTGTAGGATCTCCAAAGGTCCTGAAATGACTTTTGTGTACATGTTTATTGAGAGCAGGAACAGATGTAGGAAGATTTCATGGGTGATGGTCCACTGAGTATAAAATTTGGTGGGAGCTTTGGGTGGCCATGGGCCCCTAGAAGGCTTTGGCCCCGGAGTAATGTCCAAAGTGCATATATTTAAAATACACCAGGAGCACAGTCGAAAACCATCATCAGAGGCTTCGACTTTATACACACTCCACATTTAATTTCTACAAATAAAAGCACATTATTTTACTTAAAATTTTCTATGTTGACCTTTGATCTCATTCATTTTTGGTCTAAGAGAAGTATTGGTAAAATCTGATCCTATCATGATTATGACTTAGGTCTTGCCCTCCATTAGGTGGCATCTCGATAAGAAGAAAGTCAAGACTTCTCTTTTCTTTTGAGGATGCGGAGGATTACTACTTATCCCAGATTCTGTGGGTCACATGGGGGACATGTATCTTTATTTTTGCATCTATTTTCTTTCTTTTTGCAACTTTTCTATTTGCAACTTTTCACTGCAACTTTCACTCAAGTTCACCTTTGTCTGCACCTTGTGCCTTGTGTATCTTTATTTTCCAGATGTTTGGTGCGACTTTTAATTTATGTAACACTTTTTTTGCTTACGTTTGCAACTTTTTATGTGCAAGTCCAGTTGACATGCTTTAAGAGTACATTCACACATGGCGTTACATTGCATTTTTTTATGCCTTGCATCGCATGTGTTTTACATTTTACCATGTGTTTGGCTGGTTAGAAAGAGTTTTTTAACCATTGCTAGAAGTGTAAAATGTGAAAATGGTAGCACAGCTGAAAACAATTCCAACAATGAAGAGAAACACTTTCAAACCAACCAAATGCATGGTAACATGTAAAGCGATGCGTTTCTGCAATGCTCTGAAAAACGCATCCCAAATGCCACTTGTGACCGCAGCCTCATATGTCATCATCTACTTAGTGTGCTTTAACCCCTTAAGGACCAGGCCCTTTTCCGTTTTTGCATCTTTATTTTTCACTCCCCACCTTCAAAAATCTATAATTTTTTTATTTTTACATGTAGAGAGCTGTGTGATGGCTTGTTTTCTGTGTACAAAATTGCACATCATAGTGATGGTATTTAATATTCTATGCCGTATACTGGGAAGCGAGAAAACAATTCTGAATGCAGTGAAAATGATGAAAAAACGCATTTGCGCCATTTCTTGTGGGCTTGGATTTTACGTCTTACTTTTACTGTTTATTTATATGACTTCTAGGGAAAAGGGGGTGATTTGAATTTTTAGGTTTTTTTAATATCATTTTTTTATTTTTTACTTTTTTTACTTTTTACTTTTTTTTCAGACTCCCTAGGGTACTTTAACCCTTGGTTGTATGATTGATCCTACTATATACTGCCATACTACAGTATGGCAGTATATGGGGATTTTGCACACCATCTAAAATAATGTGTAAATCGCACATTGTAATAGATAGCCTAAAACTTGATAGCCTCGGATCTTTATGTGACCCGAGGCTGTCATGACAACGGATCTATGACGTCACGGAGAGCGACGATCGGATGGCGGCACCCATGTGCAAGCACCGATCGTGGGTGTTAGCGACGGTTGTTTGCTTCATTGTGAAGCAAGCACCTGGTGAGTATGAAGAGGGCTGAGCCCGCGAGCCCTTTTCATACTCCCCCATGCACAATAAAACATACAGGTATGTCTTATTGCGCTATGGGGTTAATATGCAGGCCACAGCCTCATGTCCACTCCTGTATATACCCCTCACATTTCTTGTGTCCATGTGGATTTGAGACATTTGCAACTAAAAGTCTAAAAAAAGCCAAAAGCTGCAACTGCCAGGATAGGAAAAACTAAACATGTATCGCAAAAAAATACCTCCCAAAAGGCTCAATTATACACCAAGAAAAAAAAAGACGCATGTCCCCAATGAGGAACATTTTACAAAAAGCTTTACAAATGTTACAAACATTTAATTTATAAAAATGTTTTATTTTAATGTAAGTTCTATATATAAACCAATGAATAAAACTTTGTGATAAAAATTCAGACAGTCCCCGGGTACAAAATTCGTACAAGATAGGTTCCTTAGGTTTGTTCTTAAGTTGAATTTGTATGTAAGTCAAAACTGTATATTTTATAATTGTAGACCCAGACAATTATCTTTTTGTTTAACCCCAGTTTCAAAATTTTCTGCTGTAACGGTACCCCTTACAGCTGATCATTGCAGCCTGGGACTAAAGTAAAGCATTCATAGAGCTTCACCGGAGGTCACAGTGGGTACAGGGGTCCATCTGTAACTAGGGGTCGTCTGTAAGTCGGCTGTCCTTAAGTAGGGGATCGCCTGTGTCAGGATCAGTGGCAGTGGATATTCTGTACCACCGAGGATGATGACGTGAGCCGACACCTGGGACCGGAGGCTAAGTGGTACTCAGTTTTCACCAGAGCCTGCCACAAAGCAGGTTGGACTTGTTGCGGCGTGGTACCACCAGGTCGTTTAACAGGAGCGACTTTGTCCGCGATGCCGGCCAAGGCGAAGTACAGAATCGCAAGGCAAACTCGAGGCACAAAGTCGAGACAGGCAGCACAGGATCGGAGTCGAGGACTTAGTGGAAGGTCAGGACAAGCAGCCCAAGATCAAAGTCAATAACAGAACTGGGGTCACAATGGGAATTCAGAAATATAGCAAATCACATGAAATAGCTTCCTCAAAGGCAATAGGCACAAAGATCCGGCAGGGAATGCTGGGAGAGGCTGGCTTTTATCCACTGGCCAGTGGTGCTCTGGCCCTTTAAATATTCAAGCACTGACACGCCAGCCCTAGGAGGTGTGGAAACGCGTGTTGGACTGCTGGAGCAGGAACGCGGATAGGTAAGGCAGGGAGCGAGCTGGGGACCGGAAAGTGGCACAGGTGTGCCTGCAGCCCAGGTCGTGGGTCCTGGGGGCACCCGGGCCGGAGAGGGGCATGGGTGTGCCTACAACCTGAAACGTGGGTCGCGGGGGCACCTGTGACAGCTTGTATGTGCAATGCCCCAGAAACCCATAATAAATATCCTAACATCAAAAGTAACGTGTATCTCTACAATTCAGGAATTTGCTTTAGACTTTAAAATAAAAACTGGTTACTGCAATCATTACCTTAAAAAAGACCATGAAAATATTCCACATTAAACCCGCTAAATCCTATATCTCCAGTTAGTTGAGCCTCCAGCTTTTTAGATGCATTCTCTTCTTTTCTCCAACTGCTACAGCAATAACATCTAACATTACCATGTTCAATCAATAAACTCTTCGTCTATTCATTGGGCTTGTGGGTCTTGAAAGCTCTCACAAGATTTCCTCAGATAAAATATGCTATAACATCTCTCACCATATTAACGGAATGTACTCAGTATTAGACTGGGGCTCCTAGGGCCCACCAAGTGAAACAAATCTGGGGACCTACTCTCTATCAAACCCTAGTAAATAGACCCTAGTGAACCCTAAATAGAAATGTAGTTTGGCCTACCAAAGGATCCTCTTGTGGGCCAGTCCCACACTGAATATATATAGGGTGTATCAAAAAGGTTGGGACGGTGTAAAATAAAAAATATAAATGTCAAATATTTATCAAAAACCTATCTGATGCTACCAAACTGAGCCCCCTAACCCCGCATTGATCCAATCTACGATTCACTGGATTGAAAAACAAAATAATATGACAAATATTTTTTAAAAATATATCCAATGATACTAAAGTTGGCCATGTATTTAACTCCCAGAGTGTTGAGTAAAAGTGAATCAACTTTTTTTTTTATGTAGGAACTACATTCAGTGTAAGCTAGGAACAATGATGTGGACGCCTCTCACACATTGTGGGCTGGTATAAAGTGAGTCCCCACCTCTCACACATAAGGGGGCTGGTGTAATGTGAGTCCCCGCCTCTCACACATCGGGGCTGGTGTAATGTGAGTTGCCACCTCTCACACATCAGGGGTTTGTATAATGTTAGTTCCTGACTCTCAAGCCATCTGTCACAAAAATTTGACAAAGACCTAGGTCTAGAGATGAGCGAGCACTAAAATGCTCGGGTGATCATTATTCGAGACAAACTTTTCCGATGCTCGAGTGCTCGTCTCGAATAACGAACTCCACTGAAGTCAATGGGAGAATCAAGTAGATAGCACCTAAAACATCCAATAATTGACCCTGACAATATAGAAGACGGCACGCAGAGGCAGCGGCAGCAGCGGCAGGCTAGAGAGTGGCATGGCGACATACCCCAAATGGACTCAGGCTTTAAACCAATGGGTGGCAGAAAGGAGGTGAGCAAGAAGCGCTGAAATGATTTCCTATGTGAACAAAAAGTTGACGGTATATTTAGTCGATAACACAGCATGGTGGCGACATAGTGACCAAGTTCCATAACGTATCTGGTGAAACACCCGAAAAATGAGCCTGACAGCTCGTTTGATAAGGGGACGACATGTGGAGGCAGCCATAGAGACGACTTCCATGATTAAGAGTGACAATATGGGGCATCCATATTGTGCTGCTATGATTGAAACTTCAGGTCTCCAGGATGGCGGCGACAGATGCGCCAAGTTCCATTATGTATCTGGTGAAACACCCGAAAATTCTGCCTGACACAGCTCGTTTGATAAGGGGATGATGTGCTGTATATCCTCTCGCGCTCCAGCGTCTGGGGTATAGAGAGTTGAAATTTGCGCATGGAGACATTGGTGGACGCTGTGGAGGATCATGGAGGCGAAATGGACAGGAAACAGCAGGGGCAGTATGCATGGATGCCTCTGAGGCTGCCTAAACTTGGGATGGAGCTGGCGGTCCGCTGCCAGGCGAACTTTCGCCTGTCCAAGCCCCTGTCTCTCGGCTCCTGCCCACCCAAAATGGGCCTGGGGGCCAGAAGCGTTTAATTTGAAAAAATTCTAATTTTCAAAGCAGGCGGGGTCGTTTGAATATTTCATCTAGGAATAATGGAATAGCATAGCGGTTCTATTTTTAATTTTTTTTTCGAAAATGGTTCCATGATTAAGAGCGACAGTAAGGGGCATCATATTGCGCTGCTATGATTGCAACTTCAGGTCTCCAGCATGGCGGCGACAGATGCTCCGAGTTCCATTATGTATCTGGTGAAACACCCGAAAATTCTGCCTGACACAGTTCGCTTGCGAAGGGGACGATGTATGGAAGCAGTGAAGTAGTAGTAGATTAAAGGTGCTGCAGTTAAAACTATGTTAGTTGGATCTTGGGATGGAGCTGGCGGTCCGCTGCCAGGCGAGCTTTCGCCTGTCCAAGCCCCTGTCTCTCGGCTCCTCCCCAAACAGCACTTCTAAGAACCTTTTGTATAAGATCAAGTGTAGTAGTGTTCTTATAAGTTTGGGTTATGGCGGGTGAGGGGAATGTAAACAGATGCGCAAGAAGCGCTGAAATAATATCGGTAAATGATAAAAGTTTGCCAGTATATTTTGTGGATAACACAGCAGGGTGGCGACAAAGTTAACAAGTTAGATGTGGAAGCCATGAAAACAACCCAAAATTCTGCCTGACACAGCTCGTTTGCTAAGGGGACGATGTATGGAGGCAGCTATATGGACGACTTTGGGAGGCAGCTATGGAGATGATGTGTGGAGGTAGCAATGGAGACAACGTGTGGAGGCAGCTATAAAGACGACGTGTGGATGCTGCTATGGAGACTATTAAATTTGGATAGTGCCTGTATGTGGCAGTCTAAAAAAGTTTTCAAACCAGAGGAGCAGGTAGTTGGTCCTCCAGAAAAATTAAATAGATTGAGTGCCTATATGTGGCACTCCCAAAAATTGTTTAAAACAGAGGACCGGGTAGGTTGCCCTCCAGAAAAAATAAATACATAGAGTACTGTAGCTAGAGCCAGTTGGCCCTGGCAAAAAATAGCCAGTTTCCTCTGCTTTAGTGTAGAAAGAGGAGGAGAAGGAGGAAAATGAGGAGGAGGAGTGTGCAACACCCTCGCCGATGCAAGGCGGAGGAGTGGTTGCGAATACGTCCCACCATGTAGCTTACTGTCTGTGTAGGGTCTAGTCAGCCCCACAGCATGTCACTACATCACACTACATGGGGACATTGCAATGGTAGATCCTGCCTGGCAAGGCAGGAGTTAAGTATTTTGTCTGATGTAAGATGTGTCAGCCAATCACCTTTGTTATATTTTGTCTCTGTGAGCAAAGATGTAAGCTGAGATGTAATTGGGGGAGCAGCCACCACCTGACCAGGGGAGTTACTAGACCCTGTCAGGAAACTTCCAGAACTGGAGGAGTCTCTCCCAGGAGGGAGAAGAGAGCAGTCAGACTAGGAGTCTGCAGCAAGCAGACTGGAAAAACTCCAGTCTAAACTCTAGACAGCTAGCATACCAGCTAGCCCCTGCCTGAAGAGTGTAGCTAATAGCTAAGAGTTAGTGAGGAAAGGGGTATCATCCTACCTTTAAGGGTGATACATGAAGCAACCCAGGAGAAAGCTGAAGCATCCTACTAGGACACAGCTACCTCCCAGCCTGCCATCTGCATCCACGCTGGCGCTCTACCTCCTGTGGCTCCCTCCAACTTGCATCTCAGCACTCCACCATCTTGTTAAAGGCACGTTGCTGATGTTCCTGTCGGTTCCAATAAAGAACTGTAAGTGTTTCTGTTCAACCTCTGCCTCCGTCTGGTCCCTGCTACTCCGGCTGTCACCATCACGGGCACCCTGTCCACCACACAGAGACTCATTCTCTAGACACCAAAGGGTTGCCCCAGGGAGATCCGCTATAGCAGCCTCTCCCTCATCATTTCTTGCCAACACCACCCTGCTGGAGACCTGCCAGGCTGTAGGACAGCCCTCCGGTTCCCCATACCAAGCACCGTGACACAAGCGTGCTTAGGCCGCAACTGCCAGCCACTCAGGTACTGCGGGCCCCAGCTGACTCCAGGCCCCAAGAAAAGGCTAGGCCCCGGTGGGGGATGTTGCAAGTGCATACATTATTCAGGTTGAGCTTCTTTCACCTGGTGGAGAATGGAAATCCTGAGAAATCCAGGCTTTATTCATCTTGATAAGCGTCAGCCTGTCAGCGCTGTCAGTCGACAGGTGTGTGCGCTTATCGGTGATGATGCCACCAGCTGCACTGAAAACCCGCTCAGACAACACGCTAGCGGTAGGGGAGCAAGAACCTCCAAAGCGTACAGCGCTAGTTCGTGCCACATGTCCAGCGTTGAAACCCAGTAGTTGTAGGGAGCTGTGTGATCATTTAGGATGATGGTATGGTCAGCTACGTACTCCCTCACCATCTTTCTGTAAAGATCAGCCCTACTCTGCCGAGACTGGGGACAGGTGACAGTGTCTTGCTGGGGTGACATAAAACTTGTCCCGCAGAAGTACGCCCTCTGCCGCTAGCGCTGTCAGAAGGGAAATACTGTTTCAGCTTGTGCACCAGGGCCTGCTGGTATTCATGCATTCTCACACTCCTTTCCTCTCCAGGGATGAGAGTGGAAAGATGTTGCTTGTACTGTGGGTCCAGGAAATTGAATACCCAGTAATCGGTGCTGGAATAAATTCTTTGAATGTGAGGGTCACGGGATAGGCAGCCTAGCATGAAATCTGCCATATGCGCCAGAGTACCAATGCGCAAGAATTCACTCCCCTCACTGGCCTGACTCTCCATTTCCTCCTCCTCCAACTCCTCCAACTCCTCTTCTTCTGCCCATACACACTGAACAGTGAAGGACTGAACAATGCTCCCCTCTTCTGTCTCGCCAACATTCTCCTCCTCTTCTTCCTCATCCTCCTCCACCTCCTCCGATATGCGCTGAGAAACAGACCTAAGAGTGCTTTGGCTATCAACAAGGGAATCTTCTGCCCCCGTCTCTTGTGACGAGCGCAAAGATTCCGACTTCATGCTGACCAGAGAGTTTTTCAACAGGCCAAGCAGCGGGATGGTGAGGCTGATGATGGCGGCATCGCCACTGACCATCTGTGTTGACTCCTCAAAGTTACTCTGCACCTGACAGATATCAGACATCCACGTCCATTCCTCATTGTAGACTTGAGGAAGCTGACTGACCTGACTACCAGTTCTGGTGGAAGTTGACATCTGGCAGTCTACAATCGCTCTGCGCTGCTGGTAAACTCTGGATAACATGGTTAATGTTGAATTCCACCTCGTGGGCACGTCGCACAACAGTCGGTGAGCGGGCAGTTGGAGGCGGCGCTGTGCTGCCCTGAGAGCAGCAGCATCTGTGCTGGACTTCCTGAAATGCGCACAGATGCGGCGCACCTTCGTGAGCAAATCAGACAGATTGTGGTATGTCTTGAAGTAACGCTGAACTATGATATTTAACACATGGGCCAGGCATGGCACGTGTCAGTCTGCCGAGTTGCAGAGCCGCCACCAGGTTACGGCCGTTGTCACACACAACCATGCCTGGCTTCAGGTTCAGCAGTGCCAGCCACAGATCAGTCTGCGCCGTGATGCCCTGTAATAGCTCTTGGGCGGTGTGCCTTTTATCGCCTAGGCTCAGCAGTTTGAGCACCGCCTGCTGTCGCTTAGCGATGGCACTGCTGCTGTGCCTAGAGCTACCGACTGATGGCGCCATGCCCACGGATGGTAATTCGGAGGAGGAGGTGGAAGAGTGGTGGGAGGAGGAGGAGGCATAGTAGGTCTGAGAGACCTGGACCGAGGTAGGCCCCGCAATCCTCGGCGTCGGCAGTATATGACCAGCCCGAGGGTCAGACTCGGTCCCAGCCTCCACCAAGTTAACCCAATGTGCTGTCAGCGATATATAGTGGCCCTGCCCGGCAGCACTCGTCCACGTGTTCGTGGTCAGGTGGACCTTGTCAGAAACGGCGCTGGTGCAGGGCTGGGACGGCACATCGGGAAAAGTAGTGGCGGCTGGGGACCGAACACCAAGGGGCGGCCGCTACCATGAGGTTTCAAAAGGCCTCGGTCTCTACCAGCCTATAGGGCAGCATCTCCAGGCTAAGCAGTTTGGAGATGTGGACGTTGAGGGCTTGGGTGTGTGGGTGGGTTGCACTATACTTCCTTTTGCGCTCCAGTGTCTGGGGTATGGAGAGCTGAACGCTGCGCATGGAGACATTGGTGGATGCTGTGGAGGATCGTGGAGGCGAAGATGTGGTTTTCGCAAGGGAGGTGTTTGGGCCGGGGTCCTGGGCAGGGGGCTGACTAGCAGAGGCAGCAGATGACACAGGGGAAGGAGCAGTGGTGTGCCCAGCCGGAGGTGAACGGGCTTGGTGCCATTGAGTGGGGTGTTTAGCATTCAGATGCCTGCGCATACTGGTGGTAGTTAAGCTAGTAGTGGTGGAACCCCTGCTGATCTTGGTGTGGCACAGGTTGCACACCACAGTCCGTCAGTCATCCGGTGTTTCTTTAAAGAACCTCCAGACTTCCGAAAATCTAGCCCTTGCCACGGGAGCTTGTCTACGTGAAACATTTGGCGCTGATGCACCAGCTCTGGCCCTGCCTCTCCATCTGGCCCCACCACTGCCTCTTCCAACCTGTTCTCGTCAAGGACTCGCCTCTGTCTCAGAAGCACTGTGTTCACCCGGCCTATCAACCCAACTTGGGTCTGTCACCTCATCATCCTCCGATCCCTCAGTCTGCTCCCCCCTCGGACTTCCTGCCCTGACAACAACTTCACCACTGTCTGACAACCGTGTCTCCTCATCGTCCGACACCTCTTTACACACTTCTTCCACTACGTCAATAATGTCATTATCACCCACAGACTGCGACCGGTGTAAAACCTGGGCATCGGAAAATTGCTCAGCAGCAACCGGATAAGTGGTTTGTGACTGTGGGAAGGGTCCAGAAAACAGTTCCTCAGAGTATGCCGGTTCAAATGCCAAATTTTGCTGGGAGGGGGCAGACTGGGGGGAAGGAGGCTGAGGTGGAGGAGCTGGAGGAGTGCTGATTTCGGTGACATGGGTGGGCTGCGTGGAAGACTGACTGGTGGACAAATTTCTAGAAGCATTGTCCGCAATCCACGACATCACCTCTTCGCACAGTTCTGACCTCAACAGTGCTCTACCACGAGTCCCAGTAACTTGAGACATGATGAACCTAGGGAGTGTAGCTCTGCGGCGTTCCCCTGCTCCCTCATCAGCAGGTGGTGTCTCACCCCGCCCAGGACCACGGCCTCTGACCCCTGCAGTAGTTGGACGCCCACGTCCACGCCCTCGTCCTCTACCCCTAGCCCTCGGGTTCAACATTTTCAAAATTAAAGTGTAAACTGTAAAATTTTTTTTAGTTTTTTTGTTTTTTTTTGTTTTATTTGTGTTTTTTGTGTTTTTTTTTTTTACAAAACGATGCTATCCTATTGCTATGGCTAGTTTCTAACCTACACTGACAGCACACAACTGGATTTTGTGCTGTTCCTGATGACTTTGAGTTATAAAAAAAAATAAAAGTAAAAAAAAAAATCAGCAGACTGTGCCTAATTCAATCAAACCCCTAATAAATTGTCCCACTTAGGTGTTTGAGATGTGTGTGTCACTAAGAGCTGAATATAACGTTCGCAAGTCTCCCTGCAAATTCCTCACAATATGGTACTAGCTGCCCTACTAGTGCCAGCAAGGCCAGCCTCAAGCAAATCAACAATATATATATATATATATATATATATATATATATATATATATATATAAAACGCTATATATATCACCTGATCAGGCCAGCCAACCACTGCTATCGACGTGTAATTGTAACACGTCATGCTGGGTGGAGTGCAGAGTCTCCTGGCTTTTGATTGGCTCTGTTTCTGGCCGCCAAAAATCAAAACGGCGGGAGATGTCATTTTCTCGAGCTGGCGAAATACTCGTCCGAGCAACGAGCAGTTGGGGGTTCCCAATTCCGACCTGACCCACAACTCAGGTCGGAGGGTCATACGTGATCCTCCGTGTGCCCCAGCGCCCCGCTGCACTATCTTACCTCTCCCTTTCCTGACTCCTGCCCAGCGGCCATGCGCATGCTTTCCTGTCTCCGAGGGCAATCGAGCGTAGGCATCAGAAGATTTAAAGGGCCAGCTCACCGCTGATTGGTTCTGGCCCTTTTCAGGAAATGGTTAAAAGCCAGCGTCTTCCAGTATTCCCTGCCAGATCCCTACCGGATTTTCATGCTATATGCCTAAGAGAAAGCTTACTCCTTTGCCTTGTGTCTGTGATTTGATTCCCCATTGTGACCCCGGACATGTTCCCTTTTATTCTCTTCCGCTGCCAGCCCCGACCTTCTCCTCTGCCTCTGACCCTGAACCTCTGCCACCTGTCTTAACCTCCTGCCTGTTCCGACCACGAAGCTGCTTTCTGACGCTGTACCTCGCCTTGGCTGCAGCCGCAGACAAAGTCACGTCTGTGGAACGACCTGGTGGTACCATGCCACAGCAAGTCCATCCCGCTTTGCGGAGGGCTCTGGTGAAGACTGGGTGCCACTTAGACTCCAGTCCCAGGTGTCGGCTTGTGTCATCGTCTACAGTGGTCCAGTGGATCCACTACCCCTGGAGCCTGACACCTGTGTATCTATTTGGACATATTGAGCAAGGAAAAGACATAAAGCACAATTTGTCCCACAAAATTATAAAAATTACAAAGTCAAGGGAAACAGGAAATATAAAAAATTCCAATTGTCGTAAAGCAGATTGATAACAAAAGAAAGTTTATCAGTGGTAAAGTCCCTGACCCCATAACAATAGCCATAGCAGCCCATATAAGATGTTTTAAAGACAATAGGTTATTTGGGGTCACTGGCCTCTTATTAGGGAGGTAAGGAAGTTGCTAAATGGCTGGACTTGAGATTCTACATTAATGAGATACAATATAGCAAACAGAGCAGCTATAAAAACCTGATTGACTCTCTTGGGATATTGTGACAATGTCATTAATTACAGCTAACACCTTTCATCTGTAACCAGCATCTTACTGACGGAAATAGATAAACGAGTCCGGTGATAGAACCATGTCATGGAAAGTCTTCCATCAAAGCACTGACTACGGAGAATTACTAGAGGTGCTCCGATATTGTGCCATTGTATCCAAGGCAAGAATCAAGTTACTGAGTGTCATTTCTTATATAATATTTTTTTGTAATATTTTAGTTTTCATCTGTTTTTCATCCAGAAAAAACAAGTTTCAAAAATGGTCATTAAAATGCTCATTTAACCTTTGGCTTTTTCCACCTACCCCTTATCCTCCACATATTAGGCCTCTGAGCATGGCCGCACATCCTTATATTCTGAATAGGGACAGTGTAGTAAATCTTCAGTGTCCTGACTCTCCAAAAACAGAAGGATGAGGCAAAGTATCATAGCAGATAAGGTTGGAAAAAGACGTTCAAGTCAATGATATAATTTAGCAGTGTTGATCCAGAGAAAGACCTACATTGATTTCCACCACACCATTCAGTCTCCTGCAAACTCTCCTCTGGTTCTATGACAGTTAATCCGAGGTAACTGGCAGAATCTCTCCCGACTCTCATTGCTGCCCTGCTGATCTCAGAGAAACAATCCAATCATTTTTGAACCAGGGCTTTGGCATCTCAAATAAGGTTTTTGGAACTATTGCTCTTTGCCTCTGTTAGTCTTGTACTAAGCAAGCTTAGTAAGCTGCATTCTAGTATCTTTGACACTTTTGTCAGTCCTGTTTGCCTAGTGATTTTGTACCACATTCTCCTCTTGGTTCCGACCCATATTTGGCGACTATCCTTCTCTATTTGCATTATCCTGTCTTTGTCTTCATGTGTGCTCAATGGCACAAGAAGGTAACTTCATTCTTGCCCTCTACTTAGGGTGGTTAGGAAAATTAGGCAAAAATTTCCCAGAAAGCTGTTAAAAGGTTTAGTCTTGGGGCTCACTGTCTTTGTTTATCCATCCAGTCCGTTCCCTTGTCATGCATAGAAATCTGTTGCCCATTTATGACATTCCCTGACATTTACCATTGAGGGAAATCGGGAATCAAATATACCCCTTAGAAAGTTTTTGTTTTTTCTCTTATTTTTTTTTCTTATGAAAATGTATTTATATTTATAATTTTTTTTTTACTTTTTTTGTATTGTTGGAAAAGAAAAATAAATAAATAATTTTTAAAAAATCTCCAGGTAGCTGGCCAATCCAGACAAAATTGACACATTTGGAGATAATGGGGCAGATTTATTTACCCATTCCATTCGCGATCCAGCGGCGCGTTATCTGCGGAGGATTCGGGTTCTGCCGGGATTCACTAAGGCAGTTCCTTCGACGTCCACCAGGTGTCGCTGCTGCGCTGAAGTTCATTGGAATGCACTGGAGTACACCAAGCCAGGCCAAGTGCAGGTAAACGCGTGTCACTTTTTAAAAAAAAAATGTGGCGGTTTTTCCGAATCCGTCGGGTTTCGTACGGCCACGCCCCCCCATTTCCGTTGCGTGCATGCCGGCTCTGATGCGCCACAATCTGATCGAGTGCGCCAAAATCCCGGGGCAATTCAGGGAAAATCGGCGCAAATTGGAAATTTTCGGATAACCACGATTCGGGCACTTAGTATATGACCCCCTATTTATCTAATGTCAATGTCTGGATTAAGGACCGACCTTGTAAATTAGATGTAAAAACAATGCAGAAATATATCTTCACTCATGGTCACTGCTACATACCAAACATAAACTTGTGAAACCCTGATAAGAATATACATTATTTTGCACTTGTTTATTCCCGTATTCACACCATTCCAGCCTGTTATACAATTATATATTCAAATTGCATTCTTAAACATGTCCTTATTTGCTCTCCATTGTAAAGAGAATTCTGAAAGATAGATAGGGGAATAAATGAATATCACCAACTCGAAAACTCGCACAGCAAGTCTCATTAAAGTCCTCTGCTTTAGGCCAACCCTTGTTTCACCTGCCACCCACATATGACCTATGAGTCACCAACTCTCCCTGCTTCATCATTATCAAATTATTTCAACCCCAAAGCTTTATCTGAAAAATAACTAAGTTCTAACAAAGAACTTTTTGTGCTCGAAATGGATAGCCTTGATGTAGAGACTACATACAAAAGCACACTGAATAATTTGCAAGGTTTTTTCGCTCTCCGAGACATTGAGCCAAGAGAAAGAATAAAGTTCCCATAATTCTTCAGATATTTTCTCTATTTACTGTGGAATGGAAGATGGTGTCATCTCCAAATACATACGTATTATACTCTATATAACAAAAAGATTGTATTCAATTAGCCATGTAAAAATTGATATAACCGTTTCTATCTAAAATACAATCAAATTCAGTGTGAATTGAATGTCTCAATGCTTAATTTGTTAATGTGCCAAGTTCCACCATATCCTGAATATAAAACTGTGGTCCTTCAATGTGCTTAGCGGCTCCCATTGACCCCAAGGAGCTACGAACTTCTGCAACCTCTATCACTACATCAATGTAGATACTTGACATCATCAGGTCAAGGCTGTGAAGTAGCCTGCCTCAGGCGCTGGTCACAGCAGGGACAGCAGAGAGCTTCAAGAAGGGTTTAGATGCCTTTTTATGTTATATAGAATTGTTTCTCCTAAATCCCTTCCTCATCCAATCCCTTCCCTTCCTTGATTGAACTTGATGGTCTTTTTTCAACCTTAAAAACTATGATACTAGGATCATTTTAGGCTTTGTCCAGCATAAAATTCACTTAAAGGGATATGGATAGTGCAGATTGATCCTACTAAATTATAATTGAGTCAGATTGTCTTCTTTTTGGTTCAGTATTCATAATTTTTTCTTGCAATTTGCTATTAATTGGAACCTTAGATTTCAATTAAAGGAAATCTACCACATTGATGAGGGGCTCCTAAACCAAGCACAAGTACATGCTGGTCTGCGTCTCCTGAAACAGAATCTGTTCTTCATTTTGCTTCTAATAGCTTCATTTTTGAGAAAACCGTCTTTTAAAATTATGCAAATGAGCCTCAGAAGCCCCTTCTGGGTCGGTCTTCTGCTAATTATTCATGCCTCCATTTGTTGTTGTTACCTACCTCCTCCCACCCCAGCCAGAGACCTGAACAGAGGCATGAATAATTAGCACATGACAGAAGCAGAAGACGTAGCCTAGAGCCCCTGAGGCTCATTTACATCATTATAAAAGGCAGTTTACTAAAAAAATTAAATTTTTAGAAGTAAAATGAAGAATGGATCCTGTTTCCGGGAACAATGCCAACATGTAACTGGGCTTGGTTTGGGAGCACTTTACCCATGTGGTAGATTTCCTGTAATTATTTACTTTTCCTTTGTAAATTTATGTGCTATAAAGTAGCTTAACTAAAACACAAAGGGCTGTAGTGCAAATATTTAGGTTGTGGTCTGAACGAAATCTTTAGAGATGCCCACTAGCAGTGGTGCACAAGCCATGAGGCGAGTTGAGCCTCTTGCCTTAGGCAGCGCCACCTGAAGCAAAATGGGGGGCAGCATCAGAGACGCAGTCACCTACTACAAAGCAAGCCCAATGCATAAAAATAGTGTCTCTTCACACCCGATGTCAGTATGGGTATGAGACAATGCACAGAGAACACACTTATTAAAAAAATAACCTGATATATTACTTCTTGCTGGGGTGGTAGCAATGCCATGCGATAGCTCGCCTCAGGCAGCCAAGTTCAGCATCTGACATTACCCATCACTAGCCACCAGGTTCATTTCCAGGGTATTAATAATTAGGGACACATGTCCTATAATATTTCCCTCCCCCCAAAAAACTCCAAAAGTCTATGTGTATTTTGGAAACAGAATTTTAATAATGCATGTTTTGTAACAAGTCAGCTTAGATACAGCAGCACAGCTCTAAGTAAGGAAGGGAACCTATCACCAGGGATCTCATTTTCAGATCTCATTGTAGAGGCCCATTACATCTGCTTTGCAGATTCTGCTTTCTCTTAGCACTTGTTTTATATAATTATATAATTGTATGTTTCAACTTACCTTGCACCCTAACAAAATCCTCTGTTAAGTCCCAGGGGTTGGCTTTGGTTTGGATGTATTTTATAAAACCAACACTTGTTTAAACATCTGGATTGTAAACACGAAAAATTCTTGCATGGCTAATTTAGCTAGGTGCGTGGAAAAGTCGCAAATCTAGGTGCAAGTATATCAAATGTGCCAAAAATAAGATACAAAATAATAATAATCTTTAACAATGTCATCATATTCCATAGCACTATACAAATGGAGAGATAAAAAGAGAGAAAATTCTAACATAAATGGCCACTGCCGGACATGTTATTAGTGAGGTGGGGGCGCTGTTGGAACTGTTAGTAGTGAGGGGAGGCTGTTGCTGGTCATGCTTTTACTAAGAGGAGGCTGCTGCTGGACCTGTTATTAGAGAGGGGAGGCCGCTGCTGGGACATGTTATTACAGAAGGGAGGCCGCTGCTGGACATGTTATTAGTGAGGGGAGGCCACTGTTTGACATGTTATTAGTGAGGGGAGGCTGCTGCGGGGATATTTTATTAGTGAGGGGAGGCCACTGAGGGACATGTTATTAGTGAAGGGAGGCCGCTGCTGGTCATGTTATTAGTGAGGGGAGGCCGCTGCTGGACATGTTATAAGTGAGGGGAGGCTGCTGCTGGGACATGTTATCAGTTAGGGGGGCTTCTGCTGGGATATTTTATCAGTGAGGGGAGGCCACTGCTCGACATGTCATTAGTGTGGGGAGTCCGCTGCTGGACATGTTATTAGTGTGGGGAGGCCGCTGCTGGACATGTTATTAGTGAGGGGAGGCTGCTGCTGGACATGTTATTAGTGAGGGAGGCTGCTGCTGGACATGTTATAAGTGAGGGGAGGCTGCTGCTGGGACATGTTATCAGTTAGGGGGGGTTGCTTCTGGGACATTTTATCAGTGTGGGGAGGCCACTGCTGGACATGTTATTAGTGAGGGGAAACCACTGCTGGGGCATGTTATTAGTGAAGGGAACAATGCAATGTAATTCTGGGAAGTCCTACTTACCACAACGACACACAATGGTAAAAATCCTCTGAGGAATTATTTTAATCAATGCTGTGGAAACAAAGCTGTCATTGTGGGAGTGTGAAGGGATTAGTCAAAGGGGTCTCACATATAATTTTTAAATGAAAATTAATTATCATTTTGACCACCTCATTAATCGTTTTCAATTTTTTTTTCTTAAAGAGGGGTAGAGCCGTTGGCATGTCAGTGTATCCAAAAAATTTACTGAATATATTATTCTATGACAAACTCAATATATCTTGTTTCATCTACCGAGCACAAAAGAATCCTCAGCCTGAGCATTTACCTAGAAAGCAGGGTACAAGAGACACTTGGGTATTTTTTCATTATTATCTTGAAAGGTCAAAATTAATTTATGGACATGTTATGTAGATTAGATAATCTAAATTCAACCAAACTTGGGATATTATGGATCAAATGAATGTTGACCTTCAAAAGACCACATTTGACGTCACTTCTGATAGTTCATTCCTCGGTGAGACACCAAAATGACAATGTAAGGCTTCATTCTCAAACTTGAATCCTAGTTATTTACTTTGGGATTGTCCTCACCGAATTCTATTAATCTCAGGTTTTTAGAGTACTTTGAGTAGTCGAGTGAACCACTTTTCTTGAATTCGGTTGCGTAGATGCTATAGAGTTTGGAAACGGACACAGCACTGAGAGGCGACAACTTGTTTAGCTTCTACATCGTCCTATCATATGCTTTCATTTTCGGTGACATCTATGTTGCCTAACTTTTTGATTTTTCTTTTGTGCCTTTGACCGTGTTTAGACTGTAGGATGCTCTACACTAAGACTCAGCATCTGGCTCCCTAGATCTGATGAAGGAGGTGGTCCCCCTATGAAATGCATCTGTGCTTTAATAAAACTATAATTATCTAAAATAATTAGAATAATGAACTAAAATATTTTAAGTTTTTTTTTTAGTGAAGACTAAATACATTTTTCTTACATCCTAAAAAAAACCAAAAGTTTTTTTGGGCAACAAAAGTCTTGAGCAAATACACACCCGTAGGTGATTAACCGGCTCACTCGAAACCTCTGTGATGATATCCCATCTTCCTGACGGTCCTCGAGTAGAAAATCCAAATCCACCAGACATGACTTAGAAAACACACATGTTACTCAGCACTTGATGGGATTCTTAGAAAGATGTTGGTCTCTTTATTACGAAATAGAAATCACACAGCCAAAGAAGTACGAAGGATCGACACGTTTAGACGGCTTGCATCTTAGTCAGGATTATGAGGAAGACGCAAGGCATTGCAACGCGTTGATCATTCGTACTTCTTTGGATTTGTGATTTGTATATCGGAATACAGGTGATCCCCTACTTAAGAACACCCGACTTACAGACAACCCATAGTTACAGACAGACCCCTCTGACCTCTGGTGAAGCTCTAAGGTTTCAGTAATGAAGCTTTATTGATAATCCTTGGTCTTATTACTGCAAAAAATGTTTAAACTCCAATTGTCACTGGGGCCAAAATTTTTTTTGTCTGGAACTACAATTATAAAATATACAGTTTCGACTTTCATACAAATTCAACTCAAGAACAAACCTCCGGACCCTATCTTGTACATTACCCGGGGACTGCCTGTATATAGACAAACATTTTATTAAGAATCCCTGGAAGTGTCCATCAAGTTCTGAGTAACATGTGTGTTTCCTAACAAAAGTCTTTCTCCACCGGTTGCTCCGCTCACGAGACTGCAAGGCTGCCATCCACAGGATAAATAACAAAAGCTTTTGTCACAGAGGTAAGGCTCCACCTTATAGGGAGGGAGCGGGTGCCTAACCCATCTAACAGGACTACCTAAGGGGAGCATCATCTTATTTTTATGTAGCTTATGCAGGGTTAGAGGTGGTTGAAGAAACACAAGATTCAAGTGTTGCTCCTAATTGAAGGAAGTATCGTAGATTGATCAAAGTGCTCAACTTGTTGATATCTTTATAATGAGAATGTAAAATAATTGTAAAATAGAGCCGCTCAGGAGTTGGAAGACGTCAGAAGCTATAATCCTTGCGATACCCTACTGGAGGATACAGGCAATGGAATTTTCTTGCTTCTCCATATCTTATTCTTATGGTCTACAAGTCGTTAGATGTATAGTATTCGGCTTTATAAACTTTTTACCAATGGGTGTGGCTAAAATTGACCAATCACTGATTTTTCTCCTATCAACTTATGTAAATGTTTGCAGTTTTTAGACAAGCTTATGTTGAACTTTAAATACAGCTCAATCTGGTGCATACAACGGCTGTGCCAAATTCTACACAATAGCACTTTCAACAGGTCTTATCTACAGAAAATATCTTCACTTTTTATGCGCTTTATTTAATTCCTATTCACCTATTTATCCCGACTGTTTCCCTTTGTGTTACCCATTATCCCATCTCTATTGAAATCCACTTCTAAGCACCTGTTCTGACTTCGTTTCTGCCTCTATATTTATATTCTTTTGATGTGTTTTAAGCTTCTGTTCCTTGTAACTCGAGTCTTTTGTTCCTTTTTTTTTAGTTTTTTTCCCAATGCACCTTATTCTTTTTGTGCTTTTCACTTTTTCCTGATGTATATCAACATTCCTCTGCTATTATTTCACTTTCAAATAAATCCCAAGGATTGAATGGATAGATGGAATGTAATATGAGGAACTGCTGACGTATATGGTACTTATATCTCAGTATCTTCCCTTTAGAAAATAAATATCTGGCTTTTTTACATTTTAACTACAACATAAAAAGGACATATCCGAAAAGTGGAAACATGCTTTAGTCCTGCCTCAAAAGTGAAACCAGGATTGTGTAGGACACTTTAACACTTTAATACCTTTCCTGTTTTTCAACAGTTTCTTAATTTGCAATGTTTTTCATGTTATGCAAATAACTTCCTCAGCGCTCCAGGGGCGGAGCCCATCCTGTTGATGCACCTATTTTTTGTTTTCCTTTCTATTTCTGTCCTTATTGACAAAATTGACATTTATTATTGACATACGCCATAGAAAAAAAGTTATCAAAGATGGAAATACATGAACCACCCCCTGGTGCACCAAAAAGCTCATTGGCACAAAAAAAAGAAAAAATAGATTCTCTAAAATGAATAGGAAAAATTATGTTCTGAAAATCCTACACAATGGCCCACATTTATGTCAGTAGTCCCAACATAATTGTGGAGCACCCCCATTAAACTAAGTACACAAAAAAAAATCTGGTGCACTCAGTTTAAGAGTGTTTGGCATGCACAAGTTGCGCTAGATTATTGAAGATTGTGTGGCACATTTACTTACCCTTCACGTCGCGATCCCCAAGGTGCGCTGGAGTTCACCTTCTTCTTCCCGGTGCGTGTGAGTGCTGATCTAGCGACACAATTTGGTTTTTAAATTCTGCTGTTTGTCCGAATTATTTGGGTTGTCCGACACGACCTCCCCCCCCCCCATTTGTGTCGTATGCAAGCCGGCGCAGATGCGCCACGATTCGATCGCGTGCTGCAAAAACCCGGGGCAATTCAGCGCAAAACTGAAAAATTTGTGAAATCCGACAGAAATACGGCTGCGGGACCCTTAGTAAATGTGCCCCTGTGTGTTGGTATTTAATAATGTGCCACACTATGCACTTATGATAAATCTTAGCCAGGGTTGCTATTACTTCCGGAGTGATTTGTGAGCTGATATACTCCCTTTAAGGAAGTCATGTTCCAAACTTTTCGATTGGATAGGAAAATACGCCCTTTGTTAATGAAGTAATCTATTATCCATGGTTAATATAACTAGCATTCCATTGGTGAAACATATTAGAACTTTCTGGATGAACTGAGCTCCGTCCTTTTAGTGGATACGGATGCAAAATTTGGTCAGGCCTGACCTGTAGACCAGGTCTGAACTAGTAGAGTTTTTTCCTTTAGTCTACGGTGGTATTAGGCCCTACAGTCCCTAGCCACTCTCTGACCACCTCTTCCCCCAACCTCTACCCATCTCTCTCCCCACCTGCTCTATGCCTTGACATGTCCAAAGTCGCTTCCGGTCAGAGAAGCCCAAAAACTGGCAGAGAGGGGTAGATTCATGTGCTTTGTCCACCAGAAAAGGCATAATGAATCTTCCCCATTATCTCTGAACCACCAACCAATGCAGTAAATCTTCAGCTACAAATTGTAACCTTCTATCCTCTTCTAACCAGGCCATAAGTTCAACTGACCCCCATAAAAATCAAAGCAGGTATATCCATTTTCCATCCGTGTGTTCTCCAATTCCCATTGTTGGTAATATTAATTTTATAAAGCACAGGCACAAAGCGGGCCATATATCTATCCATTGTAACGCTCTTCCAGGTAAATTATTTAGTGGTCTCTTCTGATGACCCCATAGCTTATCTAATCACATTAGGATTACAATCGGGGGAGTCTAACCAGGACCACCCACGGTTTAACAGGGTGACTTATGTCTGTCGAAGCCTCCGAGATCCTGCAGTTATTGCCTCTTATGTCTACAGAAAACTACACATGCTGTCTGTGGGCTTGATTTATTAAAGCTAACAAAAAGGTTACTTGATGTAATTTATGTCTGGAGGAGTTTGTAATGATGTGCCGAAAATCAACACCGCCAAAGACTTACGAGATGTCCTAATAATCGCGGCTTTAAGATAATGATTATTTTTTATACAGTACTAGAAAATATGATTCACCCTCCCATCTTCCATTTTTTTTTTTTTTTGAAGAGCAAACAGTCAAAGTTAAACTATAGAAAAAAGGTTACAAAACAGAAAAAAAAATACTTTCGAGTTTAACCCTTCGGTCTCGACGCGGAGTCGATGACTCATTGCCCTGCAACTCTTTAGCTTAGTTAGGAATTATCTGCATGCATTATACATCAAACGGGAAGAGCGCGGCTACCTTTGAATACATCTACAAAGATTCTCGTTAGTTGTTGCCGGCGTATGTCGTATAGCCTTCGATGAAAATGTGATGATAACGCTAATTAACGAGAGGTCTGTTTACTTCTTAATTGCTTTCAAATGAGTTTGGTGAAATTTGTATCATCTGGATCTGCATTGCAGGAATACTCCAAATGTTAGGTCATACACCTGATTGAACAAGTTATTTTAACTGCTTATTTGCCTTGGTTATGATTAAAGGGGTATTCTAGGATTTGTTCTTATTATTCTTAAAGGGGTTGTCCACAGTTTGGTTTTCATGAAGATATGGGATAACAATCATATTATTGGAGGTCTGTCCACTTCTGATCACTGGAACATGTGTCCTGTTCCGATTGTCAAGAGGGTTCCTAACATTCTGCATTCCCCTCAACTAGCTAATAAAAGAGACGCTAGCATTTGGACAACAGCTGTGATTTCTTCACAGTCAACCTATCACAACGGCTTATAATGGGGGAATTCATTAAGACGCATTGGCATTTTGAACTTCAGTCTTTAGGTTGCCCCTACTGGTGGTCCGGCACCTGTATCCACTAAAAGGTTGTGGCCTCATAGTAAATATGGTGGCAAACTCAGTTTGCCAGCTCTGGACCAGCTCTGAACTGGCAGAATTTCTTACAAAAGTCTCCACCGGTTTTCCAGAAAGAGGCTATAGTATATGTGGTGGACCGGGCTTTCACACTTTGCTCACCCTCCACCCACCCATCTCACTCCCACCCCTTTCTTAGCACCCAACAGAAGCTAGAAAACTGGAGGAGATAACATAATGGATCTCCTCCAATGTGTGCTGGCTATGCTGGAATTGCAGCTTAGCTTGAATTCACTTGAATAAGATAAACATCAGTGGAGGTGATATCAAAGGCCCTAGTAGAGGAAGAAGCACAAACTGGACAAAACCAGAGGTCGATAGGGAAAGACCACAAAAATGGAAAACTAGAACTAGTATTAAGACTGAACATTCATCCTCAAGTATTTACACTTTAGACAAATAGGCTTTAAATATTCTCCATTGAAAGCAGCCAAAAGGAAAGTAGGAAGTTACATAGTACTCGAGTCTAGCACAGAAAGATTTAAAGGGCTTCTGTTGACTTTCTCCACTTCAGATTTATGTTAAGAAACTATAACGTTGCCCTTCACCTTGCTAAACAGGTCTGTTTCACTAATCTAATATCCTCTCCCTCCTTAACAATCCCAAAAGGCTCTTTGATACTCTTCACTACTTACTAAAACCACAGGTGCAGCCACTTGTCACTGGCCTTGGGGCTGAAGATCTGCCCACCTACTTTGAAGATAAAGTTGGCTGCATTCACCAGGGAATAATTTCTTAATAAACTCACTCCAATGAGTCTAGTGTCTCCTTTTCTGGATCTCTCTCTTCTCCTCTTCCTCTTACTGTTTGGGTTCTTCAGGGCTCAGTCCTAGGTCCTCTCCTATTTTCCCTCTATACTGCCCCCATTGGACACAGCTATATACTTCTACATAAAACATCACTCCTTGGCCTAATTCAGAACACTAGTGACTGTCTCTCTACTGTCTCTAATATCATGTTCTCTCTCTACTTGAAACTCAATCTTTCTAAGACTGAAATACTGTCTTTCCACCATCTAGTAACAGAGTCTACCTTAACCTCTACATCTCAGTCTGTGGGATCGCGATTATCCCGAGGCAGCAGGCCCGCTGTCTTCGATTAGATTGTGCTGGACTCCCACCTCTCTTTTGCACTGTATATTTAATCACATGCTCACGCTTGCCGCATGCATCTCAGAAATATCTCTAGAATCCCCCCATTTCTTACAACTGAAACCTCTATGTACCCAATCCCTTGCTGGAACTTTGAGAGAGAGAGAGAGACAGTCAGGGGCTATGTGTGTTTCAGCACTGTTACATTATTAAGCATTCCCTCAGAAAGGTGGGGGCTAAGAGAGACCTAACTATGTGAAAAGAAATCAACCTCAAGCTGCCCTGAGGAATTCTATTAAGAGAATTGTTTTTAGTGTCAGTGAAGAGGTGGAGTATACAAACTGTATACTGCAGTTCTTCACCCCCTTGACTGGAACAGGGGACATCATTAAATGTCTTTTCAAGAAGAATGCTGGCTCTAATCCCATGGATAGAGACATCAGTGGAACATCTATAAATATATTTAAATGGTACTGTGTGTGGTTTGTGTAGGGGGGGGGGGTTCTGGTGACAGGTTCTCCTTAAGTAGCCAGTATGTTATTGTTTCATTTGGTATCTATATAGAGGATTTTATTCTCTGAACCTGAAGCTTTAATGTCATATCAAAGGGGTTGATTTACTATTATTGGACTATCATCAGGATAGGCCATTAATTGTTAATTGTTTGTGTGTATCTGTGGGTGGAACACAAGCTTAATTCCTTCTTACAGGCAAGACAGACAGAAACTCCCTGAGGTGTCAAGATCTATGGAGACGGGAGGGGGATTAGTGAGTCACAGCAGTTAAGTCTCCACCTAACTACAGAGAAGAACATAAACTAGGCATATAGACTACAGAAAGCTGAACTGCTAAATTGCATATTACATACATTTAAAACCAGAAACTTACATAGACTATATTAAAAAAACACATCCATGTTTTCTAAGTATCTGACATGAAATCAGAATAAATCTATCCCATTTATTTATTGCAATTATTTATATTTGCCAAATGCCAATATAATGAGAGATAGAAAAATGTATTTACTTTCTGCAAAGTCAAAAATTTACATACACTAAGATATTCCTTTGCGTTTTGGGATAGCCCATATGATGATTTCAAGTCTTTGGAAGCTTCTGAGTTAATTAGAGACACACCTGTGGATGTATTTGAAGTTACACCTGAAACACAATTCTTCTTTGTGTAACATCATGGAAAAGTCTAAGGAATTCAGCTAATATATTAGGAAGAGAATTGTGGACTTGCACAAGTCTGGTTCAGCCTTGGGTGCAATTTTCAGTAAACTGAAGGTGACTGAAGGTCACCTGTACAAATAATTATACTCAAGTACAAACAAGATGGAAATGTCCAAACATCATACCACTTAGGAAGGAGACTAGTTCTGAAAGGCCCCTCTGCCAGGAAGAAGCCATTACTCCAAAAGAAACATAAAAAACCTAGATTAATGTGCACATTGCAAATGCACAAAGGAAAAAATAACTTAAAGGGGTTTTCCCACCAAGCTAATTATGAAACCCCCACAGATCACAAGAACAAGGGTCCGATGAGGACCAAGGTACCTCCATCAGACCCCTCGCCGCTCCCTAAGATGAGTGGAGCAGACGGCCATGCATGGCCGGGATGCCCTGTTCAACTCTATGGGGCACTCATCTTGGAGAGGGTTGAGGGGTACCATGGAGGAACCTCAGGCAAAAAATGAGCCATCACATAGCTTTTTACATGTAAAAATAAAAAAAGTTATAGATTTTTGAATGTGGGGATCGAAAAATGGAAATAAAAAAAAACGGGAAAGGGCCCGGTCCTTAACCGGTTAATAACATGTAATTGAAGAAATGTATAAAATACATGATGTGCATGACCAAATGGGAAAATTGTTTTATATTTGATGCACTGCTGCTCCCTTTTGAGGCTGCTTTCAGGTTTTCAGTCGTGGTTTTTTTTAACCCCTTCCTGCTGGTGCCCTTCCTTCGCATTCAATTTTACATTTCCGTTTTTTGCTCCACTTCTTTACAAATCCATAAGGTTTTTTTATTTTTCCATGTACAGAACTTTAAAGAGGCTTGTTTTCTGCATGACCATTAGTGCTGTCTATTGTTTTATTTTCTATGCCAGGTGCAAAGAAGTGGGAAAAAATTCTCAATGCATTGAACTACCACTAGGATGCAGGATTATAAACCAAGCACACTTACATGCTGGTGTGTGCCCCCTCTGGTAGGATCTGCTCTTCTTTTAGCTTTGTATGCCCTGATTTCTAAGAAAAATAGGCTTTTAATATTATGCAAATGAGTCTGGTCCATGCTCCATAGGTGTTAATTGGCATAATTTTTAAATCCTTTAAAAAAAAAACAAGGGAATAAGAAGTTAAAAGAAGAGCAGATCGTGTCAGAGGGGACACACACCAATATGTCAGTGCTTGGTTTACAATACTTCATCCTGGTGGTTGATGTCCATTAATGTCAGAGAGCTGTGATCCCATAGAGTCGGCCATGTTGGATTTTTTTATCTTTTATGTTTTCTCTCTCTCTTTATATTTAGGATTTCTAACAATGTAGATGGTTTTTTCATCTGTTTTTAGCAATTTTGACATAGTAACTAAACTGTAGATGAAAACGGTGTAATGTCCTTTAGTGAAGAACATAGCGAAGATCCCTGGATTTGAAATTATGTTGTATCTTCTCCCTCTTTACAGACCGGGTGAACTTTATAGACAATCACCGATCAGATCTTATTACGATGGTAACCGATGTACATATAGTTCTACATAATCTCTGCTCACAAAACCTGCTGACTGATGAACAAATCAAATCTGTGATGGAAAGGACAAGTTCCCTTCAGAAAATGATGCAACTGTGCGATATAATCAGACAGAAGACAGATATTGAGAAATATTCGGCTTATAAAATATTTAAAAAATACAATTATAAACGTATCAAATACTTGGAAGACGAAGACAGGATGAGGAGAAACCCTGTGGCACAATACAGGATGAGGAGAAACCCTGTGGCACAATACAGGATGAGGAGAAACACTCTGGCACATGACAGGATAAGGAGAAACCCTGTGGCACATGACTGGGGTAAGTGTAGAAGACTTCTACAGTATCTGATTGTCTTAAAGCGTTACTGTAAAGTTATAGTGATTTTTCCAAATTATTATATGTGATTCCCCTTTGATGCCTATTTTGTGCTGCTCGTCCTTTTCTTTACAAAGTTCTGGCATTTTCTGTTCTGAAAGTATTTGACAAAAATATTTCTCACCAGAGGTGAAGTGGGCGGAGACTAATATCTGTCTGTCTGTGCCTTCAGGTTGAGGCCAGTTAGTTTGCCCAAAGATCACATGATGCCTCTTTCAATGTAATTTAGCATTAAATCCATTTCCAGGTCTGTCCTGTCTGATAGATACGGTTATAGAGTATGGCCTGGCTGTATATGATAGATACGGATGTAGTGTACGGCCTGGCTGTATATGATAGATACGGATGTAGTGTATGGCCTGGCTGTATATGATAGATACGGATGTAGTGTATGGCGTGGCTGTATATGAAAGATACGGATGTAGTGTATGGCCTGGCTGTATATGATAGATACGGATGTAGTGTACGGCCTGGCTGTATATGATAGATACGGATGTAGTGTACGGCCTGGCTGTATATGATAGATACGGATGTAGTGTACGGCCTGGCTGTATATGATAGATACGGATGTAGTGTATGGCCTGGCTGTATATGATTACAGGCAATGGTATCAAATACTAATAAAATTTATGTAAACTTTTTACTTTGTAGAAAGTAATAAAGATGTCTTAAACATTCTCCCTCTCTCATTATTCTGGCATTTGGCAAATATCAATCATGTTAATAATCCTAACTGACCTAAAACTGGAAACGTTTATTCTGATTTCATGTGAGACAGTGAGAAAAACCAGAATATGTGTCTTCATATAGTGTATGTAAACTTATAGTTTCCGCTGTCAACATAAATCAGAACATTTAAAAAGGTTATCCGGGTTTTTAAAAATACTGAGGGCCGGGCTGGGCTAGTTAAACATAATAAACGTGTACTTACCTCCTCCGGCGCTGCCGATGTCCCGCTCCGCGGTCCGTCTGATCCGTGCCCCTGTTTGTTTACAGGGGCAAAGAAGCCGCGCACAGGGCGCTTCCGGTCCGCGATGTGGCCGGCTCCTCCCATCCGTCCCTATCTCTCAGCGTTGTAAGCGCTGGGAGATGGTGTCGGATGGGAGCTTCCAGCCGGCCGTGCGCCCCTGTATACAAACCGGCGCACAGAGGAGACAGACCGCGGCGCAGGACATCAGCAGCGCCGGACAAGGTAAGTAGATGTTTATTATGTTTAACTAGCCCACCCCAGCTCGGCCCACAGTATTTTTTAAAACCCCGATAACCCCTTTAATTCCTGCCCCAAAACATCCAGAACACCTAAGAATGAATTTGTACTAATTCTGCCACTACCAGACTCACTTTTTGTAGTCAGCCCTGCCCCTTTCCCATCTGTTTTCCAGAATTTTTTCCAAGTGTGAAATATTTATTATTTACATACAATATTTTAGAATATATTTTATATACACAGAACATTAAACAGGTGAGCATAACCCATTTAGGAAACATAAAAATGCAGCTAGAACATAATATGCGCAAAATTCTTAGACGTCGGCATAACAGACAGGTGTTCTCAGAAATGATTATAAATATGTTGGCAGCAATGATAAACCATCTGCATTCTCTGCATAAACATCACCGTGAATTGCTACCAAATACAAATTCCCCAGACTAATGTACAGGAGTAGTACATGGTAATTATTGCTCTCAGGAAAGCAAACGATACATCATCAACTGCGAAAATGAGTGACAGGTCATGAAGAAAAAGAAGGCAAAATAAATGAAAAGATAAAAATTTAATATAAAAAAAATTATATTAAAATAAAAAAATAATTAGAACATCAAAAATAAAAAATAAAAATTATATTAAAATAATAGCATACGCATGTCACATATTATTAAGAATTAAGAACACCTATCACCAAAATTGTACCCCTCAGACCAGTAATACTTGCTCATATACAACCTAAAATTATCGTACTTTACTTACAGTCGTTTTTCTGATACGCAAAGGGTAGATACGAATCATATTCTGAATAGAAGAGTCACGTTTTCTCCCAGGCGGCCAGTTAACCACGCCTTCTTCAATTGATTGACAGCTCAGTGTTCCGTCAAATCTCACCCTGAGCAAACAGGATATCCTCTCTCTGTCCACTTCCTGTCCTTACCAAAATGCTGTCCCTCACTGCATAGCGAGCATTGTGTGGGAGACTGCAGATCTTCTCACCATTTCACGCACTGCATAAATAGGCGGGGCCATGAGGAGGTGGGCAGAGTCACTTGCCAGTGGGCGGAGTCAACATTGACAAAGGCAGAAAAAGTTTGGGGAATAATTTTACTGGTGGGAGGAGGCCGATATAAGCTGGTAAGCCTGCACTGCACTTTTCAACAAAGGCAAAGTGAGTGGGTGCGAAGATTTATTGTGCCTGTTCCTGGTGACCAGTAGATGTAGACATGCATGCATAATGCTTAATCAAAATGGGGGAATTGGATTCTCCATTTTTGTATTCTGTGAAGACCCCATTGTTGGTGCCCCTGACAATTAGGCATTCTTCCATAAACGGCTGGGAGCCTATATGAGGCTTTTAGCAATCTCTATTACACCCTGCTGGAGTGTGTTGCAGTATACAATATAAAAAAAATCAGACCACTTAGGATTAATAGACCATAGGGGGCCTAGAAAAAATGTTAAAGAAAAAATTTAGAAAAAATGTAACACATATAAATTGAAGTAAACATCAAAAATAATCATAAAAACATTTGATATCCCAAAATATTCTAATACCCTGTACCGTCAGGTTGCCTCTAGCTCGGGGAAGATAACCTAGCACCATCCAGTAGATAATCAGAGAAAAACCGAGCCTCTTAAAGTGCAAATGTCAAAGAGTTTTCCAGAAATCCTGGAATTTGTGATTTAAAGGCGATCTACCATCAAAATCCATCATGATAAAGCAGCACTTATTCATAGATGCAGATAGTGTATCTAAAATGCAGTTACTGTCACTGCACTATAGGACGGTAGGAGTATACAGATACAGTTACTGTCACTGCACTATTGGATGGTATGAGTATACAGATACAGTTACTGTCACTGCACTATTGGATGGTATGAGTATACAGATACAGTTACTGTCACTGCACTATTGGATGGTATGGGTATACAGATACAGTTACTGTCACTGCACTATAGGACGGTATGATTATACAGATACAGTTACTGTCACTGCACTATAGGACGGTATGAATATACAGATACAGTTACTGTCACTGCACTATTTTGGGAATGGTATGAGATACAGATTACGTCTTGACACTTCACTATAGGACAGTATGAGTATACAGATATAGGTTACGACAACTGCCTATAGGACAGTTATGAGTAATACCAACAGTTACTGTCACTGACTATAGACGGTATGAGTATACAGATACAGTTACTGTCACTGCACTATAGGAACGTTGAGTATACCAGTATACAGTTACCTGTCACTGCAACTATTGGATGGTATGAGTATACAGATACAGTTACTGACACTTCACTATAGGACAGTATGAGTATACAGATACAGTTACTGTCACTGCACTATAGGACGGTATGAGTATACAGATACAGTTACTGTCACTGCACTATTGGAGTATGAGTAATACAGATAAGTTACGTCACTGCACTATTGGGATGGTATGAGTATACGATCCAGTTACTGTCACTGCACTATTGATGTGATGAGTATACAGATACAGTTACTGTCCACTGCACTAGTAGGATGGGTATGAGTATAACCATATCATTACTGTCACTGCCACATAGGACGTATGAGTATACAGGTACACGTTAACTTCATGACATAGGACAATGAGTATACCAGATACAGTACTGTCACTGCCACTATAGGAAGGTATGGGTATACATTACTGTCACTGCACTATTGGATGGTATGAGTATACAGATACAGTAACTGTCACTGCATATAGGATGGTATAGTTACAGATCGTTACGTCACTGCTATGATGGTATGAGTTACAATAGTTACTGTCACTGCACTATTGGATGGTATGAGATACAGATACAGTTACTGACACTTCACTATAGGACAGTATGAGTACAGATACGTTACTGTCACTCACTATAGGACGTTAGATATACAGATACAGTTACGTGCACTGCACTACTGTTACGCACGGCTATTAGTATACAGATCGTTACGTCACTGCACTATTGGATGGTATGGGTATATAGATGAAGTTACTGACACTGCACTATAGGACGGTATGAGTATATAGATGAAGTTACTGACACTGCAATATAGGACGGTATGAGTATACAGATACAGTTACTGTCACTGCACTATTGGATGGTATGAGTATACAGATACAGTTACTGTCACTGCACTATAGGACGGTTATGAAATACAGACAGTTACTGACCTCACTATAGGACAGTATGAGTATACAGATACAGTTATGTCACTGCACTATAGGACGGTATGAGTATACAGATACAGTTTTACTGTCACTGCACTATTGGATGGTATGAGTATACAGATACACTTTACTGTGCACACACTATAGGATGGTAAGAGTAACAGATACAGTTACTGTCACTGCACCATTATATGGTATGAGTATACAGATACAGTTACTGTCACTGCACTATTGGATGGTATGAGTATACAGATACAGTTACTGACACTTCACTATAGGACAGTATGAGTATACAGATACAGTTACTGTCACTGCACTATAGGACGGTATGAGTATACAGATACAGTTACTGTCACTGCACTATAGGACGGTATGAGTATACAGATACAGTTACTGTCACTGCACCATAGGACGGTATGAGTATAGCAATAAGTTACTGTCACTGCACTATGGATGTATGAGTATACAGATACAGTTACTGTCACTGCACTATTGGATGGTATGGGTATACAGATACAGTTACTGTCACTGCACTATTGGATGGTATGAGTATAGATACAGTTACTGTCACTGCACTTGGATGGTATGAGTATACAGATACAGTATGACACTTCACTATAGGACAGTATGAGTTACAGATACAGTTACTGTCACTGCACTATAGGACGGTAATGGAAATACAGATACAGTTACTGTCACTGCACTATTGGATGTATGAGTATCAGATACAGTTACTGTCATGCACTATTGATGGTATGGGTATACAGATACAGTTACTGTCACTGCACTTTTGGATGGTATGAGTATACAGATACAGTTACTGTCACTGCACTATAGGACGGTATGAGTATACAGATACAGTTACTGTCAATGCACTATAGGACGGTATGAGTATACAGATACAGTTACAGTCACTGCACTATTGATGGTATGGTATCACAGATACAGTTACTGTCACTGCACTATAGGACGGTATGAGTATACAGATACAGTTACTGTCACTGCACTATAGGACGGTATGAGTATACAGATACAGTTACAGTCACTGCACTATTGGATGGTATGAGTATACAGATACAGTTACTGTCACTGCACTATAGGATGGTATGAGTATACAGATACAGTTACTGTCACTGCACTGTTGGATGGTATGAGTATACAGATACAGTTACTGTCACTGCACTATTGGATGGTATGGGTATACAGATACAGTACTGTCACTGCACTATGGATGGTATGAGTATACAATACAGTTACTGTCACTGCACTATTGGAGGTATGAGTATACAGATACAGTTACTGTCACTGCACTATGGATGGTATGAGTATACGATAAGTTACTGTCACTGACTATTGGATGTTATGAGTTATACAGATACAGTTACTGTCACTGACTATTGATGGTATGAGTATACAGATACAGTTATTGTCACTGCACTAAGGACGGTTATGAGTAGATAGATACAGTTACTGTCACTGCACTATAGGACGGTATGAGTATACAGATACAGTTACTGTCACTGCATATTGGATGGTATGGGTATATAGATGAAGTACTGACACTGCATATAGGACGGCATGCGTATACTGATGCAGTTACTGTCACTGACCTATTGGATGGTATGAGTATACAGATCAGTTACTGTCACTGCAATATAGGACGGTATGAGTATACAGATACAGTTACGTCACTGCACGATAGGACAGTATGAGTATATAGATGCACTTACTGTCCCTGCACTTTTGGACTGTAGAGATACAGATACGTTACTCATCTTGCTTAGGAAGTATGATATATATAATACAGTTACGTACCTGCACTATAGGACGGTATGATATACAGACAGTTACTGTCACTGCACTATAGGAAGTATGAGTATCACGATACAGTTACTGTCACTGCACTATAGGACGTATGGTATACAGATCGTTACTACTGTCACTGCACTATAGGACGGTATGAGTAGATAGATACAGTTACTGACACTGCACTATAGAACGGTATGAGTATACAGATACAGTTACTGTCACTGCACTATAGGACGGTATGAGTATACAGATACAGTTACTGTCACTGCACTATAGGACGGTATGAGTATACAGATACAGTTACTGTCACTGCACTATAGGACGGTATGAGTATACAGATACAGTTACTGTCACTGCACTATAGGACGGTATGAGTATACAAAGCAGTTACTGTCACTGCACTATAGGACGGTATGAGTATACAGATACAGTTACTGTTACTGCGCATATAGGACATATGATTATACTGCAGATACATTACTGTCACTGCACTATAGGACCGGTATGGTAGATGATACAGTTACTGTCACTGCACTATAGACGGTATGAGTATACAATACATTTACTGTCACTGGCACTATTGGATGGTATGGGTATATAGATGAAGTTACTGACACTGCACTATAGGAAGGCATGCGTATACTGATGCAGTTACTGTCACTGTCCTATTGGATGGTATGAGTATACAGATGCAGTTACTGTCACTGCACTATAGGACGGTATGAGTATACAGATACAGTTACATTGATGCCACTATCGGACAGTATAGTATATATTGCCGTACTGCCCTCCTATTGGACTGTATGAGTATACAGATACAGTTACTATCATTGCACTTTAGGAAAGTATGATTATATATATATACAGTTACTGTAACTGCACTATAGGACGGTATGAGTATACAGATACAGTTACTGTCACTGCACTATAGGACAGTATGAGTATACAGATACAGTTACTGACACTTCACTATAGGACAGTATGAGTATACAGATACAGTTACTGACCTTCACTATAGGACGTAGAGTATACAGATCAGTTCTGACACTACTATAGGACAGTATGAGTATACAGATACAGTTACTGCACTCACTATAGACAGTATGAGTATACAGATACAGTTACTGACACTTCACTATAGGACGGTATGAGTATACAGATACAGTTACTGTCACTGCTACTATGGAGGATGAGTATACAGATACAGTTCTGTGATACTGTACTAATTGGATAGGTATATAGATACAGGTACTGCACTTCACTATAGGACGTATGAGTATAACGATACAGTTACTGTCACTGCACTATAGGACGGTATGAGTATATACAGATACTTACTGCACTGTATAGACGTATGTATCCAGATCAGTTACTGAATTAATATAGGACGTATGGAGTATACAGTATACAGTTACTGACACTTCACTTATAGGACGTATGAGTATACAGATACGTCCTGTCACTGCACTATAGGACGGTATGAGTATACAGATACAGTTACTGACACTTTAATATAGGACAGTATGAGTATACAGATACAGTTACTGACACTTTAATATAGGACAGTATGAGTATACAGATACAGTTACTGACACTTCACTATAGGATGGTATGAGTATACAGATACAGTTACCGTCACTGCACCATTGGACTGTATGAGTATACAGATGCAGTTACTATCATTGCACTTTAGGACGGTATGTATATATATATACAGTTACTGTCGCTGCACTATAGGACGGTATGAGTATATAGATGCAGTGACTGACACTGCACTATAGGATGATAAGAGTATACAGATGCAGTTACTGTACACAGGCACAGATCTATAAGGAAATACACACACAGCTCTTCACACTGGGCAATTATGTAAAATTTCTAGCTGTCACTTACAGCTTCCTTTCCCTATCTACGTGTGGTGACTCCTGGCTGTAATGGTGCTGGGTCATGTGATCCTGTCTCTTATACAGCTGGCTTCTGGTTGGTGTCCTGAACAGCAATAGTCACCACAGACCCAAACGTTGCAGGTCAGGTCCGCTGAAGCCTACTTATCCATAGATGATGATACAGTCTTTAATTGGATGGAAAGTGGAAATGATCTCTCATTCTACATGAAATATTATAATTACCATGTAATATGGGATAAGTAACAGAGACACCAAAGATATAATCATCCAATGAAGTTAGCATTAAAAGAAAAATGACCCTATATCCCATTTTCCGCCAAATCAGATTGCACCAGAGCCGATTGAAAACGAACGGCTGAAGAGCCGCGAAATAAATTACCATCTATTAATTCTAAAAATGTCATATTTAGCCCATGACACAAACATTAACTATGAGATCAAAGTTGGAATTTGATATCACTTGCCGAAAGAATGATGTACAAAGTAATCATTCCGAACGTGAAATAGAATGTTTCCTATTATCGCAGTCAGCGGATCACAGTTGGACCCCCTCCGCATACTCCAGCTATGGCGACACAATCCGGAATACTTAGAACGTTTACTCTGGCTATACAAAGTTGTATGATGGCGAGAAATATGGACATTCAATTATCCGGACGTTTTTTTTTTTTTTTTTAACTTCTGGATAATTGGCTAAATTGCATGAAAATGGCATTTAACAAATGTCACAGCCCTTGTTAAATATAATGAGCTGCGGTGGCAGCATTGTATTTCTCAGCGACGGAGCGCGACTATTTCAGGTTTATTCTAAACGCCGACTAGTAAATAATCCTATTACTGATTTTTTTTTTTTCCCCTTCTATGTTGGATATATTTCATCCAAGGACATCGCTGGTCGGAGGCACAGTTTGAGCCTATGTGTTCAAAGACTTGACCACGTCTTTCGGGAGATAATTAAGGAAGCGAAAATGGTGTTTTTTTTTTTTAGGTAAATACAGATTAATTAGCAGATACATTTACAATACAGTCCAAGAAATAGATGCTCCACTCTAGGTAACACATGACAACATAACCATAAAGTGACTATAAGTAAAGGTCATTACAAGTTGTGTGTAATCTATATGCTACCCTGCAGGGGTCAACAGACAGAAGCCCATTTAACATCCAATGAATCAATGTCCTCAAAAGGTAAATACTGTTTTATACCATAGGCAGGGGCGTAACTTAAGGGGGTGCAGAGGTTGCGGTCGCACCCGGGCCCAAGAGGTTTAGGGGGCCCTTATGGTGTCACTTTCCCATATGAGAAGACTATTACTATAAACCATACAGTATAGTTGGGGGCCTGGCACAGTCTTTGCACTGGGGCCCACCAGCTTCAAGTTACGCCACTGACCATAGTGGATGTTCTACCCAGCAGATGGCACCTGCCAGACACCTATACAACGTCCAAAGGTGGTAGATTCTATTTCATATCATGGTGGATGTTCTACCTGGCAAAGTGTACCAGACATAATCCCATACAATGTCCAATGAATCGATGTATTCAAAAGGCAGATACCATATCATATCATAATGGTTGTTCTACTCGGCAGAGGGCACCGACCAGAAACCTATACAACGTTTAAAGAATCGATGTCCTCAAGTGTTAGAGTCTATATCATATCATTGTGGATGTTCTACCTGGCAAAGGGTACCAGACATAAGCCCCTACAATGTCCAATGAATCGATGTATTCAAGAGGCAGATACAATTTCATATCATAGTGGTTGTTCTACCCGGCAGAGGGCACCTGCCAGACACCTATACAACATCTATAGAATCGATGTCCTCAAGTGTTAGAGTCTATTTCATATCATTGTGGATGTTCTACCTGGCAAAGGATATCATACATAAGCCCATACAATGTCCAATGAATCGATGTATTCAAGAGGGAGATACCATTTCATATCATAGTAGTTGTCCTACCCGGCAGAGGGCACCAGCCAGAGGTCCATACAACGTTCATTGACTTCCTCAAGAGCTAGATACTATTTCATATCATACAGGATGTTCTACCCAGTAGAGGGCACCGATTAGTAGCCCTTTAAACATCCAATGAATCCATGTCCTCAAGAGCTAGATACTATTTCATATCATACAGGATGTTCTACCCAGTAGAGGGCACCGATTAGTAGCCCTTTAAACATCCAATGAATCCATGTCCTCAAGAGGCAGAAACTTTTTCATATCATAGTGGATGTCAACCCAGCAGAGGGCACCAGCCAGTGGCCAATGCAATGTCCAATGAATTGATATACTAAAGAAGCAGATTCTGTTTCATATCTTACTGGATGTTTTACCCGGCAAAGGGCACCAGCCAGCGGGCCATACAATGTCCAATGAATCCATGTCCCCAAGAGACTGAAACTATTTCATATCATAGTGGATGTTATGTCTGGCAGAGGGCATCAGCCAAAGGTCCATACAACGTCCTGAAAATTGATCGCCATTTACTGGTCCCCATGTCCACAAAAGGCAAATTCTATATCTTATCATAGTTGATGTTCTACCCGGTAGAGGGCACCAGTCAGTGGCCCTTACAATGTTCAATGAATCCATGTTCTTAAGAGGCAGATGCTATTTCTTATCTTAGTGGATGTTCTACCTGGTAAAGAGGAACCAAACAGTAGCCCATAAAATGTCCAATTAATCTGTGTACTCAAGAGGCAGATACTATTTTATATCAAATGGTAGCAGTTGTTCTATCCGGCAGAGGGCACCAGCCAAAGGCTAAAACAATGTCCAATGAATTGATGTCCTCAAAAGGCAGATACTATTTCATATCATAGTGAATGTTAATGCTGGCATAGGGTGCCACCTGGAGGACCATACAATGTCCGATCAATCAATGTAATCAAGAAGTAGATTCCATTTCATATCAAAGTGGATGTTCTACCTGGCGGAGGGCACCAGCCAGAATACCATACAATATCCAATGAATTGATGTCCTTAAGAAGCAGATGGTATTTGATATCATAGTAGATGTTCTGCTCAACAGTGGGCGCCAACCGGAGGTCCATACAAAGCACAAAGGATTAATACCCACTGCTTGAATTCAATTGTATCAATGTCATCAAGAGGCAGATACTATTTCGTATCATAGTGAAGCTGTCAGTAGTAAAAGTAGAAGTCTTAGGCTATATTCACACTGCCGTTGCCTGCCCATACCGTACAGTAGCGGGCAACGGCAGTGCACGGGGAGAGGAGGTGAGCGCAGCAGGAGGTGAGCGCACCCCCGCCCCTCTCCATAGGAAGTAATGGTGCACGGCGCCGTATTACGGCAAAAGATAGGACAGGACCTATCTTTTTCCGGGTACGGAGCGGTACGGTGCCGCACGTGTGCGGCACCGTACCGCTCCCGTAGGGCGGCGTGCGCCCATTGACGTCTATGGAGGACGTATATCGGCCGTATATACGTCCTCCATACGTTAGTGTGAATGTAGCCTTAGGGCTAAGTTATTTCTGAAAATCCATGATCGCTTTGTAATCAATAGGCATCCATCATGTTCTTCTTGCATAAGTGGACAATGATGAAAGATCAGGCAGAATTCTGGTGATGACCAAAAGACCCTGTATTTTTCCACTGGAAAGTCTGTGTCAAATACTGCCAGGTTAACCTACCCTCAAGATTCGATTAGCTAAAGCTTTGCCAATCTTTTCAGAAGATTTAATTTGGTAGCGTTTCTAATGGCAAATGACCCAGACAGAGCCCTCGTTGACTCGGACAGAGGCATAGGGAATTTCATATAATGATTGCACCCATTTCCTCATTGATGGACCTAAGTCCACATGCTTTAAGCCCAACAATAGGTACAGTCAACGGAACGGCAACCATAGAGAGGAGACAGAGGTGGACCTTATGGGTTTGGGCATGATGTATGGCATTAAAGACTTTTACAGTGTAATCATTTGCTTCCCTTGCAGGTATAAAGCTTTGCATCAACTAGAGCAAGGAGGAAGGGGAATTGTGGCCAAGACCTTCACAAAGAGCTTCAAGTCAAAATTCATAAGATAAGACATTCAACGGCAAAGGCCTTTTATTCAACCATGGAGAGAAGACAGAGGTGGACCTTCTGGGTGTGGGCATGATGTATAGCATTAAAGACTTTCACAGTGTAATCTTTTGCTTCCCTTGCAGGTATAAAGCTTTGTATCAACTAGAGCAGGGAGGAAGGGGAATTGTGGCCAAGACCTTCACAAAGAGCTTCAAGTCATCATTCATAAGAGAGATGGACTGATAGCTCATACGGACCGAGGGGCACCCTCCCTGCCCCTCCTTCCTTCCTCTATCAAAATCAAGCTAATCGAGGGAAAGGTTGAAGGATACAGAATGGCCCCATACAGAGAACTTAAAAAGGCACCTTACGTAGACTGAAAGTATAGGAACAATATAGATACATTAGGGAAGCCAAGTAACCAGGAAAAATGAAACCAAGAAGTGGTTAAGGCAAGAGGATAGCAAACTGCCAGTGTGGGGACCAGCCCTGGGTTTCCAAAGTTACAATCACACATTTATACACTCATGCGCACACACATATAGAGCATATACACACACATACTGTGCCCTATAGAAATGTACAGCATATATACACACATACAGTATATACACACACCATACAACATATACACATCACACATACAGCATATATTCATCACATATATGTTATATACATATTATGCTGTACAATGTGCAGCATAACATGTATATAATGGTGCACTTCCTCCATTCTTTAGTGTGGCATTTCGGATTATGGGGCCCCCTGACACTGCAGGCCCCATAATAGCTGCCACAGCTGCTACCACTGTAGTTACGCCCCTGCAAATAGCGATAGGCAAAAAAATTATCTAAGCTATGACAGAGTATCATCCAAATTAAAGGGGTGTTCCCATTTTGGCAAAATAATGTTATTGTTTGTATAATGAAAATTGATATAATTTTCCAAAATACGTTTTGTATCAATTCATCACTGTTTTTCAGATCTCTGCTTGCTTTCATTCAGTGGACAGAAATCTGACCATGGTCACACAGGTGCCCTGCTCGTTATTATCATAAATAGTAATCAAAACTATAACGAGCTGTGCACCTGTGTGACCATGGTCAGATTTCTGTCCACTGGAAGTAATCCTAGAAGTTTTTTATAGAATGACAGCAAGCAGAGATCTAAAAAACAGTGATGAATTGATACAAAAAGTATATTGGAAAATTATATCAATTTTCATTATCCAAATAATAACATTAATTTGCCAAAATGGGAAAACCCCTTCAAGGCTATTCCCACTGGGAGCCACACGAAGAACCGAGGAAACCTAGAAAAAACAAGGGCTATTTTCTTTGCATTTTATCTATAGAAATTTGATAAAGAAAAGAAGATATGTACCCACAATAATGCCAATGAAAAATACATCTCCTCCCACAAAAACCAACATTCAATCAGAGTAAAAAGGCTACATCTTTAGAAATGCTATGAAAGAAACTAAACAAAAAAACAAACAAAAGGCTCAAATATTTGAAATTTGAGGAGAATGTGAGGTTGAAAAAAAAAAAAAAAAATCTCCGCCCTTTTGAAAGTGGCAAAGATTGGAAATGGGTTAATACTGTTTCTTATTTTATGGAGAGGCTACTTAATTAATATAATTACAGACTAAAAGCTGCTGATAAAATTTACATTCACATCTCTTCTCCAAATTTCCAATCCAACTTAATCCTCGACAATTTTTTTTTTCTTTTAATTTTATGGAAAGTAAAGAAAGCAACAGTTGACTGGGGGAAAATGAATGCCATTAAATATTTCTTTACACAAGCGATTAGGGTACTTTTAGACCATCCCTGTGGACATGCCCTTTAAATTTTTAATTGTATTTAATTATAACGTAATCACGAAGAGGTTTTACATGCTTCATTTTCAGTCTTCATAATAATTTCCTTGTGAGGACGTATTATCTCATCAACATAAATTGTGTTATGAATACTAGGCGTTTCAAGTAATGTATCGGGTGCCGGGTAGGTTAAGATGAGACACTTATAAACGTGCGGCGAAACAAAATCCCCAGATATAAAAATCACACCTTACACTTGTACAAGATGTGAGCGCTGGAAAAACATTGGGAAGGCTGAAGCTTAGCAGCGGTAAAAAAACTCTCAAAACGCTACGATATTTACTTTTAGTGTAGGTTTTCTTTTTATTTATTTTATTCAATTTTTATTTTATTTTTATTCTATTTTTTATTCTTTTTTTTTTTGCTGAAAATCATATAAAAAACGTAAAGCGTATCTTCCCTCTGAACAAACCTGGCAGAAAGCAGTAGTCTAATATATAACTGAATTAAAACACTTTTTCTGGCCACTGGTTGTGTTCATTTTGTCACAGCTATCATATTCGCAGTCATTTCTGTGAAGGAGTTTGGAGACCTAGCTGCAGTGACTCACTGCACAGACCCCCCCCCTCCCTTCCCCATTGAACTTATATATAATCCCACATCTCAGTGATCTTTAGTCTATTTAAATTTTCAAACAGAATTCAGCAGAGACTTCAGTATGTTTTTTTTATTTCTGTGAAGGAGTTTTGAGACCTAGCTGCTGTGCTTCACTGCACCGACTCCCCCTCCCTTCTCCATAGAACTTGTATGTAATACCACATCTCAGTGATCTTCTATCTATTTCAATTTTAAGACAGAATTCAGCAGAGACTTCAGTCTTTTCATTTCTGTGAAGGAGTTTGGAGACATAGCTGCTCTGACTAACTGCGAAGACTCCCCCTCCTCTTATCATAAAACTTGTATGTAATATGACATCTCAGTGATCTTCTATTTGACTTATAAAACAGAATTCAGCAGAGACTTCAGTTTGTTTCTTATATCTGTGAAGGAGTTTAGAGACCTAGCTGCTGCGACTCACTGCATAGACTCCCCCTCCCCTTTCCATAGAACTTGTATGTAATCTGACATCTCAGTGATATTCTGTCTATTTGACTTGTAAAACAGAATTAATTCCAGACTTCAGTCTGTTTCATAATTTATTTGTAATGGCAGGACACAAACAAGGACAGTGAGCCCTGGCACTGAGGCCCCCTATCTTTCCCTACCTAATTTTTGGGTCCCCTCTAAACCGAGGGGTGTGAACACGTAACAATACAGACAAACAAACACAATAAGGCGAGGTATACAATCAGAGTCGGCAACAGCGGGGAATAACAATAACCAAATCACAATCCAAATAGAGTAGTCAAGACACAGGCAAGAGATCAGAAACCAGAAATTAAACAATACAAGAGATGAGCTAGAGAGCACAGTAAGATAGCAGTTTGACCAGCAAGGAGTCAAGTCTAAACTGGACACTACAGGGAAACTCAGCCCTGCCACAGGTGGAAGGAGCAAGCAATTACAGGTCCACAGTGTTAACCCTTGCAAGACAGAATCAGAGTGATGGGTGTGGCAGACATCATGTCAGACAGCCACTAGAACCTAGTTCAGACTGCAGGATGACAAAAACTCTGTGTCTCCTAATCCTACCAGCACAAATAGAGGAGACAGCAGGCGCCGACGTGACATTATTTCTATAAGGGAGTTTGGAGACCTAGCTGCTGTGACTCTGACATCTCAGTGATCTCCTGTCTATTTCAATTTTAAGACAGAATTTCTGCATTTTTTAGCAGGCTTTTTTTTCTTAAAGTTTCAGTTGTACCTGTACTAGTATGGTCAGTAATGGCAATGATGTCCCCCATTCACTGCACAGCATTTCTCTGCGACTCATCAATAAGACCGTCACGGAAGACATTATATGAGAGGCTTAACCCTCCGACTGCTCCTTCTTATCTGCCTTCCTTTGACTTTCTGTCCACATTGTAGATAGTGTTAAGTAGACCCGAACTGCAAAAATTGGGTTTGTACCGAACATTGCGGGTTTAGGTCCACCAGACCCCTCCCCAAACGTCTAATGGCGAAACACCCCCTGCCGTTAACACCCTCGGCACCGATTGGCCATGCTAATTGGCTCTGACAACTCTGCTGGCAACATTTAAACAGTAATCGCCCCTGATCGGTGCCAGCATCGATTGCGTTTGGGGGTCCCAAGCGCATTTTTAAAAATCGGAGTGTGACCAAACTCAAATTTTAGTGGGTCTGCTCAGGGGTGGATTAAGACTGCCAAGACTAGGCTGTATGAATATTATAGCCCTTACAAGTCTGGAATCACTTCCTACATATGGTACCAGAATCAGCTTCGTGAGGAGCGGAGGATGTGTCCCTTCTGCTGCTTTCAATCTGCGGTTTCAGGACCTTTGGAGGACCTTCAAATGTCCTGCAATGGCTCTTGTGTACATGTGTATTGAGCACAGGAACCGAGGTATGAGGATTTCATGAGAAAAGGTCCTTCTCAGTATACAATGTGGTGGGTGGTTTGGGTGGCCATTGGCCCCCTAGAAGGATTGGGCCCCAGGCTTCTGCCCAAACCGCCTCTATTATAATACATACGCGTTTCAGACTCACTCCCCTCCCCCTACTCTCAGATGGGATTCTTAAATGATTGCATTTTCCTGCCACACTTGTAACTATCTATATGGGTTTTTTATTCATTTTTATTACACATTTTATTATACATTTTATTACATTTATTTTGTATTGTTCATGTTTTGCCTTAAGTTTATCGGAAAAAATCTATGTACTTTTTGTTAACTTTATGTCTCTACTCATTCTTTACGTTTGTATGACATTATGTATTTGTTACTGGATTGTTTTATTTGTATTGTGATTGTCCTGGACGCTAGATGTTGCACCCCCTTTAATATTCCAGACTAAGTATTTTTGTATTCTTTTATTTTTTCTTTACAAAACCTTTTTTTCCTTTTTTTTAAGCTGATCCTGAAAAACTGACCAGGATGAAAATAAAAGTGTTAAAATTTTAAGCAGTCCACTGGATTATAAATGTAGCCCTTCAGGGTGAAGGCTTATTAGATTGACTCTGTCACTGTGTGCCTCTTCCCCGTGTAGAGCGTTTAGCTTTGTGGGAACATTCATTAAGTGTCATTTATGTTTTATATTAATCATGTGGCTGAAGGGAAACATTATCCACGCACTTTCCTTTAAACTTGTTCAATATTAGATGCCTTTAAAATAGATGAGTGTTGTTTTCTTTTCTGTAGTTAAAGGGAATATTCAGGCTAAAAATAATGGGGGTCATTTACTAAGGGCCCGATTCGCGTTTTGCCGATGGGTTATCCGTAAATTTCCGATTTGCGCCGATCCCAGACGGACCCGAATCCTCCGCAGAGAACGAGCCGCTGGATCGCAAATGGACCGGGTAAGTAAATCTGCCCCATTGACTCCATCTCCATAAAATAAGTCCTTAATATCAGAATGGTTGAAATCCAAAGCCCAGCACTCACACAGATCTGCTGTTCTAGGCAGTTGATTACATAGACAGCTCCATTTTCTGTGTAGTGGTCATATCTGGGTAATACAGCTTATATGAATGGAACCTAAACTGTGGTGACTCACGTCAGGCAAATTTGACCATCCTTAAAGGGGTTTTCCAGGAATTCTAGAAAACCCTTGGGGCCAGAGCAGGAGTGGCAAAGACCAACCATGTATTTACCTGACCACAGGGTCAGCTCCAGGTTTCAGTGGGCCCCAGGGTGATAGCGTGTCAGTGGGCCCCTTTGCAGTGAACTCACAAGTCGGCATAAAAAATTCAGAAACGAAATCAGTCTTCTATTCCCTACTTTATCATACCAAATAGCCCCCTCATATTTATTTTATATAAGCCCCCTCACACTCTATGGGGTTTTTTGTTACACCCGCCGCTCCCCCCCCAGGATTCCTTTTGTACAGCCGCTTTATCCCCCCCCCCCCCCCCACCACCCAGCAGCTCTGGGGCTCCAGCCCTGCTTGACCCAACAAATCTTTTGCAACTATACCCATCCTGAATGCCAGGGGGATCAGGGTACCTTCCTCATCCAATCTATGGTTTTCTGATCCTTCACTGACACTCAAAGGTGATGTCCAATGGTCTGATGGGTAGTTTTGCAAGTAGCCTATTGCCACCCAAACCTCCCACCAAGCTTGATACTGCTCTTTAGAAAGAATAAAGACAACTTTGAGTCTTGAGATCCTTAAAAATGTATGGTAGCTCTCACAAGCATCCAAAAGTTCTTCCAGGTTTTTTTTGAAAGTCCTTCAAGGTTCCTTAAACTTAAGAACTAGAACCTGACAAGAGACCCCTACCGTTTTCTCAAAAATGTTGGTTCTGTGTAGGGAGCCAATGTCAAACCATTGATTTGTGGGAGGCCCATAGTGTTCATACTTCACATGGACCATGACAGTCTTATTGTTGTACTAGATGGGGGTGGATTAAGACTGCCATGGGCTCTGGGCTGTATAAATATTATAGCTCCTACAAGTCTGGAATCACTTCCTACATCTAGGACTAGAATCAGCTTCTTGGGGAATGGAGGATGTGTCCCTTCTGCTGCTTTCAGTCTGTAGTTTCAGCACCAATGGAGGCCCTTCGAAGGTCCTGTAATGGTTCTTGTGTACATGTGTATTGAGAACAGGAACAGGTGTACAAAGATTTCATGGGCGAAGGTCCTTCTCAATATAACATTTGGTGGGTTTGATGGGCCCCCTATGGGGCTCGGGTCCCAGGCTACCACCCAAACTGCCTATTTTATTATCCACTACTGGCCTAAGACCCCAAAGTGTTTTCTAGAATTCCTGAAAAAACTGATTACATCATGGCTACTGAAGCAAAGCTTATTACAATACCCTGGTAATGAAGGTGATTAAAAAAAGCAAAATTAGACATCTCCCCCCATGTGAATCTGCACCTCATCCATTTAAAGGTGAAATATAAAACTCCATGAAGATGGCTATGTTCCCTTACAGCATATCAGGGGGAATCAGCTGGCTATGTTCCAAGTAACAGACAGGGGGCTTCATTGTTATATAAGAACCGGATGCTCCACAAAATAACAAGGTCACTTCCCATATTCACAAACGATTACCATTAATAATGTTTGTCTTTAAGGCACCTCGTCCATTAGGAATACAAAGCCGCATCATACATAACTGTTCTCAGTGGTTATAGGACGTAGATTATATGTCGTGTCAACTCTACGTAATAAATAAAGGTCACCGCGTCTTCATTAGTAGGATGTACGCATCACATGGACATCAAGCTTAATGCACTGTAATAGGTCCCTCTGCAGTCACCGGCGGCTTGTCAGCAATTATTCAACGCTCCGGGCCGAAGGTTTTATGTTGGTAATTAATAAAAATTACTGTATTATCTGGTCTGGAAGAACCAAGGCGACCCCTCATGCGGAACACTATATTCTGCTTTGGTGCTACTAAGAGATCTTCACACCTAAATTAGGATATTGGGACACATTTACTTACCCGTCCTGTTGACGCCACCGTTTCCCGGAATGTCCGACAAGGATTCGGAGCTGCCGAGATTCACTAAGATCGTGCGTCCAATTTCCTGCATCTGTTGCTTCCCCCGCTGAGGTCCGCCGGAGTTCACCTTCTTCTTCCTGGTGCATGTAAGTGCTGATCTTGCGACACAATTTCATTTTTAAATTCCGCGGTTTGTCCGAACAGTCGGGTTGTCCGATGGCCACGCCCCCCGATTTGTGTTGCATGAAAGCCGACGCCGATGCACCACAATCCAATCGCATGCGCCAAAAACCCGGGGCAATTCAGGGCAAAATTAAATATTCGGGAAACCCGACGGAAATGCTTCCGACGGACCCTTAGTAAATTTGCCACATTGAATGGGTTGTAGTAGAGGTAGTCCTATTATAACACAGACAGGAGGTTTTTGCGTTAGTAGTACCCTAGCATTCACCCTTTAATTCCTATATATGATCTGGGCAAAGGGATGCACCAGGTCACTACCACCTGGAGTAATCCCAGATCTGTGATGCCTGACCCCAAAAGATATGGGTGCACGGTAACAAACAAAGGCAGTACTTTTTTTTAGCTGCCAGGATAGAATTGAAAAGTACAAACTGAACAAATTCTTATATGGGTAAAAAGTTTAAGGTAAAGAAACAGGCAACCGGACAAACTTGAAATAAGTCTGTCAGAACTGCAACAGTTTGGAGTTTTCAAGACTAAATACCACATCTTGGTTCAGTTCACACGTGACACACGGCTTAGGGGCCACGGTCCTGACAATCCATTTAAACTCTCTTGTGACTTCATTCAGTGCTTGTTAGTCTTTTGGTTCTTTGAGATTGATGTGTTTTTGCTGTATTTTGCTGACCTAGACTATTCTTCTGTCTCACAATTCTGTACCTCGGCGCCATTATGGTTTTGACTTGGTCTGTCTGACTTCACCTAGGTGTCGGTGTTGTGTCTCTTTGTTTGTCTGTCTTACTATTCTGTGCACAAACGCACAATAGGGAACATCACCGAGTTGTCACAAGTGATTTAGCACAAGGCTGCCAAATTGGCAGGTGCAGAATTTGTGGGAAGCACAGGGCATGCACTTCTTCCCTGTCTTGACAAAGTGTTTGCAAAAATGGTGAGATAATTTTGCTCAGGAACCATCCTCCAGCCTTCATTTAAGGATGGATGGCTAGAATGCATGGTTTGTGCTTGGTCTTGAAAATGTACTTGGGATGGAAGAAAGGAGATAAAGAAATCATCATCCAATTACACTGCACTCACAACTATAATTCCTAAAACAAATTTATGTTTTTATGGATATTTGTAGTTGTTGCCCTGGGAGAGGAACTTGCCTTTTAAGGTAAATCTGCCATTAAAATCAAGAATAATAAACCTAGGACACTTACTCATAGATCCAGGCACCGTGACTGTGGTCATCTTCTTATTTTTGTTATCATTGGCCTCCTTACTTCTAAAATGTACTTTTAAAATTATTCTAATGAGGCGGAAGGGCTCATGCGGGTATTACCAGAGCCCCATGAATGCATTATTATAATATATATATACACATCTGCATTGTCACGGTTGCCCCTGCGATCCATGCCTCCGTGGCGCGGTGCCCCCTCCCCCCCATTCGCCCTCACTTACCTGTCCACAGTCCTGCTACCATCCCGGCTAGGCCACGCGTCCCTGCTCCCTAGGGCACTCAGTGATTTAAAGGGCCTGCGCACCACTGATCGGTGCTGGCCACTTCCATAAAGACCGGTGGCTCCCATCATTCCCAGACGAATCTTTGCGCTCATTAGCCATTGTCAAAGTCTCCCTGCATTGTTCCTTGTTTCCCATTCCTATGTTTTTCTCCAGTTGTGACCTCAGATCTGACCTTCGACCTCTGATTCTGTACTGCCACCGTGGGCTAGTCGCACCTGTGGAATGACCTGGTGGCACCCTGCCGCAGAAAGACCACCCAGCTTTGGGGCAGGCTTTAGTGAAGACCAGGTGCCACTTACACTCCGGTCGCAGGCGTCAGCTAGTACCACCTCCCACAGTGGTCCAGGGGGTTCACTGACCCCGAACACTGACAGGTATACAGAGCTGTGTAAGTAGTCATTTTTGTGCAGGACCTGCTGATTTTGTATTTCATCATATGTCAAAATAATTTTCATATTTTGATTAGCATTTGGGGACAGGAGAATACCAAACATATGTATAGTCTATTGTATATGTATATTGTAAGAGTGTAAACCTAGGGGGCGCTGGAGAGCGACCCACAACCAGGGTTGAAAAGGACCTTGACCACTCCCATCCCTGGCCAACTCCAGAGGGAGAGCTCACAGCAAGCCAGTGCTGTGTGTCCTGCAGTCAGGAGCAGGACTTGGGACCAGTTGGAGACAGACAGGTGGTCTATCCCAAGAGGACTGGAATCCAGTAAGGACATTGTTTTGTTTGAGCTCACTGAGAGCCAGAGTGCTGAGGAGGAACCCCAGCAGTGTTCCTTGAACCTAGAAGGGAGTTAGGGTTCAAGAAGTGAGGTAGTGCCCTAAGTAGAGGCGAAGCTGTTTATTATTTTTGTTCCTGTAAAGCTGAATAAAGCCGTTTTCTTTTGGATTGCTACAAGCTCCTACGTTACTGTTTTTGGCGCTCAGCACCACAAAAGTCGCCTGTAAGGTCCAGAAGCTTCTACCTTTGATGCTAAGTTACCCCCAAACCCTACAATATGTATATATATATGCTTCTAGGAATGAAATCAGTTTTAGGTGTTTGATCACAGATACTGTATACTGCATCACTAGCGTAGGGTGAGATAAGATTTTTTTTGTTACAGCCCAAGGAACTTGGGAAAGCTCACAGCTGTCTCGGTAACGGATTGCCTCACCCTGATGACATCACAGGAGGCGACGATGGGCATCTTGATGGCACAGTTAATGGATTTCAATGGCAGTTGTCTGTTTTATAATAAAGAAAGTAGTAATTAGAGTAGTAATAGTAATTAGAATAGTAGTAGTAATTAGAGATGAACGGACCCAAAGTTTCAGTTCAGGTTCGGGGGTTGATCCACACGATCCTGACATATTGCCGGATTGGTTGCCGAACAGCCAATCCAGCAAATTGTTGCCACTAGTGATGGCTGTGATTTGCCAAGGGGACACCCCTGGCCAATCATAGCCATGACTAGTTGCTAGGGGCATTAATTTGCCAGACTGGCTGTTTGGCAGGCAATCCGGCAATATGTCCGGGTCAAGCTGGGCACAATTTCTTTTACCGTCACTCTCCTGAAACGGGCTATTTATTAATCATACATGTTGGATTAATCTAGAAAATTACGTTTTTAAAAGTTTTCTTAGATTATGGGTGACTTTTTATTTCTATTTATTTCAGTGCCGTTATGTTGCTGTATCCCGGTTTTAATGTACAAAGCCTCATGTGTTTTGGCAGTGGCTTTAAAACCTTCTCTCCTGACAATAAGAGTCATCTTCTGCAGACAACATACACGATCCAATGGTGAAACCACATTTGGTATTCATGACTTCTACTTAGTCTAATTGAGGTCAAAATAGAGAGCTCTCATTTCACAAGACCTAAGACATCAAAGGTCAACGCTCATCTCGATGACGGTTAACAAACCTGTTTTATGTGCAGAAAATAAATAATAAAAGTGGCCTCAGAATATTCACCGGCGAGATGCATCACCCCCATAGCCTAATATTGAGCACCACGTGTCATGCACAATACGTTCATTATAAACCAAATCAATGTTGCCAGGGTTGTTTTGGGCTTTATAGATAACTTCAATTAGGTTGCGTTGATAGACAGGTCAAGAGATCTACGAGAATTGGAGAAGGGAAAGGTTGAGACACGTTATGTATCATCTCAATTAGACAAACAATATGTAATTGCCCTTAGGTAAACCAAACAGAACATCTCTATGGAGATTCCGATAGGGATAGGAAACAGAGTAGAATAACTATTGAATTTTTGGATCATTTTTGTGTGTTCAGACTTGTTCTGTCACTTGTTATATTGGCGTTAAAGGGACATTCTATTCTCCGATACATTAGAGATAAGGATTAAGTAAATGATCATGAAGGAAATCTTCTTAGTCATTTCAGTATATGTGTTATCCACCCCCTTCTAGTCATGTGACCAGCAATCAGACTCTCCAACCGATCCAGTGTTTCCTGTGGGGACAGGAAGTCATTTACTGCAGTCACCGTAATGGCCATCACTATGAATTATGTCATAAACCTTTCAAATGTGCTAGATCATTTTTTATTTGCTGCCATGTAAGAAGACTGACACGCTCGCTAATCAGTTTTAAGCCCTTATATCCGCACCCATTTTTCACATTGATGTTCACATTTATTTTCTGTGCGTTTTTTATTTTTACAAACTTGGGGGTTTGGTTGGGGTTTATAGCTTTTGGTTGCATTTAATTTATTTTTTGCGGGATGAATAAAAATGTCAATTTAGGTATTATTTTTCAATTATTTTTTTTTTCAGTATTTTGTTGTACTAGATACCGGTAAATACTATTATTGTTTTTTAGCCTAGGTTGGTATGGGTGCAGAAGTACAATATATAGGTGTAATTTTTTTTTTCAGGGGAAGGTAACTTTTTTTTAAACCTTTTTTTTTACTAAAACATTTGCTTTACATTTTTTATTTTAAAAATTACTTTTTCACTTCATCTCTTGTATCATATTGTCAGCATGCAGAAGCCTGGCCTAATAGAAGGTTAACCCTGGCAGCCCTGGGGTACTTTACTGGACCCTGGGCTACTGTGTGACATCATTAGCACCCCTTAATCACAGCTCCTTAGTGTTTAAGTGGTCAAACACCCGGGATCTGAACTTTTCCGATCCTGAGTGTTAGGGGAACTTATTGGAGAGTCATTTTTACTTCAATCAACTGATTGGTGCAGGTTCAAAGAGTCAGACTCACATTGACTCAATATTGATGACCTAAACTTAGTGTTGGGGTGGCCCACCAGAGGAGTGGCCCAAGCTCTAACCTGATATTGGACCCCACTGGGCCACGAGAAGACAAGTTTTTCAAAGGTTTTATTTCAAAGAGGCTAAGAGAATGTAGGTGTCCGGAATTATTTTATCTGATGGGCTCAAAGAGCTACTAAAACACCCTACAGCTACTAAGGTGGATGCATCATCTACTAGCATTGTGTGGACTCGAGCAAGTGCTGTCATTGAAAATCGCTCCATGAGTTTAAGGGATCTCCTGACCCGAACCTCTGCTCACTAGAATGAACTCAGCACGTGATCAAAGATTCGGGTCCGGGGAAGATTTTCGGCTCTATAAGCATCTATACAAAGCAGGACACCATTCCTGCAAAGGTGAAATGGGTTCACATATTATAGTGTAACCTAGGCAACTGCACAGACCACTCACCTCCACTAAACCTCTGGTGGGAGACACGACCGCACACGTAGCTCTACCAAGGACACCAGAAGGATGAAATATCTGTAATGTGAATGGCATCTCCACTCATCACAGTCACTTTTACTTGGTGACCTTCCATTGAGAAACACATGACCTTGATAACTTTATATACATTATGTACATCTGAATTGCTTGGTAAGGATAAACCCATTAGAAGAGGTTCAATCACTTGTGATGTGAATAGACTTTGCAGCAGAAATAGACTCATGTTGTCAGGTCATTAGGAATTCATATGATATGTATTTCCTTGAACGGCAATGAGCATCTCTGAGGACATTTTCATATTCCATTGACTGTATTTTATGATAAACTAATGTACATTTTCAATTGTTGTTTATTAGAACTTGGCACTATTTGTCTTCTACATCCTGTATGGTTTCTCCTACATTGCAGGCTGCTTAGTTTCATTCCATGTAAAATCCATCAAATGAACTATAACGACTTGACTAAGGCCCTCATGACCCACTAAGACCCACTGGTCCACTGGTATCTTACCCTCTCTTCATCCGGTCTCCTTACCCTCTGTTCAGCTGTTCTTTTTAACCTCTCTTCATCTGGTCTGCTTACCCTCTCTTCATCCGCTCTCCTTACCCTCTCTTCAGCTGGTCTCCTTACCCTCTCTTCAGCCGTTCTCTTTACCCTCTCTTCAGCTGGTCTCCTTACCCTCTCTTCAGCTGGTCTCCTCACCCTCTTTTTAGCCGATCTCCTTACCCTCTCTTCAGCTGGTCTCCTTACCCTCTCTTCAGCTGGTCTCCTCATCCTCTCTTCAGCCGGTCTCCTTACCCTCTCTTCATCCGGTCTCCTTACCCTCTCTTCATCCAGTCACCTCACCCTCTCTTTATCCAGTCTCCTCACCCTCTCTTCAGCCGTTCTCCATACCCTCTCTTCAGCCAGTCTCCTTACCCTCTCTTCAGCCGGCCTCCTTACCCTCTCTTCAGCTGGTCTCCTTACACTTTCTTCAGCCGGGCTCCTTACCCTCTCCTCAGCTGGTCTCCTAATCCGTTCAGCCGGGCTCCTTACCCTCTCTTCAGCTGGTCTCCTTACCCTTTCTTCAGCCGTTCTCTTTACCCTCTCATTAGCTGGTCTCCTTACCCTCTCTTCAGCCGGTCTCCTTACCCTCTCTTCAGCCGGTCTCCTTACCCTCTCTTCAGTCGGTCTCCTCACCCTCTCTTCAGTCGGTCTCCTCACCCTCTCTTCAGTCGGTCTCCTCACCCTCTCTTCAGCCGGTCTCCTCACCCTCTCTTCAGCTGGTCTCCTTACCTTGTTGCTCTTCATGTTTTTCTTTTTGGTTTCTCTTATTATATTTTTATTTTACAACAAAGCCGGAAACATTGGAGACCGGTAGTCACCGCTGAAGCCGTTAGAGCCCTCCCAAGAAATAATTTACCCTCCTCTATTTTTAGATATAAAACTGCCCTCTGGGGTTTTTTTTTACTTCCAATCAAGTCCCTTTAAATATAAATCATAAAAAATCATAAAATTTTTTGAGAAACTTTTGTTAAGAAGATACTGTACATGTAGGTAATTTTCTGGTGACACGTTCCCTTTAATCGACAAACCATGCACATATAAGCAGCATATGTTTACCAGCCATTTGAATAGCAATGTTGAGTCCAATCTCTGCGGACACCATGTACAACCTGTGGCTCTTTTCCTTGACATGAAGCCTCCGGTGTTCCTTCTATCTTTATTTGTACGCGTCAATAGCAATTAACCGCTTTCACGACAAATTCAAGGAAAGTTGTTTTTCTTTCACAGAGCTTTGTATGCAAGCTGTAAACTAACACAGCCGGTAACTCTACTATTACACATAAGAGACTAAGAACACACTCCCATTCATACCAGTTAATGTTATCACTCTAACTCACCTTAAAGGAAATCTACCACATGGATGCCAGTGCTTCTAAACCAAGCCTAGGTACATGCTAGCATGTGCCCCCTGAAACAGGATCTATTCTTCATTTTACTTCTAAAATTTTTGTTTTTGAATAAACCACCTTTTAAAATGATGCAAATAAGCCTCAGGGGCTCCTGCCAGGTCACAGAAGCTCTCTCTGGCTCTGTTATTTGCTAATTATTCACGCCTGTGTTCGGCTCTCTGGCAGAGATGGGAGTATGTGAGCACTAACAACAAATGCAGGCATTAATAATTAGCAGAAGACCGAGCCAAAAGGGGCTTCTGTGACTGAGTGAGGAGCCCCTGAGGCTCATTTGCATAGTTTAAAAGACTATTAAAAGCTATTAGAAGCAAAAATTCTGTTTCAGGAGGCACAGACCAGCATGGAAGTGTGCTTGATTTAGAAGCACCACATAGATTTCCTTTAATCAGAAAGTTGAGTACCGTAATTTTGCTAATTTTTGTGTACACAGGTCATGCGCAGATCTATGTGTTACCTTGGAAAATATGTACACAAAATGTCTTTCCTGCCCCGTCTACAATTTGTGGACCAGGGACTCCCAGACACTTAAAATAGCCATTGGCTACATGTTTATTCACCCAACAGCTATCTCTCCTGACTCTCCAATACAAATACATGAATGACAATAAAGCCCAATACAGTTTGGATGATTGGCCAAACCCTTGGAAAATATTGGTTTCGGTCCTCTCATTGGATAAGTCATTAGTACGTGAGGGGAGTGGGAGTTGGTACTTCTGCTGATTACACAAGACTAGGGATAGAGGAGGAAGCAGACAGCTATGTCCATAGCAGATCACTTGGCTGGTAGAGGGTCCTAAGGGTATCCGGTCAACAGACTCTAGTGTGGTGCACCTGAACCAGTAATGTTTAGGTCCATGCTAAATGTTTCAGGTTCAGGCCCCCAAAACAGAACTTTGACCATAAACTAAGGTTCAACATTTAGACTAACCCCCACCGGTAACACCTGCTGGCACGGGTTGCAAAGCCACTGGCGGCATTTTCCCTAGAGTGGTCGCTCACCGATGGATTCATGGGGGGGGGAGATCCTAAGGAAAATGCCACCGTAAACTTATCGTGGGTGTTACAAATGAAGGTGAGTGTTCAGGTGGGGGTAGCCGAACTGAACTCAGCGAACTTGGCTAACCCGTAATTGAATGGGTCTGTCCATCCTTAGGAGTGACAGGTCGGTAACAATGCGTAGAGGTGATTTGACAGGTGGTCAGGTGTTACTCCCACCACCAATCAACTACCAAAAATTAACTCTATGTAAAAGCGACTAGTAGTTAAAGTATCCGATAATCCCTTTCACAATAAATGTTTGTTTGAAGTCTTCTATCTTGGATACATTAACCTGCATAGGAGCTGTGTACACAAAACGATTGTATTTTTTGGCCTAATTTTATATATTTTATTTCATTTTTTTTTTATATATGTGTCTATATATATTAACATTTTTCTGAAATTCACACCTTATCAATCAAGTTATTTCTGTATGTGTGAAACTCAGATCTATTTGGAGACAAATTTACTCCTAATAATTAGGAGAGAGTGATGACTGTCATACGTCACATTCAATTACACATTCTTAAAATAGTCCCGGATTGTACTCAGGCTTCTATTTCTACCGTATTTATATCAGCTCATGATCATTTACATTATCACACCTAGAAATATATGAATGGAGTTGAATGAATCGTTGTTAGCAGTTTGAGTTGGTTGTAGGAAGCTCTATTGGATATTTAAAGATATTGTCATATCAGGTGATCAAAAATGAAGAGGTCTTTCTGACTAGTTAGAAATTAAGATGAAGTCCAAATTTTAATTAATTATTCCAGGTGGGGTTAGGGTGGTTTAATTCATTATAGAGCTCCAATTGCTCTATAACATGCAGCCTGCAGATAGGACACTATGTATAATCTGCTCAGCTCCTCCTGCTCTATAACATGCAGCCTGTAGATAGGACAATGGGGGTCATTTACTAAGGGCCCGATTCGCGTTTTCCCGACGTGTTACCCAAATATTTCCGATTTGCACCGATTTCCCCTGTATTGCCCCGGGATTTTAGCGCACGCGATCGGATTGTGGCGCATCGGCGCCGGCATGCACGCGACGGAAATCGGGGGGCGTGGCCGAGCGATAACCCGACGGATTCGGAAAAACCGCCGCGTTTAAAACAATAAAAGTGTTGCATGGGATGCGCTTATCTTCAATGGGTCCGGCACGGTGAACTTGAGTACTTGAGTGCGTTCAGATGCATTTCAGTGCAGCAGCGCCACCTGGTGAACGTCGGAGGAACTACCTTGATGAATCCCGGCCGGACCCGAATCCACCGCAGAGAACGCGCCGCTGGATCGCGAACGGACCGGGTAAGTAAATCTGCCCCACTGTGTACAATCTGCTCAGCTCCTCCTGCTCTATAACATGCTGCCTGCAGATAGGACACTATGTACAATCTACGAAGCTCCTCCTGCTCTATAACATGTGGCCTGCAGATAGACACTGGGGCAGATTTACTTACCCAGCCCATTCGCGATCCAGCAGCGCGTTCTCTGCGGTGGATTCGGGTCTTCCAGCGATTCACTAAGGCAGTTCCTCCGATGTCCGCCAGGTGTCGCTGCTGCGCTGAAGGAATTGCACAATGGGGCACATTTACTTACCCTTCCGGATGAGTTCCCTGAAAGTGCATTGTTCTACGATCATTCACTAAGATCGTGCGTCCGCCGGAGTTCACCTTCTTCTTCCTGGTGCATGTAAGTGCATTGTCTTGCGATTCAAATTGAAAGTTGATCCCACGCTCAGCCTGAATCAGTTGGATCATCCAACGGCACGCCCCCTGATTTCTGTTGCATGAAATTTGCCACATTTCAATCACATGCAAAACAATCCCCTGGTAAATACCTGTCACGGCCGAGCAAAAACCGAAAACGTTGGAAAGTCCGAAGAAAATGTGGCCGTGGACCCTCAGTAAATAAGCCCCATTGTAATGAAAGGGGACAGCCACAGGTCTTCATTTGACCCGAGGCCGTTGAAGCAACTGATTACCACCCCCCTGATGAGCTCACAGTGGACGGCAATCTAATCCGAAATGGTGGCGCCAGCACGGGCCGCAGGTGTTACCGGTGGGTGTTTGCTGCATTATGCAGCAAACACCCACATTGTATAGAAAGGGCTGCCCTCCCACTCCTTACGCGCGCAGTACTATTACAGCGCGTTTCGGGAAGGGGTTAAAATCTATTCTAAAGTAACTTGTGTTTAATATGTGTCTAGTCCCTTCCCCATGTAGAGGAATCATCATTCCGTATTATGCTACAAAGTATTTTCATTCTGATCTACATCTCTTCAATGAAAAGAAAGAAGCCAATGTTCAAATCAAAAAGTTACCATTCAATGAAAACCCTTTTCTTTCCATCCCATTACTTTGCCGTCAGGATGGAAATCTTTCAGTTCTGCCATTGACTATATCTAATGTATCCTTTAAAATGGAATTTTTTTTTTTCGTATTTTGCCAGTTCTGGATGATCTATTCGAGACATCATTTATTTAGTTTCCATCTAAATGTATCCATTCATTAAGAGGAGAATGAGTCAGAGCGAAACTTTATTCATATTTAATATGAACAATAATGGGTAAAAAAAAAGGCCTAATATAGAAGCTTGTGCCGTTTAGCATAATAATGAGCGATGCTTGTGTCATTTGCATGACAAAACGGGTAAGGGAAGGAATGTTGTGTTTAGTCTGTAGGACGTATTCAACCGCAAACACATTGTAGTTATATACAATACACCATATTCATCGTCGCCCAAGATAAACAGAGACTACAGAGGAAGGCAGAACATTGCCGGAAGTACAACCTATTTACAGAGCGTCCGGAGGGTGACAATGTTGTTTTAGAGGTCTATGTATAAAGACAAGCTGTTTCCAAAATGTAACTTCAAGAGGAGGTTGAGGACAAAATTGCTGGCCATGATAATCGCGGTTCAAATCTAAACCTGGAAACAAGTTAAAGGATCTTTCCATAAATCTAGATTATGTAAATCTTGGACATTATGTAGAATCTACTTCTCCTTTCCTGCTCTATAACCTGCTGCCTGCAGATAGGACACTATGTACAATCTGCTCAGATCCTCCTGCTCTATAACACGCTGCCTGCAGATAGGACACTATGCACAATCTGCTCAGCTCCTCCTGCTGTATAACATGCTACCTGCAGATAGGACACTATATACAACCTGCTCAGCTCCTCCTGCTCTATAACATGCTGCCTGCAGATAGGACACTATGTACAATCTGCTCAGCTCCTCCTGCGCTATAACATGCTGCCTGCAGATAGGACACTATGTACAATCTGCTCAGCAGTAGTGCTGGGGTAGTAGTGATGTTAATCTGGTCGTTTTATTCTATAGAGTGTCATTGTAGGAAGGGGGAGGAGTAATAGACTGTGACATCATCTATTGTCAGTAGTGATGTAATGATGGGACAGGTATCTATATAGAGGTATTGTACAGGAGGAGGGGAGGAGATAAGCTGTGAATCATCTATTATCAGTAGTGATGTAATGATGTGGTCAGTGTTATCTATATAGAGGTCATTGTACAGGGAGGGGGAGGAGATAAGCTGTTGACATCATCTATTGTCAGTAGTGATGTAATGTGGGTCAGTGTTTATATATAGAGGTCATTGTTACAGGGAGGTGGGAGATAAGCTGTGACATCATTCTTTGTCGTAGTGATTGAATGAAGGGTCAGTGTTTCATATAGAGGTCATTGTACAGGAGGGGGAGGAGATAAGCTGTGACCTATCTATTCAGTATGAGTGTAATGATGGGTCTGTTATCTATATAGAGGTCATTGTTCGATGGAGGGGAGGAGATAAGCTGTGACATATTATTCTTGTCCGTAGTGTGAAATGATGGGTCAGTGTATCTATATAGAGTTCATTGTACAGGGAGGGGGAGGAGATAAGCTGGTGACATCATCTATTGTCAGTAGTGATGTAATGATGGGTCAGGGTTATCTATATAAGGGTCATTGTACAGGGAGGGGGAGGAGTATAAGCTGTGACATCATTATTGTCAGTAGTGATGAATGATGGGTCAGTGTTATCTATATAGAGGTCATTGTAACAGGAGGGGGAGAGATAGCTGTTACATCATCTATTGTCAGTAGTGGTGTAATGAGGGTCAGTGTTATCTATATAGAGGTCATTGTACAGAGGAGGGGGGGGATAAGCTGTGAGATCATCTATTGTCAGTAGTGATTGTAATGATGGGTCAGTGTTATCTATATAGAGTCATTGTACCGGGAGGGGGAGGAGTAAGCTGTGACTCATCTATTGTCAGTACTGATGTAATGATGGGTCAGTGTATCTATATAGAGGTCATTGTACAGGAGGGAGGAGATAAGCTGTGACATCATCTTTGTCAGTAGTGATGTAATGTGGGTCAGTTTTATCTATATAGAGTTCATTGTACAGGGAGGGGGAGGAGATAGCTGTGAATCATTATTGTCAGTATGATGTAATGATGGGTCAGTGTTATCTATATAGAGGTTCATGTACAGGGAGGGGAGGAGGATAAGCTGTGACATCATCTATTGTCAGTAGTGATGTAATGATTGTCAGTGTATTCTATATAGAGGTCATTGTACAGGGAGGGGGAGGAGGAGATAAGCTGTGACATCATCTATGTCAGTAGTGATGTAATGTGGGTCAGTGTTATCTATATAAGGTCATTGGACAGGGAGGGGAGGAGATAAGCTGTGACATCATTTATTGTCAGTTAGTGATGTAATGAGGGTCAGTTGTTATCTATATAGAGTCATTGTACAGGAGGGGGGAGGGATAAGCTGTGACATCATCTATTGTCAGTAGTGATGGAATGATGGGATCGTGATCTATATAGAGGTCATTGGTCGGGAGGGGGAGGAGATAAGCTGTGACATCATCTTTGTCAGTATGTGATGTAATGAGGGTCAGTGTTATCTATATAGAGGTCAATGTACAGGGGAGGGGGAGGAGATAAGCTGTGACATCATCTATTGTCAGTAGTGATGTAATGATGGGTCAGGTTATCTATATAGAGGTCATGTACAGGGAGGGAGGAGATAGCTGTGCATCATTATTGTCAGTAGTGACGTAATGATGGGTCCAGTGTATCTATATAGAGGTCATTGTTACAGGAGGGGGAAGAGATAGCTGTGGTACATATCATGTCAGGACGGATGTAATGAGGGGTCGTGTTATCTATATAGAGGTCATTGTACAGGGAGGGGGAGGAGATAAGCCTGACACATCATTATTGTCAGTAGGTGATGTAATGTTGGGTCAGGTTATCTATATAGCGGTCATTGTACAGGAGGAGGGAGGAGATAAGCTGTTGAATGAGATTTATTGTCAGTAATGATGTAAGTGATGGTCAGTTTATCTATATAGAGAAGTAGTTGATCCGGGAGGGTGAGGAGGATAGGAGCTTGTGACATCATCTATTGTCAGTAGTGATGTAATGAGGGTCAGTGTTATCTATATAGAGGTCATTGTACAGGGGGAGGAGGAGAATAAGCTGTGACATCATCTATTGTCAGTAGTGAAGAATGATGGGTCAGTGTTATCTATATAGAGGTCATGTGTACAGGGAGGGGGAGGAGGATAGCTGTGACGTCAACTATTGTCAGTGTAGTGATGTAGTGATGGGTCAGTGTTTATCTATATAGAGGTAATTGTAGAGGGGGCCTCCTTTCTTCTAAAATCAAGTTAAATTGAAGTGCTCTGGGGGGGCATTACCGAGACCCTCCATGCTGTAGCTTCACAGGTTGTTACACTGTTCTCCACCTGCTCCCTGGATCTATGACTATGTGTTTATCATGTTTTATTTGAGGGTAGGTCCTTGAAAAGGATTATGCCATGCATCTGGAAAACTCTATAGGCTGTCAGGGCCAGGATTAAATAAAAAAGAATAACATAGTTACAAGTTCTGGCTCCTCATTCTGAAATCCCTGAGGCAAGACCTGCAGTTGAGCAACACTGGAACGGGAGCTGGAGTTTGGCGAGTATGCATTTTTTTTCTCATCCCAGCCTTTGTCCTTTATAGAGCCGGAGAAGCTGAGCAGATTGTACATAGTGGGGCAGATTATCTTACCGGTCTGTCCTGATACTGCGTTGGTTGTCCAATGAGGATTCAGGTCATCGCGATTCCACTAACCATCGTGCGTCCGAGTTGCTGCAGGTGCACTTTCTTCTTCCTGGTGCATGTAAGTGCTCAATCTTGCGACACACTTTTTTAAATTCCGCAGTTTGTCCAAATCCGTCGGGTTGTCCTATGGCCACCCCCCCCCCATTTCTGTTGCATGCAAGCGGTGGCGATGCTGCCACCAATCCCAATCGCGTGCGCCAAAACCCGGGCAATTCAGGGCAAAGGAAATATTCGGGAAACCTGACAAAGTGCGGCATTTGGACCCTTAGTAATGAGCCCCAATTCCTATTTGCAGGCAGCTGGTAAAGAGCAGGAGGAGCTGAGCAGATTGTACATAGTGTCCTATCTGCAGGAACATGAATAGAGCAGTAGGAGCGAGAAGGTTGTACATAGTGTCCTATCTGCAGGCAGCCTGTTTATAGAGAAGGAGGAGCTGATCAGTGTCCTATCTGCAGGCCTCATGTTATAGAGCAAGGAGGAGCTGAGCAGATTGTACATAGTGTCCTATGTAAAAGCAGCATGTTTATAGAGTAGAGGAGCTGAGCAGATTGTACATGTGTCCTATCTGCAGGCAATGTTAAGAGCAGGAGGAGCTGAGCAGATGTTACTAGTGTCTATTGCAGGCACGCATGTTATAGAGCAGGAGAGCTGAGCAGATTGTACATAGGTCCTATCTGCAGCAGCATGTTATAGAGCAGAGGAGCTGAGCAGATTGGTTATAGTGTCTCTATCTGAGGCAGCATGTTAACGGCAGAGGGCTGAGAAGATGTGTATATAGTGTCGCATCTGCCAGGCAGCATGTAAAGAGCAGGAGGAGCCTGAGAGCTCCCCCTGCTCTATAACATGCTGCCTGCATATAGGACACTATGCACCAATCTTCAGCTCCCCTGCTCTATAACATGGCCCCGCATATGGACACTATGAACAATCTGCTCAGCTCCTCCTACTCTATAAATGTGCCTCAGATAGGGTACTAGTGTACAATCTGCTCAACTGCCCCTGCTCTATAACATGCATGCAAAACAGACCACTAGTACAATCTGATCAGCTCCCCACTGTCTATAAAACATGGCCTGCAGATATGACTCTATGTGCATCTACTCAGCTCCACCTGTTCTATAACATGTGCTGCACTAGGACACTATGTACGATTGCTCACTCCTCCGTCTTATAACATGCTGCCCTGGCGATAGGACACTATGTACAATCTGCTCAGCTCCTCTGCTCTATAACATGCTGCCTGCAGATAGGACACTATGTACAATTGCTCAGCTCTCCTCCTGCTCTATAACATGCTGCCTGCAGATAGGACACTATGTACAATCGCTCAGCTCCCTCTGCTCTATAACAGTTGCCTGCAGATAGGACACTATGTACAATCTGCTCTCAGCTCCTCCTACTCTATAACATGCTTGCCTTACAATATGACACTATGTACAATCTGCTCAGCTCCTCCTGCTCTATCATAGGCCTGCAGATAGGACATGATCAGCTCCTCCTTCTCTATAACATGCTGCCTGCAGATAGGACACTATGTACAACCTTCTCACTCCTACTGCTCTATAACATGTTTCCTGCAGATAGGACACTATGTACAAATCTCTCAGCTCCTCCTGCTCTATAACATGCTGCCTGCAGATAGGACACTATGTACAATCTGCTCAGCTCCTCCTGCTCTATAACATGTCCTCAGATAGGACACTATGTACAATCTGCTCAGCTCCTCACTACTCTATAAACTGCTGCCTTTACATAGGACACTATGTACAATTCTGCTCAGCTTCCTCCGCTCTATAACATGAGCCTGCAGATAGGACACTGATCAGCTCCTCCTTCTCTAAAACATTCGGCCTGCAGATAGGACACTATTACAACCTTCTCAGCTCCTACTGCTCATTACTGTTTCCTGCAGATAGGACACTATGTACAATCTGCTCAGCTCCTCCTGCTCTTAACATGCTGCCTTCAAATAGGATATTGGGGCTCATTACTAAGGGTCCAAACGCCGCACTTTGTCGGGTTCCCGAATATTTCCTTGCCCTGAATTGCCCGGGTTTTGGCGCACGCGATTGGTTGTTGGCACATCGGCACCAGCTTGCATGCAACAGAAATGGGGGGGGGTGGCCATAGGACAACCCGACGGATTTGGACAAACTGCGGAATTTAAAAATGTGTCGCAAGATTGAGCACTTACATGCACCAGGAAGAAGAAAGTGAACTCCTGCACGCAACTCGGACGCACGATGTTAGTGAGATCGCGAGGGACCTGAATCCTCTCATTGGACAACGCAACGCAGTATCAGGACAGGACCGGGTAAGTAAATCTGCCCCACTATGTACAATCTGCTTCAGCTTCTCCGGCTCTATAAAGGAAAAGGCTGGGATGAGAAAAAAAATGCATACTTCAAACTCCAGCTCCGGTTCCGTGTTGCTCACTGCAGGTCTTGCTCAGGGATTTCCAAATGAGGAGCCAGAACTTGTAACTATGTTTCTTTTATTAATCCTGGCCCTGACAGCCTATAGTTTTCCGATGGTAATATCCTTTTCAAGGAGACCATACCCTCAATAAAACATTAATAACAATAGTCATAGATCCAGGGAGCAGGTGGAGAACAGTGTAACAACCTTGGAAGCTACAGCATGGAGGGTCTCTGGAATGCCCCCCCAGACCTGCTGGTTCCTATCACAAATTTAACAGTTGATTTTAGAAGAAAGGATGCCCCTCTACAATGACCTCTATAGTAACAACCTGACCCATCATTACATCACTACTACTGACAATAGATGACGTCACAGCTTGTCTCCTCCCCCTCCCTGTACGCATGACCTCTATATAGATAACACTGACCCATCATTACATCACACTGACAATAGATGATGTCACAGCTTATCTCCTCCCCCTCCCCTGTACAGATGACCTCTATATATAGATAAACACTGACCTATCATTACATCACTACTGACATAGATGTGTCACACATCTTATCTCCTCCCCCTCCCTGTCACATGAACCTCTATATAGATAAAAACTGACCCATCATACATCATACTGACATAGACTATGTAACAGCTTACTCTTCCCCCTCCTGTACAATGACCCTATATAACCTGAACCCCATCATTCATCACTACTGACAATAGATGATGTCACGCTTATCTCTCCCCTCTCCCCTGTCCAATGACCTCTATATAGATAACAACTGACCCATCATTACATCACTACTGAAATAGATGAGTCACAGCTTATCTCCTCCCCTCCCTGTACAATGACCTCTATTAGATACATGACCCCATCATTACATCATTACTGACAATAAATGATCTCACAGCTATCTCCTCCTCCTTCCTGTACAATGTACCTCTATATAGATACACTGACCTCATTACATCACTACTGACAATAGATGATGTCAACAGCTTATCTCCTCCCCTCCCCCTCCTTGTACATACCTCTATATAGATAACACTGCACCCTCATTACCACTCGCTATGACAAAGAGAATGTCAAGATTATCTCCTCCCCCTCCCTGTTCCAATGACCTATATGATCACACTGACCCATCATTCCAACTACGGACAATACATATGTCACAGCTTACTCCTCCCCCTCCCTGTACAATGACATCTATATAGATAACAACCTACCCCATTACATCACTACTGACAATAATGATTTCACAGCTTATCTCCCTCCCCTCCGGTACAATGACCTTATATAGATAACACTGACCCATCATTACATCAGTACTGACAATAGATGAGTCACAGCTTATCTCCTCCCCCTCCCTGTCAATGACCTCTATTAGATACACTGACCACTTCATTACATCACTACTGACAATAGATGTCACAGCTTATTCACTCCTCCTCCCTGTACAATGACCTCTATATAGAACACTGACCCATCATTACATCACTAACTGACAAAGATGATGTCACAGCTATCTCCTCCCCCTCCCTGTACAATGACCTCTATATAGATACATGACCCATCATTACACTCACTACTGACAATAGATGTTGTCACAGCTTATCTCCCCCTTCCACATACCTGTACAGACTCTATATAGATACAACTGACCCATCATCTCACTACGACAATAGATGATGTCACAGCTTATCTCCATCCCCCTCCCTGACAATGACTCATATAGATAACACTGCCCACTCATTACATCACTACTACTGACAATAGATGATGTCAAGCTTATCCCTCCCCCTCCTGTACAATGACCTCTATATAGATAACACTGACCCATCATTACCACACTACTGACAAGATGATGTCACAAGCTTATCTCTCCCCCTCCCTGTACATGACCTTATAATAAACACTGACCCATCATTCACAATCACTACTGACAATAATGATGTCACAGCTATCTCCTCCCCCTTCCTGTACAATGACCTCTAATAGATAACACTGACCCATCATTAACACTACTATACTGACAATAGATGATGTCACAGCTTATCTCTCCCCCTCCTGTACAATGAACCTCTATATAGATAACACTGACCCATCATTACATCACACTGACAATCTATACAATTATCTATTATAGCAAAAACTTCTAAACTGTAAAATTTTTTGTGTGATTTTAAATATTTGAAACAGAACTAGACTCGTTTACATAATGCTTTAATGTTCTGTAAAAACATACATTCTAATCTTCTCCATGGCTGCTGCCTATGCCTGTTTAAGACAAAGGGGGAGATTTATCGAAATGTTTAGAGCAGAACTGTTTATTAGCTGCCAAAAGGAGACCAATAGAACCACGCTATTTCGTCACAGCTGTTATAAAATGAAAGCTGGCTCTGATTGGTTTTTAATGGGCATCGTTAACACAGTTCTTAATAAATCTCCCCCCACTGAGACAACTATACAGAAATATCTTTTAATAAGCATCCAACAATCGGACGAGTAACCATGTTATTGGACTTGTCTATTTTAGGCACATAGTTTTTGTAACACTCGCAAGAACTCTATATCTCATGGGACTAATGGACTTGGGAATGATCCACTTACATGCAGCTTCCTATTTCTGCCTCATTTCTCAGTAATGGCTTACAATCATGTAATATATTTATTTTTAATATAACATTCCCAAGCCACATCAGCAAATGACTCACTTCCCGCCTTCCCCCAACACCTTCTCACGAGGGTCTCGAAACAATTAGGGCGATTGTAAGTTACATGCGCGTCTTCTAAGATCTTTAGGCTAACCTTTGCTTTAAATTCTTTTAATTAGGACATGGAAACTTCAATCTCATTAGGGCGGCGAAGGCAATCCAAGGTGAAGGACGGATAAGACAATCATATTTTTCCGGTTTTTCCTACGGTTCTAGGCAGGAACTCTCGCGATGTTGATTGGAAGAATAAATAAGGGAAATCATAGGTTTTTCAATGGAATAAAATTTGAAGAATTTGATTTATTAATAGGGCTATTCTCTCAGGTTTACAGTCTATTGTCAATTTTAATGTAAATTGAAAACAACCGGCAAAAAACCCCCATAAAGTAAAAAAAACTGATTTATATTGTATTATTTTATGATGCATTAATAGTAGTTTTTAATTATTATTGAAAGACTTTGTACTTCTTTACCCTGAGAAAATCGATTATTTCCTTCCTTCACCCTCCCCCTCTTCCTTGCTAACATTTACCCTTTCATGATCCTCCCACTTGGACCTTCATACGTTCCTTCCACCCTCCCTACCTTCAGCCACCTCCTCACATCCCCCCCACCCATGTTCACTTCCTTCCATGCGAATTTCCACCTTCCTCAGCCATCCCCCGAACCCCCTAAATTCATTTCTTCACTACATCGCTTTCTCATCGATGGTTGTGCTTTCCGTCACCTCACTCCTACGGACTTATAACTTTCTCTCCATCACGGTGCTACCGACGTCCTTTTTTTCCTCCTCTCCATACCCTAGACTTGCCTACAACACTCCTTATCACAATCCGTTACAGCACGCTATGTTTACTCGCCGCTTTTCCCTCTCCCTCCCCGCTACCGTCTGACACCCCCGCCTTCAATCTGCCAATTTATTCGCTCACTTTGGCCTCCCAGGCTGATGTGGGGGCGGAGCCATCCCATCCAAGGGCACTGTCATACAGAGCCCTGAATGGTATCATATTAGCTATATGACCTATATAGACCTTTGCCCTGAGTGACTGTGTAACCGGTGCTGGAGTTCAAGTTGGAGTGATGGCTACTGTGTGGGCTATAACGTATTGCCTACGGTTGTAAGAACTGGGGGTCATTACTAAGGGCCCCAATTCCGTTTCCACCCGATGTGTTACCCGAATATTTACGATTTTGTTGCGCCGATGTTCCCCTGTATTTGCCACGCGATCGGATTGTGGCGCACGTCGACCGGCATGCACGCGACGGAAATCGGGGGGAGTGCCGAGCGAAAAACCCCGAAATCCTTGGAAGAAAAAAACACGCCGCATTAACAAAAAGAAAGTGTCGCCTTGGGACGCACTTACCTTCACTACAGCCCGAGCGGTGAACCCAGACGTTCAGATGCTTTTCAGCACGCAGCACCACCTGGTGGAGGCGGAAGAAACGACCTTATTAATCCGAGGACACCCGAATTCTAGCGGCAGAGAACTCGCCGCTGGATCGCGAACGACCGGGTAAGTATCTGCCACTGTGCTTGACAACTGGCTGTTGTGAGGGCAACTGTCACAATTTTGGCTCACTGTGGTAGCACACTTGGAACATGGGGGGATCACTGTTGATACTATAATGATGGCTGTGGGGGGCACCATTACCATATTGACTTATGTGAGGGCACAATTACTCTATTGGCTATTGTGGAGGCATTATTTACATTGCCTATGGTCAGGGGGGTGGTTATAATATTGGCTACTGTGGCTTTTGTTGGGGACAATGTTACTATATTTGATAATATTAGGAGCATTGCTACTATTTTGGCTACTGTACAACACTGTTAGTCTTTGGGCGCATTTTATAATATGAGCTATTGTGGGAGCACTGTGGCTTTACTGGCAGCTGGTGGGATACGGTTATTATACCAGCTACTGTGGGGGCACTGTTACTATATAGGCTGGGGGAACTGTTGCTTTAATGGCTACTGTGGGGTACTGTGACTATATTCTTTTCTGTTGATCACTGCTATTACTGTTTGCTGTGGGGGCACTGTTACTAACTGTGGGGCCACCATTTTGGCAGCTTTTGAGTATAACTGTGATCATGAAGGGAGCAAGATAATGGTGTCAAATTTGTGTGAAAAGAAATCTACCATTTGTTTTCATGCTTGTGAACCAAACTCCTTCGAATGCTGTAGCCACACTGATGCAGAATCATCTCCTTGTTTATCTCTGATACAAGTAGTTGCTGAAAAAACATTATAAAATTCAAATTAGGGAACGCTGGGTGCATACTGGCTGCCATGTTTCTTGTAGCTTCCTGAACTGCCGACGCCTAATCAACCTGAGCTGGATGACTCATACACAGCAGCTGGGGATGGTGCAGCGATTGATTACTTCTGCCTGTTAGGGCCAACACAGTGATCATATTCTCGGCTTATGCTGGGCAGACAAGCCTAGATCAGTGCATAATAAGGGTAAGAGAGAAGTGAGGGGCATCCACAGGGACGACAGAGCCTCATTATATACTTTTATACTTTTTTTTTTTTCACAAAACTACTCGGTTCAGGGCTTAAACAAGAATGTTTCTGCATCAGTGGTAGCTACAAGCCTCTCAAGGTTGTTTAGGTTCTATGCATAAAAGCCAATGGTAGATTTCTTTTAAAAGAGAGGAGGTGATGATAAAGAGAGGACCTATAATTTCTGTGTTAACAAATCTGGAGATACAAGTTGGACTAGGAAGAAGAATAGATTATAGATAGACAGTCAAATAGATGACAGTCCAATAGATAGATAGATTAATATATAGAGTAGATAGGATAGATAGATATAGATAGATAGGCTAGATAATAGATAGATATAGATAAGAATAAATTCAGCTTTACTATAAAGGGAAATTCCGGGGTTTGCTTTGGCAGTGACTGGGCGAGAGACAACTGTAATAGGTTACAATGATACGGATAAATGGCCATATATCATCCTATATCACAACGCCACAAGCTACATCTTGCTAATCTGTCTTCATAAATGTTCACAAGATTGAGCGGGGCCCCTGGTGTATCCTGCTTACGTGATAATTCACCATTTTCCCGTTTTTTTTCGTGCAGTTATATAGTGGGATAAATTGAGTATAGGAAACCATATTCATCCCTTGCACTTTTTCTGGAATATTTAGTCTTCTGTCTCCTGACAATGTTCACGAGACAGAGGGTCTATGGCTCTAGAATGACAAGGTTGTTTCTTGGAATAGAGATTTTACCTTTTATAGAATGTATTTTTGAGAAAAGTATTTTCACAGTTTTTACTGTCATTGCATTGTATTCTATAAGTGTGGGTTTTTTTTTAGAAATTAAGAAAAAAGGGAAGAAAAGGGGATAACAAAACAACAAAAATACCGTAAAAAATAAAAACAGACCAAATATTCGACTCACTTCTTCATTCCTCTGTTGTTCCTGTCATCATTTTGATAGTCTCCTTCTGTGTCTGCTCCTCTTGACATGTGACCACTGTCGATCAAGGATGAGAACTGGGGGTGTACCTGTAATTACTAATTCCGATGTTGAATTGTCTCTGTGGACGTTTGAGGGAGACTAGCCATCTCCTGTCCTGACGCCCTGACCCATATTTCCCTGTGTACAAACCCCTATTGAGTGACAGCTAATGACTACAACACCACTGACATTAATTGGCTGAACAGTATTCTACCAGCAACGTTTGCAAATTCAAATATTATGAAGTTAATTTCCTGTGTTAACATCACTGGTGGAAAACAGGTTATCTAATTGGCTGAGAACAAGGTTTCCAAAGCAAATCCTATAGTTAATAAATGGATTCTGCTCTAATTTTTGTATCTTGTCTTAGTCTTGTGTTCAGTGAGTAGAGGAGTTAATAACAGAGCGTGTGACATAGCAAAGCCAAGTAGACCACTAACATTGTTTGCAAATGTTTGCAAATTCAAATATTTTGGGTTATTTCCTGTGTTAACTCACCTGGTGGTAAACAGGTTATCTACTAATTGGCTGACAACCAAAACTTTCCGAAGCGAGCTCCTATAGTTAATAAAAATGGATTTTGCTCTAAATTTTTTATCTTGTCTTAGTCTTGTGTTCAGTGATGTAGTGATATTTAATAACAGAGGAGACTATAGCTGCGTGGACATTGCAAAGTTGAGTATGCCACAAGAAAATCCCTGCCTGCGACTGCTGATGCAGGACCTGAAGGTGACAGTCTTCCCAAGGTGATAGTCTGAACTCTATAGACAGTTTTTTCTACCACCTTGCCTGCCACCATAGACGATGCTCCATACTGTTGTTACCACCACTTCACTGTTTGACAATAAACTGTCTGTGAGTTGAAACTTGCTGTCTCCTGTGTGTTTCCTCTGCTAGCAGCTTACCATGACGCCTACCTTTAACATCAACTCAGGACCTTTACCCCCAGGTGTTCCCACAGAGGGCCTTGGAAACAGTTTGACCCCCCCCCCCTTTTTGCTTCATCCTTGCAGCAGTGACAGGAGAGGTACATTGCCCTAGAGAAAGCACCCATGACAACCACTTCAGTAGGGTCTTAACCACCAGCCCCTCGCCTTGCCATTAGGCCCTGACGATGTGTGGCCTGGCCCTGAGTGATGCTTTCATTGAACGGTGAGACAAGTGGTGCTCCGAAAGTGAAGCTAACTCTTATGGGACAACAAAAGGACAAACAAAATTATAAAGCTATGTTCAGGACAGGGGTGTGGGGTCTAGGGAATACGGGAAAATCATGAAGAACCCTTTATGGCCAAGAAAGCCAGGACCCACTTATTGAATCATGCTCATCTGGCCATGGACGTCATCTATCCTCCAAGTCACAAGTGATGTCCATGGTCTCAGGAGGCCACTCATTGGTGGAACTTCTTGGAATAGGATGCAGAGAAGAGTAAGTATTCTTTCTTATTTTTTGTCCTGCCTCCCCAGCCCAGTTCTAATGATTGGGCTGCTCCATAACCCTCCTTAATGCCCTGATGTGCTGTAGTACCCAACCAGAAGTCACAGAGCATAGCATGGTGGGACATGTCTGATTCCACTTGGGGCCCCTATATAAATACCTTTTACTCATACACGTGTGAAAATTAAAAATCTCTTCAGAGTGCTACCTGACACTTTGGGGCTTATTTACTAAGGTCGTGTTATCGCACTTTCGCCGACTGTTCACGGTTTTTGGGATTTTCACAGCTTTGACAGGTATTTAACAGGGTTTGCGCTGGGATTGTGTCGCACGTACAAGATTTTGGCGCAACGGACGCGCTGCCCTTCATGCAACAAATGGGGGGGGGGGCGTGCCGTCTTGACCTGACTGATTTGGACTGAGCGCGAGATTTAAGATGCAATTGTTTTGCAAGACCAAGCACTTACATTCACCAGTAAGAAGAAGTGAACTCCGCGGACCTGAGCGGGGAAGCGACTTCCAGGATATTGGGGCACTGATCTTAGTCAGCACTGCACTTGCTATATCGTCGACGATGCACTTTCAGGGAATCCCGGACCGGATAAGTAATGTGACCCTTTGTGTTCAGTTTGCATGGTCAAAAAACGTATCTGTTGTGTCCTCATTTTTTTAAGAGCCACTATATATCACTCCCTTCATTTGTAAGATAATAATAATAAAAATATAATATAAATATATATCATTATTTTTGATGATTTAATTATTACTAATATTCTTATTGGTTGCTGTAGTATTATTTTTTATAAATAGTGGGCAGATTTATCAAGTGTCTGAAAGTCAAATATTTCCAGTTGCCCATGACAACCAATCACAGTTCAGCTTTCATTCTACCAGTGCTTATGTAATAGTTTAAAGGGGCTGTGTTTGGTTGCCATCGGGCAACTAGAAATATTCGACATTCAGACACTTGATAATCTGCCCCTTCATTGTCTTTATTATTATCTTTTCTTCTCATTGTTCTCTCTGTTGCATGGGTTTCCTCGGTCCTCGGTTTCCTCCTCCCCCACCCAAAACATACGTGGTATGATTAATGGTGAGCCCCATTGGGGACAGGGCATGATGGGCTGTGAACTCTGTGTGCGTATATAAATAAAGAATTATTATTAGTATTTACTTCACCTTAGTTGTACAGGCAGTCCCCACGGTTACATACAAGATAGGGTCTGTATGGTTGTTTCTTAAGTTGAATTTGTATGTGTCGGGACTGTAATATTTATCATTGTAATCCCTGCCAGAACTTTTTTAGTCTCTGTGACAATTGGATTTTAAAAATGATGGATTGTCATAAGAACCAGGATTAACCTAAAGCTTCATTACAGACACCCCTGTGATAACTGTTACACGCTGATTAGTGTCCTAGGACTAAAGTACAATAAATGACCAATATCCAGAGGCCGTTTGTAATCGGGGTCGTCTGTAAGTCGAGTGTTCTTAAGTAGGGGACCGCCTGTACATCAAAAGCAAAAACGGCATCTCTCATTTCCTCAATATTTACAAAAATCCTGTTTTCCCTTTAAATATTCGTCAGCTGGTATTGCTTTGCTGGTGTTGTTGATGGTTCGCTCTATGTAGCTTTGCGCAGCATTTCCGATGAGGAAATAGCCTGAACATGATGACATTTTGATGTCCTCCTTATCTCATACAGTCCTAACAACTCTGTGTAGGTTCTAACAAGCTATCAACCTATTATATGTCAAGTGCGTGATTTGCCCGGTATTCCTCGGCACGCTGAGCGGAACAACTTCTTTAGATTGACATTTAGAAGGAAAATAATAAAGTACAAACTACGAGTGAAAAGAGACAAGGCGACTAACGCAAGTGATTGCTTACTACGGGGAGCGGAGGAATCTATTCCCGACCACCAGGAGATAAACTTGTTTCAATCTCATTCAGTCCCATTCAGTTTTCCATCAAGGTTACACCGTGATTCCGAACAGGAAACATCTGTTATTAATCTTGATTCATGTTTAGAAAAATGCAATTTCCCCTTTTTATCGTTTTTTTTCCCTTGGTTTTTCATTTATATGGCACTTTGTTTTCATTTGGAGCCGCATCCCCTAGCTTTTATGTTTTATTTGTTGCCTGTTATTGGGCCATTACTACGCCACATATTTGGCCAGATTACTGGTTAATAAAGCGATTTAAGTGTAAATCCATCGTAGACATTTGAGTGGGTCTAACGCTAAATTAAGGGGATTTTCCGGGCTAAAAATATCAATAAATTTTCCTTAGCTTTCAGACTTTTTTCCATTTTTGCATTTCCGTTTTTTTACTCCCCCTTTTCACTTTTTTCTATTTTTCCTTTTCAGTCGTTTGAGCAGATTGTACATAGTATCCTATCTGCAGGCAGCATGTTATAGAGTAGGAGGAGCTGAGCAGATTGTACATAGTATCCTATCTGCAGGCAGCATTATACAGATACCGTTTACTGCCCACTTCACTTATGGATGGTGGCTGAGTATACAGATACAGTCTACGTCACTCGAGGGTACCGATTCTAGTATTTTTGCTTCCTGAGGCGAAAATGAAATGCTGCCCCCCCCCCCTACCCCCGCAAAAAAAAAAAAAAAAAGCCTAGCCCTGATCTCTCCTTAATTCAACCCACTGATTTAAATACGCAACTTAAAAAAAGCATCTCGAAACCTCTAAAGTTGCTGAACATTATTAATCACATCCTAACAAAGCCGCCACAGATCACGGACACCCTATGACTGACGCGCCTCGCCCACAACTGGTATCAGTCAGTGACATGGACATTAGTGAAATATGGTACCTTACAGGTGATGATCTGCCTCCATGAGAAAGCGAACTCATTACAATGTTCCCTTCCATGCCAATCACTGATGAATTAATGGCAAGAAGTCTTCAGCTCCGCGCAGCAACTCGCACTGAACACCCATAAAAATATTAACAATCACTTACAATATGGCACCGGAAACAAGTACTATATATCCAAGTCGACCACAATTATAATATTACAGCCCCAAATTGAATAAATTGTGTCACTATAATGAACTTAATATATTAAAAAACACCACCCTCAATGAACTTATATACAGCCCCCCAATTAAATCATATACAGGAACCCCACAACAGCATTCCCCCCACCCCCCCGTACTTAAAATCTGCCCCCCTTAGATGAAATTTAGGCGCAGCACGGATAGGGCCTCTAACTTGCGATCAAGGAGGGGTTATCAGTGCTGAGGACCCTGCAGATCGCGAAAACGAGGGGTCCGTCGGATTAATGGAGCAGACGGCCGCGCATGACCGTTCTGCTCTATTAATTCTTATGGAGCTGAAGGAGATCAGTGAGCGCTGGGACCTACGGCAATTCAGTCTGCACCAGAGGATATGGAACAGAAACGTCATACGCGTCCGTCTGCTTCATTAAATATGACGGAGCGACAGCACTGATCAGCCAAGTGGGGGACGAAATGGGTCTTTGTGGGAAAACCCCTGTAATATATAGTATCCTATAACAGCCTCCCCATAAAGGCTCCTTTTGTGGAAGATCGGGACTCCCATATACAATTCCCAATATCCCAAGTAAAGATTAAATACAGAAACCGATTCAACCCACCCCGATTTTTACCATTAATATTCACCCCCCCCCCCCCCCCCCACCCCCCATAAAAAAGTCCCCTCCACCCCAGGTAGAGTTTACATAGTACTTATTTTACCATGGGAAAATCTTCCCTCCCCCAGGTTTTATTCCCTCTCCTTGTTCATTATTTATTATATGCAGTCCCCCACCAAATGTTTTTTTCTATATAAAATGGGGGGCAGTTAAAAAATAATAAAGCTTCTACTTACCTCGTCCCACGCCGAGGTCCTCCTCTCTCTGGACGGTTCCGGCAAGCTCTGCAGTCTATGGACCACCCGGAGGACGCAGGCGGCGTTCTGATGACGGTCACGTGTCTGCATCACCAATCCAACAGAGCAGCGCAGACAAACAGGTCTGCCGATGCTGCCCCGGTACCGCGCGTTCGCGCTTGATGAGACCGCTCTCGCGGTCGAGATATGTTTGTATTTACAGGACTGTAAGCGGCCAGTACGTTACTGCTAGTGGGTGATTCGGACGAGCGCGACGAATCCCAAGCTGGTTTCGCCGCTTCTTTCAGGGATCCAACTGACGCCTGAGGCGGAATTTGTCATCCCGCCTCCATGGCAGATGCGGCACTGTTCACTGCACTATGGATGGTAGGAGTATACAGAGACAGTTAATGTCCCCCCCCCCCCCCCCACTGCACTATTGGATGGTATGAGATACAGATACAGTTACTGTTCACTGTACTATGGATGGGATGAGTATACGGATTACAGTTACTGTCACTGCACTAAAGGCCGGTAGAGTATACAGAAAGGTACTGTCACTGCACTATTGGATGGTATGAAGTATACAGATACAGTACTGTCACTGCAATTGGGATGGTATGGGTATATGATGAAGTTACTGACACTGCAATATAGGACGGGTATGAGTATACAGATACGTTAATGGTCACTGAACTATAGGGACGGTATGAGTAGACAGATTACGTCTGAACTTCACTATAGACAGTATGAGATACAGATACAGTTACTGTCACTGCACTATAGGACGGTCTGAGTATACAGATAAAGTTACTGTCACTGCACTATAGGACTGTATGAGTATACGATACAGTACTGTCACTGCACTATAGGACGGTATTGGTATACAGATTACAGTTATGTCACTGCACTATGGATGGTATGAGTAACAGATACAGTTAATGACTGCACTATTGGGATGGTAGGGGTTATACAGATACAGTTACTGTCCTGCAATATTGGATGGTATGAGTATACGATACAGTACTTCCACTGCACTATAGGGACGGTTATGAGTATACAGATACAGTTACCTGTCACTGCACTACTTGTGGTATGAGTATACAGATTACAGTTACTGTCACTATGCACTATTGGATGGTAGGGGTATACAGATACAGTTACTGGTCACTGCCACTATAGGTGATATGAGTATACAGATACAGGTACTGACACTTACTATAGGACAGTATGAGTATACAGATTACCGTTACTGTCTGCACTATAGGACGGTATGAGAATACCGATACAGTACTGTCACTGCACTATTGGATGTATGAGTATACAGATACAGTTACTGTCACTGCACATTGGTGGTTTATGGGTATACAGATACCAGTTACTGTCACTGCACTTTTGGATGGTAGGAGTATACAGATACAGTTACTGTCACTGCATATAGGCGGTATGAGTATACAGATACAGTACTGTCAATGCACTATAGGCCGGTTATGAGTATACAATACAGTACAGTCACTGCCGCTATTGGATGGTATGGGATTACAGATACAGTACTGTCACTGCATATAGACGGTATGAGTATACAGGATACAGTTACAGTCACTGCACTGTGAGATGGGATGGGCCATACAGATACAGTTACTGTCACTGCACTATTTGGATGGTATGGGTATTATTGGATGAAGTTACTGACACTGCACTATAGGACGGCATGCGCTATGATGCAGTTACTGTCACTGACTATTGGATGTATGAGTATAAAGATGCAGTTACTGTCACTGCACTATAGGACGTATGATACACAGATTGCAGTACTGTACTGCACTATAGACAGTATGAAGTATATAGATGCACTTACTGTCCCCTCACTTTGGACTGTATGAGGTATACGATACAGTTTTAATATCATGCACTTTAGGAAAGTATGATTATATATATATACAGTTACTGTACTGCACTATAGGACGGTATGAGTATACCGATACAGTACTGTCACATTGCCTATAGGACGGTATGAGGTAACAGATACAGTTACTGCAACTGCACATAGGACTGGTATGAGTATACAGATACAGTTACTGTACTGCACTATAGGGACAGTAGGAGATACAGATACAGGTACTGTCACTGCAATATAGGACGGTATGAGTAGAGAGATCAGTTACTGACACTGCATATAGGACGGTATGAGTAACAGATACAGTTACTGTCACGGCACGATAGGACGTAGTAGTATAAGATACAGTTACTGCACTGCACCTATAGGACGGTTGGTTATACAGAACAGTTACTTCACTGCACTATAGGACGGTAGAGTATACGATACAGTACTGTCACTGCACTATAGGACAGTATGAGTATACAGATACAGTTACTGTCACTGCACTATAGGACGGTATGAGTAGATAGATACAGTTACTGTCACTGCACTATAGGACGGTATGAGTATACAGATACAGTTACTGTCACTGAACTGATTGGATGGTATGGGCGTATATAGAGAAGTTACTGACAATGCACTATAGGACGGCATGGTATACTGATGCAGTTACTGTCACTGTACTATTAGATGGTATGAGTATACAGAGCAGTTACTGTCAATGCATATAGGGACGGTATGAGTTATACAGATACAGTTACTGTCACGCACGATAGGACAGTATGAGATTAGATTGGTTTTTTGAAACTTACTGTCAATGCACCGATTGGACGTATGAGTATACAGATACAGTTACTTCATGGCACCTTTAGAGACCAGTATGGATTATATATATATACAGTTACTAACTGCACGATAGGCGGTATGAGTATACAGATAAGTTACTGTCCCTGCACTATAGGACAGTATGGAGTATACAGATACAGTTACTGACATTCACTTATAGGACGGATGAGTATACCAAAGCAGTTACTGTCACTGCCACTATAGGACGGTAGAGTATACAGATACAGTTACTGACATGCACTATAGGACCCAGTATGAGTATACAGATACAGTTACTGACACTTTATATAGGACAGTGATGAGTATACAGATCAGTTACTGACATTCACTATAGGACGCGTTTATGAGTATACAGATACAGTTACTGTCACTGCGGACTACTATAGGAAGGTAAGTGAAGATATAAGATACACAGGGTGTACGCACTGACAACATTGGACGGTATGGTATATAGGTGCAATTGCTGTGTCATTGCACTATAGCGGACAGTATGATTATATATATTGCAGTTACTGGTCCTGCCGCATAGGACGGTATAGTATTGATAGATGCAGTTACTGACGCTGCACGTATAGGATGATAAGAGTACTACAGATGTGGCCGAGCAAGGTAGACACGGATGGTGCACAGATACAGCTCTATACAGGACTATACACCGACACAGACGCTTCACACTGGGCAATTATGCTAAAATTTCTAGCTGTCACTTACAGCTTCCGTTTACCCTATCACGGTGTCATGACTCCTGGCTGTTAATGGTGCTGGGTCATGTGATACGGTATTATAAAGCGGGCTTCTGGTTGGTTTGTCCCGAACCGCAATAGTAACCAAGACCCCAACGTGGAGGTCAGGCTATCCGCTGAAGCCTACTTATCCATAGATGATGATACAGGCTTAATTGATGGAAAGTGGAAATGATCTCTCATTCTACATGAAATATTATAATTACCATGTAATATGGGATAAGTAACAGAGACACCAAAGATTATAATCATCCCAATGAAGTTAGCATTAAAAGAAAAATGACCTATATCCCCATTTTCCGCCAAAGCAGATGCACCAGAGCCGATTGAAAACGAAAGGCTGAAGAGCCGCGAAATAAATTACCATCTATTAATCTAAAAATGTCATATATTTAGCCCATGACCAAACATTAAAACTATGAGATCCAAAGTGGATTTGATATCACTTGGCAGAAAGGCATGATGTACAAAAGTAATCTTCCGGACGTGGAAATAGAAGTTTCCTATCTATCGCAGTCAGCGGTCACAGTTGGACCCAACCCTCCGCATACTCCAGCTATGGCGACACCAATCAGGAATTACATTAGAACGTTTACTCTGGCTATAGCAAAGTTGGGATGATGGAGAGAAATATGGACATTCATTATCCGGACGTGTTTTTTTTTTTTTTAACTTCGGGATAGGATAATTGGCTAAATGCATGAAAATGGATTTAAACAAAAGTTGTCACAGCCCTTGTAAATATAATGAGCTGCCGGTGCAGCATGTATTATCAGCGACGGAGCTGCGGACTATTTCAGGTAGTCTAAACGCCGACTAGTAAATAATCATTACTGATTTTTTTTTTTTCCCCTTCTATGTTGGATTTATTTCATCCAAGAGAACCATCGCGTGGTTCGGAAGGCACAGTTTGAGCATATGTGTTCAATGACTTGACCACGTCTGTTCGGGAGATGGAGATGGAGATAATTAAGGAAGAGGAAAATGGTGTTTTTTTTTGTTTCTTTTTTTTTTTAGGTAAATTACAGATAATAGCAGATTTACATTTCCAATCATCAGTCCCAAAGAAATAGATGCTCCACTCTAGTAACAAATGACAACATAACATAAAGTGACTATAAGTAAGGTCATTACATTGTGTTGTAATCTATATGCTACCCTGCAGGGTCAACAGACAGAAGCACATTTAACATCAAATGGAAATCCATGTCCTCAAAGGTACATTACTGTTTATACATAGCAGGGAGCGTAACTTGAAAGGGGGTGCAAGAGGTTGGCGGTCGCCCGGCCCAAGAGGTTTAGGGGGCCCTTTGGTGTCCTTTGCCCATAGGAGAAAGACTATTACTATAAACCGACAGTTATAGGGGGCCTGTACCCGTCTTTGCACTGGGCCCACCCGCTTCAAGTACGCCATGACCATAGTGGGATGTTCCCTACCCAGCAGATTGGCACCGCCAGACACCTATTATACAACGTCCAAAGGTGGGTAGATTCTATTTCTATATCATGGTGGTCTACTGGAAAGGGTACCAGACATCGAGACACATACAATGTCAATGAATCGATGTATTCAAAGTCAGAGACCCTATCATATACAGAATGGTGTGTTCTACTCGGCAGATGGGCACCGACCAGCGAAACCTATACAACGTTTAAGAATCGAGTTGGTCCTCAGTGTTAGAGAGTCTATTATAATATCATGTGGATGTTCTACCGGAAAGGGTTACCGACATAAGCCCCTACAATGTCCAATGAATCGATGATTCAAGAGGCAGATACAAGTTCATAATCATAGTGGTGGTTCTACCGGCAGATGGCACTGCCAGAAACCTATACAACATCTATAGAAATCGATGTCCTCAAGTGTAGAGTCTATTCACATCATTGTGGATGTTCTACCTGGCAAAGGATATACTACAGAAGCCCATACATGCAATGAATCGATGATCAAGGGGAGATGACCATTTCAGATCATAGTATGTTGTCTACCGGCAAGGGCACAGCCAGAGGTCCATACAATGTTCATTGACTTTCCTCAAAGAGCTAGATACTATCATTATCATACAGGATGTTCTAACCCAGTAGAGGGCAACGATTAGTTAGCCTTTTAAACATCCAATGAATACATGTCTCAAGAGGCAGAAAGCTTTTTCATATCATAGTGGATGTCAACCCACAGAGGGGCACCAAGCAGTGGCCAATGCAATGTCCAAGAATTGATATACTAAAGAATGCGATCGTTTCATATCTTACTGGATGTTTTACCCGGCAAGGGCAAGCCGCGGGCCATACAATGTCCAATGAACCATGTCCCCAAGAGACTGATGAAACTATTTCATACATAGTGGATTTATGTTCTGGGCAGACAGAGGGCATCACGCCAAATGGTTCCATACAACGTCCTGAAAATTGATTCGCCATTTAATGGTGCCCATGTCCAACAAAAGGCAAAATCTATATCTTATCATAGTTGATGTTCTACCCGGGTAGAGGGCACCGTCAGGGCCCTCAATGTTCACTGAATCCATGTTTAAAAAAAAAAGAGGCAGAACTGGCAATTCTTATCTTAGTGGATGTCTACCTAGTAAAGAGGAACCAAACCAGTAGCCCAAAAATGTCCAATTAATCTGTGTACTTCAAGAGGCAGATACTATTTTATATCAAATTGTAGCAGTTGTTCTATCGGCAGAGGGGTGGACCAGCCAAAGGCTAAAAAAGTCAATGCAATTGATGTCCTCAAAAGCAGACACTATTTCATATCATAGTGAATATTAATGCTGGGGGGGGCCATGGGTTGCCCCTGGAGGACCATACAATGCGACAATCAATGTTAATCAAGAAGTATGATTGGTCTATCTCTCACGTAAGCAGAGTGGACAGCCCCCACCCCCCACCACAGAGGGCACACAGGGGGCCCCGCAGAGTTCCCCCCCCCAGCCATGTGGTATCATACATACGAGCCCCAACCACCCACCCACTGTTCGGCCTATGAGGTAGACGAATGTCTTAAGAAGCAGATGGATTTGAACATAGTAGATGTTCTTGTCAACATGGGCGCCAACCGGAGGTCCATACAACGAACAAAGGGATAATACCCAGTGCTTGAATTAAATTGTATCAATGTCATCAAGAGGCAGATACTATTTCGTATTCATAGTGAAGTGTCAGTGTAAAAAGTAGAGTCGTAGGCTGATATCACACTGCGTTGCCTGCCCATACCGCGACAGTAGCGGAGGCAACGGCAGTGCACGGGGAGAGGAGGGGAGGTGAGCCCAGCAGGAGGTGAGGAGGTGAGCGCACCCCCGCCCCTCTCTAGGAAGTAGTAGTAATGGTGCACGGCCCGTATTACGGCAAACAGATAGGACAGGACCACTTTTCCGGGTACGGAGCGGTACGGTGCCGCACGTGTAGGCACGCTTACGCTCCCGTAGGGCGGCGTGCGCCCATTGACGTCTATGGGAGGATAGTTATATCGGCCGTAATACGTCCTCCATTACATTAGTGTGAATGTAGCCTTAGGGCTAAGTTATTTCTGAAAATCCATGATCGCTTTGTAATCAATAGGCATCCATCATGTTCTTCTGGCATAAGTGGGCAATGTGAAAGATCAGGCAGAAAGAATTCTGTGAGCCAAAAGACCATGTATTTTTACCATGGAAAGTCTGTGTCAAATACTTGCCAGGTTTTACCTACCCTCAAGATTCGATTAAGCTAAGCTTTGCCAACTTTTCAGAAGATTTAATTTGTTTAGCGTTTCGATGGCAATGACCCAGACAGAGCCCTCGTTGAATCGGACGAGCATAGGGAATTTATATAATGGATTGCCACCCATTTTCCTCATTTTGATGGACCAAGTCCACATGCTTTAAGCCCAACAATAGGTACAGTCAACGGAACGGCAACCATAGACGAGGAGGACAGAGGTGGACAGTAATGGTTGGGCATGATGTATGGCATAAAGACTTTACAGTGTAATCATGCTTCCCTTGGCAGGTATAAGCTTTCCATCAACTAGAGCAAGGAGGGGAAGGGGAATTGTGGCCAAGACCTTCCCAAAGAGCTTCAAGTCAAAATTCATAAGATAAGACATTCAACGGCAAAGCCTTTTATTCAACCATGGAGGAGAAGAAGAGCAGGGCCGGCGCTCTGGGTAGGCCAAAGTGGGCAATTGCCCAGGGCCCCGGGCCCCTGGTAGAAGGAGAATCTCTCTTTCAAATGAATCTTTGAATTGGTTTCTGGTGCTTGGATCCAGGAGAATTCAGGTTTAAAGTGATAATATCAGGTGGCATTTTTATACATAAAAATCACTGACAACAGCAGGTAAAACAGTTTAATATCTCCATTTTCCTTACACTTCGAACATTGCTATAAAAAGGAGGACTGGAGCCTCTCTTCTTTCATAGGAAAAAAAAGAAGTGAGGGTCTATGTGTCACAGAGCAAGAGATCCAGCCCCCTGAAGTGTAGCCCCCTCCAGAGTCTTAGAATCAGGCTGCAGGAGAATACACTGCACACAGGAGCTGCTGACTGCACCTCACAGATAATGGAAATATTCACTTTATAGGTTACTACTTTTGAGAAGGATAAAATCAACTAATTTCATGTGTTAATCCTTCCTATGCAGAACTATCTGGAGAACACACTGCTCTCTATTGCCTTTATTTGGTGGACAGTTCTTTTTTGCAAAAATTGACTGATACGATGAACATTCGATCTCTTCGCCTAATGTCGCTAATATGAACACCGCAACCAGACATGTCCATAACTTTATATGTAACACCAAAACACACACATGTCCTGGAAAAAGTATTATTTCCCAACCATCCTCCATTTTACACCCATTTTATGATATTCTCACTAGATTCTTATGATAGAGCAGAGGGTCGGTATGTTCAGATAATACATTGGGAGCGTATCTAAAAGTGACTTTTATTATGTCATAAGGGGGGGGGGGGGGGGAGGGGTTTATGGATAATAGTTTATTATTTCTGGGTGACCATTGTGTATGGAGCATATAATGATAGATCTGTGTGACGCTCACGTAGGTTGCGTCCCCTGTTGGATGTAACATTCCCTTTGCGTGTAATATTTTGGTGTGAATTATAACAGTGGTATGTATGATCTCTCTAGAGATGAGCGCGCACTAAAAATGCTCGGGTATCGTTATTCGAGACAAACTTTTCCCGATGCTCGAGTGCTCGTCTCGAATTAACGAACCCCATTGAAGTCAATGGGAGACCCGAGCATTTTTCAAGGGGACCCCAAGGCTTCTGCACAGGGAAGCTTGGCCAAAACACCTGGAACCTCAGAAAAGGTGGAAACCCAACCACGGACTGGGACAGGAAACAGCACAGGGCGCATGATGGGATATGCCTATGAGCTTGCTTAAAACGACACCATTATGCCAAAATTATGGGCAACAGGCATGGACATGCAGAGTGACAGAATGACGCTAGATAGCATCTAAAACATCCAAAATTGACCCTGCACTAAGGGGACGGCATGCAGAGGCAGCGGCAGCAGGCTAGAGAGGGGCATGGCGACATACCCTAAATGGCTCAGGCTTCAAATCAATGGGTGGCAGCGGGAAACCAAAGGAGGTGAGAAAGAAGCGCTCAAATAATATCCCTAAATGGTTAAAGTTTGCCAGTATATTTGGGGGATTACACAGCAGGGTGGGACAAAGTGAACATGGAAGCCTGAAAAACACCCAAAAGTCTGCTGACACAGCTCGTTTGATTAAGGGGACCATGTATGGAGGCAAGGAACTAGTAGTAGATTAAAGGTGCCTTGCAGTTTTAAAACTATGTTAGTTGGATCTTGCATGGAGCTGCGCTCCGAACTGGCCAGGCGAGCTTTCGCCAATCAAGCCCATTGTCTCTAGGCTTATCCCCAAACAGCACCTTCTAAGAACCTTTGTTATAAGATCAAGGTAGTAGCGTTCTTATAGTAGGATATGCCGGGGTGATGGGACGGAAGTAAAACAGATGCGCAAGAAGCGATGAAATAATATCGGTTAAATGAATAAAGTTTTGCAAGTATATTTGTGGATTACACAGCAGGGTGGCGACAAAGTTAACAAGTTGATGGGGAATTGCCCTGGAATAGCTCTTGGGCGGTGTGTGCCTTTTAATCGCCTCGGATCAGCCAGTTTGAGCACCGCCTGCTGTCGCTTAGCGACGGCACTTGCTGCTGTGCCTAGGACTACGATGATGGGCGCAATGCCACGGAGGGAATTCGGAGGATGGAGGAGGGTTGGGAGGAGGTATAGTAGGCCTGTAGAGACCGGACCGAGTAGCCCCGCAATTCTCTGCGTCGCAGTATATGACCAGCCCCAGGGTCAGACTCGGGCCCAGCCTGCACAAGTTAAGTGTAGTAGCGTTTATAAGTTGGGATATGGGCGGGTGAGGGGATGTAAACAGATGCGCAAGAACGGCTGATGCGCATGGAGCTGGCGCTCCGCTGCCAGGCGAGCTTTCGCCAATCCAAGGCCCCTGTATCTAGGCTACTCCCCAAACAGCACTTCTAAGAAACCTTTTGTAATAAGATCAAGTGTAGTAGCGTGTCTATAAGTTTAGGGATATGCCGGTGTGAGGGGAAGTAAACAGTATGCGCAAGAAGCGGCTGAAAAATATTGGTAAATGATAAAAGTTTGCCAGTATATTTTGTGGATTAACACAGCAGCGGTGGCGACAAAGTTAACAACTTGAGTGGAATCATGAAAACAACCCAAAATTCTGCCCTGACACACCTCGTTTGATAAAGGGACGATGTATGGAGGAAGCTATATGGACGACTTTTGGAGGTAGCAATGGAGACAACGTGTGGAGGCTGCTATGGAGACATTTAATTTGGATAGTTGCCTGTATATGTGGCAGTCCCAAAAAATTTTCAAACCAGAGGAGCAGTAGGTGCCTCCAGTAAAATGGATAGATTGAGTGCCTGTATGTGGCAGTCAAAAAAATTTTCAAACCAGGGAGCAGGTAGGTGCCCTCCAGAAAAATTGGAATAGATTGAGTGCTGTATGTGGCACTCCCCAAAAAATTGTTTAAAACAGAGGACCGGGTCGGTGGCCCTCAGAAAAAATTAAAGCCATAAAGTACTTAAGCTAGAGCCAGTGGCCCTGTCAAAAAATAGCCAGTTTCCTCTGCTTTACGGTAAAAAGAGGAGGAGAAGGAGGAAAATGAGGAGGAGGAGAGTGGATAAATTATTCAGGTTGAGCTTCCTTCACCTGGTGGAGATTGGAAATTATGAGAATCCAGGCTTTATCATCTTAATAAGCGTCAGCCTGTCAGCGCTGTCAGTCGACAGGCGTGTACGCTTAATCGGTGATGTGCCACCAGCCTGCCCCACTGAAAAACCCGCTCGGACAAGACGCTAGCGCAGCAGGGCAGGAAAGAACCTCAAGGCGTACCGCGCCGTTCGTGCCACATGTCCAGCTTGAAACCCGTAGTTGAGGCGCGTGTGACCATTAGGACGATGGTATGGTCAGCTACGTTACTCCCTCACCATTTGCTGTAAGATCAGCCCTACTCTGCCGAGACTGGGGGACAGGGAAAAGGTCTTGCTGGGGGACATTAAAGCTGGCAAAAGCCTTGTAACGCGTACCCTTGCAAGTGCTGACAAGCTGCCGCTCGCCTACTCGCCCTCGCCTACTTTGTCCCGTTGAACTACGCACTCTGCCGCTAGCGCATGTCAGAAGGGGGAAAATTAAGGTTTCAGTTGTGCACCAGGGACTGCTGGTATTATGCATTCTCACACTCTTCTCTGCAGGGATGAGAGTGGAAAGATTTTGCTGTACCCGTGGGTCCAGGAGAGTGAACACCCAGTAATCGGTTTGCTGGAATTAAATGCTGTGAACGCGAGGGTCACGGGATAGGCAGCCTAGCATGAAATTGCCCATATGCCGCCAGAGTAGTACAAACGCGTAAGAATTCACTCCCCCATGGCCTGCTGCCATTTCATCTCCCCAACTCCTCCAACTCCTCTGATTCTGCCCCATACACGCTGAACAGTGAAGGAACTCAACAATGGTCCCCTCTGTGTCTCGCCAACATTCTCCTCCCTTCCCCTCTATCCTCCTCCACCTCCAACCTCCTCGATATGCGCGTGAGAAACAGACTGAGGTGCTTGGCTATCAACAAGGGAATCTTCTTCCCCCGTTCTGTGTGACGAGCGCAAAGCTCCGACCTTCATGGATGACAGAGAGTGTTCAACAGGCAAGCAGCGGGGATGGGAGGCGTGAGGCTGATGAGGCGGGCCATCGCCACTGACCATCTGTGTTGGAATCCTCAAAGTTACTCAGCACCTGACAGATATCAGACATCCCGTCCACTCCTCATTGTAGGTAGGACTTGAGGAAGCTGACTGACTGACTACCAGTTCTGGTGGAGTTGACATCGGGCAGTCTACAATCGCTCGGCGCTGCTGGTAAAATTCTGGATAACATGGTCAGTGTTGAAATTTCCACCTCGGGGCACGTCGCAACAACAGTTGTGCGCGGGCGTTGGAGGCGGTGCTGCGCTGCCCTGAGGAGTGCAGCATCTGGATGGACTTCCCTGAATGAGCAAGATGCGGGCACCTTCGTGAGCAAATCAGGACAGATGGGGTATGTCTTGAGGAAACGCTGAACTATCAGATTTAACACATGGGCCAGGCATGGCACAGTGTGTCGTGCTGAGAGTTGCAGAGCCGCCCCAGGTTACGGCCTGTTGTACACCACAACCATGCCTGGCTTCAGGTTCAGATGGGGGCTACAGCCACAGATCAGTCTGCCGCCGGTATGCCTGTAATAGCTCTGGGCGGTGGCCTTTTATCGCCTGGGCTCAGAGTTTGAGCACGCATGCTGTCGCTTAGCGACGGCACTGCTGCGTGTGCCTAGAGCTACGATGATGGCGCCGTGCCCACGGTGGTAGTTCGGAGGAGGGGATGGTGGAGAGGGGGGGAGGAGGAGGATGGCATAGTAGCATGAACACATGGACCGAGGTTGGTAGGCCCGCAACCTCCGGCGGTCGGCAAGTATATGCAAGCCGCAGGGGCAGACTCGCTCCAGCCCATCCACCAAAGTAACCCAATGTTGACCGTCAGCGATTATATAGTGGGCCCTGCCGGCCCCAGCACTCGCCCGTGTCCGTGAGTCAGGTGGACCTTGTCAGAAACGGCGTTGGTCAGGGCAACAGATGATGTTTGTCGACACGTGCTGGTGCAGGCGGGGACGCACATCGGGAAGAAAAAGTAGTGGCGGCTGGGGACCGAATACGAGGGCGGCCGCTCGCAATGAGGTTGCGAAAGGCCTCGGTCTCTACTAGCCTATAGTTAAGGCAGCATTTCCAAGTAAGCAATTGGAGATGTGCACATAAGGGCTTGGGCTTGCGGGTGGTTTGCACTATATTGCGTTTCCGCTCCAGCGTCTGGGGTGGGTATGGAGAGCTGACGTGGTGGATGCTTGTGGAGATCGTGAGGCGAGAGGGGTTTTTGTGGCAGGGTCCTGGGCAGGGGGCTGAGATCAGCTGACACAGGGGAAGGAGCAGTGGTGGCACGGGCCGAGGTGAACGGCTGTTTGCCATGAGTGGGGGTGTTAGCATTCATATGCCTGCGATACTTGGTGGTAGTTAAGCTAGTAGTGGTGGGGAACCCATGCTGAGCTGGTTTGGCAAATGTTGCACACCACAGCCGTCGGTCATCCGGTGTTTCCTTTAAAGAACATCCAGAATTCTGAAGATCTAGCCCTCGCCGCAAGAGCCCCGCCACGGGGCTTCACTAGTTGACACATTTGGCGCTGATGCACCAGCTCTGGGCCCTGCCTTCCGTCTGGGCCCACACTGCCTCTCCAAACCCTGTTCTGGTCGAGGACTCTCCTCCGTCTCAGAAGACTGTGTTCACCCGGCCTCTCAACCCAGTTGGGTCTGTCACCTAATAATCCTACGATTCCCTCAGTCTGCCCCCCTCGGACTTCCTGCCATGACAAACAACGTCCCCACTGTCTGACAACCGGTCTCCTCAATCGTCGGACACCTCTTTAAACAATTCCACTACGGTCAAGAGGTCATATCACCCACAGACTGTGACTGTGAAAACCTGAGGGCATCGGAAATGCTCAGCAGCAACCGGACCAATGGTTTGTGACTGTGGAAGGGTCCAGAAAACACAGTTACTCAGAGTATGCCGGTTCAAATGCAAAATTTCCTGGGAGGGAGGGCAGAATGGGGGTAGGAGGCTGAGTGCAGGAGCTGGAGGATGACGAGTGGCGATTTCGGTGACATGGTGGACTGCGTGGAAGACTGAGGTGGACAAAATGCTCGAAGCATTGTCAGCAATCACACATCACCTGTTCGCATGTTCCTGGCAGCAAACAGTGCTCTCCCACGAGTCCCAGTACCTTCTGACATGAAACCTCGGGAGTGTAAGCTATGCGGCGTTCCCGTGCTCAATCATAAGAGGGTGGTGTCTCACCCCGGCCAGGACCACGGCCTCGGAACCCTGCAGTAGTGGACGCCCACGTCCCCCCCTCGTCCTCTACCCCCTAGCCCTGGTTTAAACATTTTTAAAATGAGAGTTATAACTTTAATTTTTTTTTTTACTTTTTTTTGTGTTTTTTGTTTTTTTTTGTGTTTTTGAGTTTTTAAAACCAAACGATGCTATCCTATTGGCTATGGCTATTCTAGCCAAGTATGAAAGCACACTACTATGCCAGATGAGATGACGCAGAGTTATGAAACAAAATAAAAATAAAAAATTTTATCACAATTGGCTAGTAGATGCACTGCAGCAAGTACAGCCACCAGCAGATCAACCAGAAATCAATATATATAACGCTACGTAGGCGTAAGTAAAGCCGTTAGATTCTCCTATGGCTATTTGCTAGCCAAGTGAAAGCACACTACTTATGCCAGAGAAGATGACGCAGAGTTATGAAACAAAATAAACGTAATAAAAAAGGAAAAAAAATGGCAGACTGTGCCTAATTGGAAATCCAACACCTACTTAAATTTGTCCCACGTTCGGTCTTTGCAAATGGATATGTGCGTCACTAAGCGCAAAACACACCGGTCGCAAGTTCTCACTACAAATTGCTCACAATTGGCTAGTAGATGCACTGCAGCACGTACAGCCACCAGGCAGATCAACCAGAAATCAAATTATTAACGCACTGTAGGCGTAAGTAAGCCGTTTAGATCTCCTAGGGATATTTTCTAGCTTCAGTATGAAAGCACCACTACTATGCCAGATGAGATGACGCAGAGTATAACAAAACAAACGTTAAAATAAAAAAGGAAAAATGGCCAGACGAGCCTAATGAAATCCAAACCCCCTACTAAAATTTCCCATTCGGTCTTGCAATGGATAGTGATCACTAAGCGCACAAAACACCGGGTCGGCAAGATCCATACAAAATTGCTCACAATTGGCTAGTAGATGGCACTGCAGCAATACAGCCACGCAGATCAACCAGAAAGAAATCAAATATATTAAACGCTACTGTAGGCCGAAGTAAGCTGTTTTTTGGATTCTCCTATGGCTATTTTCTAGCCAAGTATGGAAAGCACACTACCTATGCCAGATGAGATGATGACACTGAGTTATTAAAAAAATAAAACGTTAAAATAAAAAGTAAATGGCAGACTGTGCTAATTGAAATCAAACCCCTAAAAATTTTCCATTTGGTGTTGAGGTGGATATGTGTGCACTAAGAGCTAAAAACACAACGGTAGCAAGTCCCCTGACTAATTAATCAACAATATGGTACTAGCTGCAAATAAAAAAAAACAAAGTAGAACGTTATTGTAGCCTAAGAAGGGCTGTGGGTTTCTTGGAGAATACTCTGCCTAACAAGTAAGCTTAATAGAACACCCTAACGTTTCCCTGACCAGCAGGCAGCTCTCCCTAGCGGCATACAGACACAGGAATGATCTCCGAGCAGCGCGGGCAGCGGCTAAGTCTATCCCAGGGTCACCTGATCTGGCCAGCCAAACCATGCATCGACGTGTAAGGGTACCAGTCATGGCGGGTGGTGGAGTGCAGAGTTATCCTGGCTTGTGAGTGGGCTCTGTTGCTGGCCGCCAAAAAGCAAAACGGCGGGGGAGCTGCCATTTCTCGAGGGGCGAGTATTAGTCCGAGCAACGAGCAGTTCGTAGTAAGTACCCTAATGCTCGCGAGCATCAAGGCTCCAAGGGACGAGTATGTTCGCTCATCTCATAATCTCCTCACATATTACTGTTTTAGGAAAGATATTTTCTTTTATATTAAGTATCTGGATTTGTACAGCTTTTAGAGGCAATTTGAATGTAATTGCCAAGGCATTGTATGGTGTGGATTTCAAAATTATAAAGGTTTTATGTCGCCTTTATGTTTATTGTTGATGCTATATTTGCAGGTCTTGACTGTCTTAAAATTTCTGCTGAAAAAGCAGATATCTAGTTATTACAGTTTTTTAGGCTATATGTGGATTTATATATGTGAATATATCAGTATGGGACATTTGTGAACTGTTACACATGTCTATCTATTGCATTAGGAGATAGTGTGAAGGTAAATATTTCTGTTTTGAGAGCACATTTTTTTTGCCCATCCAAAGTTCAAATTTTAAGTATTTTTATAAAAATGTTTCAGTTTGAATCAAATGTGCATGAAGGCACATATGTCTAAAACTGTTAATGCCAATTTTGAAATGGGGCAAAATTTTTATGTTTAAAACGTCAAAATTGTGAAAATTGCTCTGGTCGAGAAGGCGACCCAAAATGAGCCAGAGTTCTGGCGGGTGTTGAAAAGGGTAATAGCCCTGGGTTGGAATTTCTGGGTGAAGGGGGCTGAGAATCTATCTGTGCTGAGCTATCGTAGAGGAGAGAAGCGACCAGGGAGAGAGCGCCCGGGCGCGAGAGAGGGGGAGGCAAGCGGCGAGGGCGGGCCACGGGAGGGAGGCTAATCCATCTCCTGTTATATTACTATAACTACGTTATAGTTTTTCTGCATCTGGAAAAATCATCTTTCATATTATTTTCTATCATATAATTATAATTAATAATGCTCCAATCTATTCAACCCTACCAGTCATTGGGGAGGGTGGGAGGAAACGGAGGACCCGGAGGAAACCCACGCAAACACAGAGAGAAGAGAACATACAAACTTCTTTGCAGATGTGACCAGAGCTGCAAAGGCGTAGTTGCTAACCCACTGGCACCGTGTGCCCAATCAATTTCCCTATCATCTATCATCTCCTAATAAAATACCCATATTACAGTTGTTGTACCATTACTAAAAGGAGCCTCTAATGAGGACGGTCAATTTAAAATGTTTATTTTGGGGGCCCCCTTTTAGTTTGCCCAGGGCCCACGTGGTCTGGCAGCGGCCCGGGACAGAGGTGGACCTTCTGGTGTGGACATGATGTAAGCATTAAAGACTTTCACAGTGTAACTTTTGCTTCCCTTGCAGGTATAAAGCTTGGTATCAAACTAGAGCAAGGAGGAAGGGGAAATTGTGCCAAGACCTTCAAAAGAGCTCAAGTCATCATTAATAAAGAGTAGATGGAATGCTAGCTAAGTACGACCGAGGGGCACCCTCCCTGCCCCCCTTTTTCCTCTATCAAAATCAAGCTATTCAATGGAAAGGTTGAAGGGTACAGATTGGCACCATACAGAGAATTAAAAAGGCACCTTACGTAGACTGCAAAGTATAGGAATAACATGATACATTAGGGAAGCCCAAGTAGAGTACCCAGGAAAAATGAACCAAGAAGTGGTTAAGGGCAAGAGGATAGCAAAACTGCCGTGTGGGGACCAGCCCTGGGTTTCCAAAGTTACAACACACATTTATACAACTCATGCGCACAAACTATAGAGGCATATACACACACATACTTTGCCCTCTAGACATGTACAGCATATATACACACATACAGGGGACATTTACAAGAGTCCGCAGCGCGAATCCGTCGGTTTTTGCCCGAAATTTTCCGCTTTGCGCTGGTATTTCACGGCTGTGGAGCACGCGTCGATTTTTGGACGCAATCGCGCCAACTTCGCGTGACAGAAATCTGGGGGAGTGGGCCACGGACAACCCGAAGGATTCGGATAAAAAAACCGCAGCATAAAAAGCCCCATTTGTGTCGCAAGATCAAAGCACTCACATACACCAGAAAAAAGCAGTGAACTCGGCGGACCTCGGCGCAGCAGCGACACTGGTGATATCGGCGCACGGACCTTAGGAAATCCCGCAGAACCCGAATCAGCGTCGGAGAACCCGCTGGCGGATCGACGACTGGACCGGGTAAGTAAAATGTGCACCACAGTATAGTACACACACATACAAACATATACACATCACAACATACGCCATATATCATCACAATGTATATACATATTATGCTGTACAATGTGCAGCATAACATGTATATAATGGTGCAACTCCTCCATTCTTTAGTGTGGCATTTCGGATTATGGGGCCCCCTGACCTGCAGGCCCCTGATAGCGCACAGCTCTACACTGTAGTTACGCCCTGCAAATAGCGATAGGCAAAGAAGTATCTAAGCTCTGAAAGAGTCAGTATAATCCAACCTTAAAGGGGTGTTCCCATTTTGGCAAATAATGATTTTGTCTTGTATAATGAAAATTATATAATTTTCCAAATAAGTTTTGTACAATTCACACTGTTTTTCAGATCTCTGCTTGCTTTTCATTCTCAATCTCTGTCTGCGTGGACAGAAATCTGGACATGGTCACAAACAGGCGCCGCTGCGTCGTTATTATCAAATTGTCAATATAACAGCTGCACCTGGTGGACCATGGTCAGTATTTCTGTCACACTGGAAGTAAAATCCAGATTTTTTAGAATGCAGAGCAAGCAGAGATCTAAAAAACCAGTGATGAATTGGATCAAAAAAGTTATTGGAAAATTATATCAATTTCATTACCAAAAATAAACTTAATAGTTGCCAAAATGGGGAAAAACCCCTTCAAGGTCATTCCCCCTGGGAGCACACGAAGAACCGGGGGAAACCTAGAAAAAAACAGAGGCTATTATCTTTGCATTTTTATCTATAGAAAGTGATGATAAGAAAAGAAGCTGTTACCCACCAATAATGCCAAGTGAAAAATACTCTCCCTCCACAAAAACCACATGCAACAGAGTAAAAAGGCTACATCTTTAGAAAAGCTATGAAAGAACTAAACAAAAAAAACAACCAAAAGGCTCACAAAATATATGAATTTGAGAGATGTGGAGGAGTGGTGAAAAAAAAAACAAAAAATCTCCGCCCTTTTGACAGTGGCAAAGATTGGGAAATGGGCTTAATACTGTTTTTATTTTAGGAGAGGCTACTTATTAATATAAATTACAGCTAAAAGCTGCTGATAAAATTTACATCAAACATTCTCTTCTCCAAATTTCCCATCACAGCTTAATCCCGACAATTTTTTTTTGTCTTTAATTTTATGGAAAGTAAAAAGCAACGTTGACTGGGGGTAACTGAATGCCATAATATTATTTACCACAGCGATATAGGGTACTTTTAGACCATCCCTGTGGGACGATGGCCCTTTAAATTTTTAATTGTATTTAATATAAATCGAATCACGAGAGGTTACAGTGCTTATTTCCCATCTTCATAAAAATTTCCTTGTAGGACGTATTATCTCATCAAACATAAATGGTGTTATGACTACTGGCGTTTCAAAGTAATGTATCGGGGCCGGGTAGGTAAGATGGAGACCTTATAAACGTGGGCGAAACACATCCCCCCAGATATAAAATCCACAACCCTTACACTTGTACAGATGGAGCGTGGAAACCAGTGGAAGGCTGAACTTAGCAGCGGTAAAAAAACTCTCAAAACGCTTAACGATATTACTTTTAGTGTAGTTTTCTTTTTATTATTTATTCAATTTTTATTTTATTTTTATTCTTATTTTTATTATCTTTTTTTTGTTCTGAAATCATATAAAAACCAACGTAAAGCGTACTTCCCTCTGAAACAACCTGCAAAAACAGATAGTCTAGATATACTGAATTAAAAACACTTTTTCTGGCCACTGGTTGTGTTCATTTGTCACAGCTGATCATATTCGCAGTCATTTCTGTGAAGGAGTTGGAGACCTAGCTGCTGTGACGTCACTGCACAAGACCCCCCCCCTCCCCTCCATTCCCATGAACTATATATAATCCCAACACTCAGTGATCTTTGTCTATTAATTGTCAACGAATTCAGCAGAGGACTTCAGTATTTTTGTTTAAATTCTGTGAAGCGTTTGGAGACCTAGCTGCTTGTGATCACTGCACCGTCATCCCTCCCCTACCTTCTCCATAGAACCTTGTATGTATACCACATTCTCTGTCTCTATCTATCACATTTAAGAGACAGAATTCGCAGAGACTTCAGTCTTTTCATCTTTGTGAAGGAGTTTGGAGACATAGCATGCTCTGATAAATGCGAAGACTCCCCCTCCCTTCATAAAACTTGGTATGTAATATGCATTCTCATGAGCTTCTATTGATTATAAAAGACAGAAGTCAGCAGAGACTTCAGTTTTGTTTCTTTATCTGTAGAATTAGAGAAGCTGCGACTAGCCTTTTGATCTATTCCTTTTTATACTGTAGCTGAACCTGAAGTCTATTTGACTTCTAAAACAGATTCAATTCCAGACTTCAGTCTGTTTCAATAATTTATTATTTGTATGGGCAGGACACAAACAAGGACAGTGCGCCCTGGCACTGAGGCCCCCTATTTTCCCTACCTCATTTTTGGGCCCCTCTAACACCGGGGGCGTGTGAACACGTAACAATACAGACAAACAAACACAGATAAGAGCGAGGTATACAATCAGAGTCGCAACAGCGGGAGAATAACAATAACCAACATCACAATCCCAACATAGAGTAGTCAGACCAGGCCAAGAGATCAGAAAACCAAATTAAAACAATACAAGAGATTGAGCTAGAGCACATAGTAAGATAGCAGTTTGACCCAGCAAGGAGTCAATCTAAACTGGACACTACGGAAAACTCAGCCCGCCACAGGTGGAAGTAGCAAAGCAGTTACAGGTCCACGTGTTAACCTGTGCAAGACAGAATCAGAGTGAGGGGTGTGTGCAGACATCATGTTCAGACAGCCACTGAACCTAGTTCAGACGCAGGATGACAAAAACTCTGTGTCTCCTAATCCACCAGCACAAATAGAGGGACTACAGCAGCGTCCGACGTGACATTATTTCTATAAGGAGTTGGACGACCTAGCTGCTGTGACTCTGACATCCTCAGTGATCTCGGTCTATTTTCATTTTAGACAGAATTCTGGCTTTCAGTTCTTTTCTCTAGCAGGGCTTTTTTTTTCTTAAAGTTTAGTTGATCGATACTATATCTGGACAGAATGGCAATCGATGTCCCCCCATTCACTGACAATCTCAGCGATCATCAAAGGACCGGTCACGGAAGACATTTTATATGCGGAGGAGGCTAAGCCCTCCAGACTGCCCTTCTTCCTTCTTATCTGCATTCCTTTGACTTTCTGTCCACACTTGGTAGATGTGTTTAAGTAGACCGATAACTGCAAAAATGGGGGTTTGTACCGACACATTGCGGCGTTTAGGGTCCACCAGACCCTCCCAAAACGTCTAATGGCGAAAAACAAACAAAAACCCCCCTGCCGTTAACACCTCGGCACATCTATTGGCCATAATTGGCTCTGACACTCTGCTGGCAAACATTAAACAGTAGATCGCCCTTGATCGGTGCCAGCATCGATTGGTTGGGTCCCAAGCCGCAATTTATAAATCGGAGTGTGGAACCAAACTCAAAATTTTAGGTGGTCTGCTCAGGGGTGGATTAGACTGCCAAGAACTGGTTGGTATGAATATTATAGCCTTACCAATTCTGGAAATCAACTTCCTACATACTGTACCAAATCAGCTTCGTGTAGGAGCGATGATGTGTCCCTCTGCTGCTTTCAATACTGGCGGTTTCAGGATCCTTTGAGGACCTTCAAATGTCCTGCAATGGCTCTGTGTACAGTGTATTGAGCACAGGAACGATATGAGGATTTCAGAGAAAAGTGTCCTTCTCAGTTATACAATGTGGTGGGTTGGTTTGGGGTCCATTGGCCCCCTAGAAAGGATGGCCCAGGCTTACTGCCAAACGCCTCTATTATAATACATACGCGCTTTCAAGACTCACTCCCCCCACCCTACTCTCAGATGGGATTCTAAATGATTTCATTTCCTGCCACACTCTGTAACTATCTAATGCGGTTTTTTATTCATTATTATTAAATATTTATATAATTTATTTATATTGTATGTTCATGTTTCGCCTATATTCGGGAAAAAAATAATGTATACTTTTGTGTAAATTTATGTCTCTAACTCATTTCTTTACGTTTGATGGACATTATATTTGTTACTGATTGTTTTTTATTTTATTTGATGTCCGGACGCTAGATTTGCAGCACCCCCTTTAATTTCCAGAGACAAGTATTTTTGTATTTCTTTTATTTTTTCTTACAAAACCTCCTTTTTTTAGCGATCCTGTAAACTGACAGTGATGAAAATAAAGAGTGTTAAATTTTAACCGCGTCCACTTGTTTATAAATGTAGCCGCTCTCAGGGTGAGGCTGATTAGATTGACCTCTGTCATCTGTGTGCCTCTCCCCGTTGTAGAGCGTTTAGCTTGTGGAACATTCATTAAGTTCATGTATGTTTTAATTAATCCAGTTGGCGAAGGGAAACATTAATCCACGCACTTCCTCCTTTTAAACTTGTTCAATATTAGATGGCCCTTAAATAGATGAGTGTGTTTGTTTCTTTTCTGTAGTAAAGGGAATATTCAGGCTAAAAACATGGGGGGTCATTTACTTAAGGGCCCGATTCGGTTTGATCCCCCCTCCCCCGATTTTGAACCGATTCCTAATTCCGGGATGGACTTGGTGCCTCCGGATGCCGTGAAAATTGGGGCGTGGCCGATTGAACCGACGGATTCACCAGATTTAAAAAATCGCCGCTGGACCGCCATACTACCGCTGGCTCGGACCCACTCGATGAATCGTAGCCGAACTGCGATCGAATACTATGATACCAATCGCGGACCGGGGTGCGAGGACCGGTTAAAATCTGCCCCATTGCATAATACTTATTCAGAATCTAAATCCAAGACTCCAACTGCTGTTCTAAGCATTGATTACATAGACAGCTCCAGTTTTCTGTAGTGTCATATCTGGGTAATCAGCTTTATTGAATGGAAGCGAAGCGTTGTGTGTGACTCACTCAGGCAAATTCAACCATCACTAGGGGTTTTCCAGGATTCTAGAAAACCCTTGGGCCAGAGCAGGATTGGCAAAGACCAACCATTTCATACCCTACCCGTTGGACCCAGGTGTCACGTCCCGGTGTTACAGTGGCCCCTGTGATGCTGAGTGGGCCCCTTTGCAGTGAACTCACATGTTGCTTATAAAAATTCAGAAACTGAACAGTCTTCTATTCCCTTCCTATATTATATCCAAAAGCCCCCTCATAGTATTTTATATAAGCCCCCCTACACTTATGGTCATTAGATACACCACCACTCACCCCCATGGATTCATTACAGCCGTATGTGCCCCACCCCCGCCCGACAAGCCCTGGGCTCCAGAGCTTTGACCCCAATCAATCATTTTGCCACTAACCCATCCTGAATGCCATGGGGGATCAGGTACCTTCCTCATCCAATCTATGTTTTCCTTCTGAATCCTTCACTGACCCTCAAATGGGATGTCCAATGTCTATGGGTAGTTTTCAACTGTAGCCTATTGCCACACAAACCTCCCCCAAGCTGATACTGCTCTAGAAAGAATAAAGACAACTTTGAGTGCTGTGGATCCTTAAACAAATGTATGGTACTCTTACAAGCACCAAAAGTTCTTCCATGTTTTTATGAACGATCCTTCAAGGTTCCTAAATTAAGAACTAAACCTGACAAAAAACCCCTACGTTTTCTCAATCAAAACTGTGTGTTTCTTGTAGGGAACAATGTAACAATGGATTGTGGGGGCCCACAGTGTTAATACTTCCAGGACCAGACAGTCTTATTTTGTATAGATGGGGGTGGATTAGACTGCCATCGGGCCTGGGGTGTATAATATTATGGCTCACTACAATCTGGATCACTTCACTACATCTGGACTAGATCGAGCTTCTGGGGACAAGATGATGCGTCCTTCTCCTGTTCATCTGGAGTTGTCAGCACACTTTGGAGGCCCTTCAAAGTCCGTGAATTGTCGTTAGTGTACATGTGTATGAAGACAGGAACAGGTGGTACATGAGTTTCATGGTGCGAAGGTCCTTCTCAATATAACATTTTGGTGGTTTGATGGGCCCCCTATGGCCTCGGGTCCCAGGCTACCACCCAAATGCCTATTTTCATTTCCACTACTGCCCTAAGACCCAAAAGTGTTTCCTAAATTCCTGTAAAACACTGACAATCATGGCTACTGAAGCAAAGCTTATTAGCATAACCTGGTAACGAAGGTGAGTAAAAAAGCAAAATTAGACATCTCCCCCCATGTGAATCGCACCTCATGCCATTTAAGGTGAAATATAAAACTCCATGAGATGGCGCATGTTACCCTTACAGCCTATCAGGGGGGGTAATCAGATCGCTAGTTCCAAGTACAGACTGGGGCTTATTGTTATATATAGAACCGATTGTCTCACAAAATAACAAGGTCACTTCCCCATATTCACAACGATTAGCCATTAATATGTTTGTCTTTAAGGCACCTCGTCCCATTAGGAAATACAAAAGCCCATCATACAAACTGTTCTCAGGTGGTTATAGGACGTAATAGTATAGTCGTGTCAACCTCCGTAAAAATAACGGTCACCCGCGTCTTTTTCCTTAGTAGGATTACGCATCACTTGACTCAAGCTTAATGCCGTAATCGGTCCCATCGCAGTCCACCGGCGGCCTGTCAGCAATTATTCAACGCACCTCGGGTCCGAGGTTTATGGTTGGTAATTAATAATAAAAATTACTGGTATTATTGGTACTGGAGAACCAAGGGGCACCCTCATGCGGAACCTATAGGCCTGCTTTGGTGCTACTAAGAATCTTCACACCTAAATAGGATATGGGACACATTTACTTACCGTCCGTTGACGCCTCGCCGTCGTTCCTTCCCGGAATGTCAGACCAAGGATAGAGAGCTGACCGAGTATTCCTAATATCGGTGCGTCCAATTTTCCTGCATTCTGTTTGCTTCCCCGTTCCTCTGAGGTCCGCCGTGATTCACCTATCTTCTTCCTGGTCATGTAAGTGCTGTCTTGCGAACCATTCCTTTTAATTTAATTCCGTTTTCAAAGTTTCCGAGGCACGCCCGATGTTTGCTGCAGCGATCCCACATCCAATCGCTGCGCCAAAAACCCAGGGTCAATTCAGGGCAAAATTAATATTCGGACACCGACGGAAATGCTTTCCGACGGACCCTAGTATAAATTTGCCACATATATGGGTTGTAGTAGGGTAGCCTATTAAACACAGAAGAGTGTTTTGCGTTAGAGTACCCTAGCATTCACCCTTAATTCCTATATCTGATCTGGGCAGGATGTTGCACCAGCGTCCTACCACCTGGAGTAACCCAGATTGTGATGCCTGACCCCAAAGATATGGGTTGCACGGTTAACAAACAAAGGCAGTACTTTTTTAGCTGCCGAGATAATGCAAATGCTGAAAAGTACAAACTGACAAATTTTATATGGGTAAAAAGTTTAAGGTAAAGAAACAGGCAAACCGGACAAACTTGAAATAAGTCTTGTCACGAAATCACCGTTTGTTGAGTTTTCAAGACTAAATACCACACTTTTGTTCAGTTCACCCGTGACGACCACGGGCTTTGGGGTCCACTCTGATCCCATTGTAGACTCACTTGTGACTTCATTCAGTGCTTGTTATCTTTGGTTCTTTGAGGATTATGTGTTTTTGCTGTGTATTTGTTGCCTAAGACTATTTCTTCTGCTCATGCCGAGCGCTCATTATGGTTTTGACTTGTTGTGTCTGACTTCAACCTAGTGCGTGTTGTGTCCTCTTTGTTTGTCTGTCTTATACTTATCTGTGCACAACGCCAATAGGGAGACCACCGAGTTGTCACATGATTTAGCACAAGTTGCTGCCAAATGAGGCATGGCAGAATGTGATGGGAGGAAGCACAGGGGCATGCACTCTTCCTGTCCCTGTTGACAAAGTGTTTGCAAAAATGGGTGAGAAATTTTGCTCAGAACCATCCTCCGCGCTCATTACGGATGATGGCTAGAATGCAGGTTTGTGCTTGCGTCTTGAAAAATGTACTTGGATGAGAAAAGGAGATAAAGAAATCATCATCCAATTCACTGCAACTCACAAACTATAATTCTAAAAATTTAGTTTTATGGTTGTATGGCCCTGGAGAGGAACTGCCTTTTTAAGGTAAATCTGCCATTAAAATCAAGAATAATAAACCCTAGGCACTTACTCATAGTCAGGCACAGTGAACTGTGGGTCTCTTCTTATTTTGTTATCATTGGCCTCCTTACGTTCATAAAATGTACTTTATGTAAAATTATCTAATGATGGCGGAAGGGCTCCTGCGGTGTATTACAGAGCCCCATCATGGAAGGCATTGATATAAATATATATAACACATCTGATTGTCACGAGTTGCCCCTGCGATCCATGCCTCGTGCGCGCTGTGCCCCCTCCCCCCCATTCGCCCCTCACTACCGTCCACAGCTCCTGCTACCATCAGGCTAGGGCCAATGTCCCCCTGTGCCTGAGGGCACTCAGTGATTTTAAAGGGCCTGCGCACCACTGATCGGCTGCTGGCCCCTCCATAAAGACGGTGGTCTCCCATCATTTCCCAGACGAATCTGTGCGCTCATTACCATTGTCAAAGTGCTCCCTGCATTGTTCTCTTTTTCCCATTCCTATGTTTTTCTCCGTTGTGACCTCAGATCTGACCTTCGACCTCTGATTCTGTACTGCAACGTGGGCTAGTCCACCTGTGAATGACCTCGGTGGCCACCCTGCCGCCAGAAGACCACCCAGCTTTGGGGCAGGCTTTAGTGAAGACAGGGGCCCTTCACTCCGGTCGCGGCGTCAGCTAGTACCACCCTCCCCTCAGGGCTGCGGTGGTTGCACGACCCGCACACTGACAGGTTAACAGAGTGTGTAAGTAGTTCATTTTTGTGCAGGACCTACTGATTTTGTATTCACCCATCATATGTCCAAATAATTTTCGTATTTGATTAGCATTTGGGGACAGGAGAATACCAAACATATGTATGCTTGTATATGTTATTGTAAAATGAGTGTGAACCTAGGGGGCGCTGGAAAGCGACCCACAACCAGGGTTGAAAAGGACTTGACCACTCCCATCCCTGGCCAACTCCAGAGGGGAGCTCAGAGAAGCCAGTGCGTGTGTCCTGCAGTCAGCAGCAGACTTGGGACCAGTTGGGACAGAGCATGTGGTCCTCCCAAGAGACTGGAATCCAGTAAGGACATTGGGGGACCTTACCGTTTACTTTACAGTGTCGGTTGTCTGCATTGGCTTTTTTACCGACTGCTCTCGGTAATAATACACCATTAAATATTGTGGAGCTGTGCAGAGCATTCTCTGGCGCCGGGACTATTTTCTGTCCCTGTGGACAAAATCTGTCCCGAGCACCAGAATGTGTCCACACAGTCCTGCTAGTACCAGTTTTCTTTTGGTCACTTTCCGTCAGTTTCCCCAATACAACCGCCCACAAAAGGGCTGCGAACACCTAGTAATTGTGTTGAGTTTCACACTTCCGCCAAAGCCCACGCCCCTTTTCGGAGAACCAGTCGGAGCGACGTGAAAAGGCATTTTTGCTGTCCCGACCCGCTAATAAATGGTAGTGAGAAGCGCCACAAACTGCGGGCGAAACGCCCATAGTAAATGTCCCCCATTGTTTTATGTTTGAGCTCACTGAGAGCCAAGTGCTGAGGAGGAACCCAGCAGTGTTCCTTGAACCTAGAAGGGAGTTAGGGTTCAAGAGTGAGGGAGTGCCCTAAGGAGAGGCGAAGCTGTTTATTATTTTTGTCCTGTAAATGTTGTTAAGCTGAATAATGCGTTTTCTTTGGATTGCTACAAGCTCCTACGTTACTGTTTTGGCACTCAGCACCACAAAGTAGCGTTGTAGGTCCAGAAGTTCTACCTTTGATGCTAAGTTACCCCCAAACCTACATGGTTGCTCGGATGCGGGCATGGGAGAATCCACGCAAAGGCAAAGACAAACGGTGTTTCTGAACTGCAGTAATGTGGATTGTGGCCTACAAGCTGAAACAGCAGAGTAATTGAGGCAGAGACCCAAGGTTGGAGGTGAGTGAATCCACAATCAAATTTTCTGCAAAACTGGTGACATTTAAACTCTGGAAGTGGAAATCCAGGCAATGGACTTTGTGTATGCTGTGGCACACAAGCGTGTATATGCTAGTGGCAACAAATTGAAACAGTATCCTGAACTGTGTTGGTGTTGAAAGTAAGGCTGACCAGACTCAAATGTTTCATTGTAATAGCCTGTATTTATGTGAAGACAGAAGAAAATGCTGGTTGTTGTAGTGCAAAAGAAGGACTGTTTTGTTGAACGCTATTGACTACAAAGAGAACAGTAAAAAGTGCACAATTATAACGAGGAGTAATCTGAATATGGGTGTTTGCTGTGATATTCAACAAGGGCAAGAAAAAGAAGTTTCATTGTGTAATAAAGCAAAGCTGAACACAGGTGTGTTGTTAGTGCAGCAGTCTCAGGCAGAGGGTCGCAAAACCAGGAACCGGGTCTGCAGGCTGCAACTAAAGCAAATGCACTGCATGAAAGTGATTAATTTTTATGAAGCACCTATGTCAATGATTGAATATATACCTGCTGTGTTGGTATCATACTAGTGGACATGATGAATTTCTAGAGAGCCAAACAATATGGTGCGCAGCTTCCAAGATGAGATGAAAACTCTCAGGTTTGTGTATGAGGGTGAAATAGCGGATGGAAATGGCAACTTGAGGTGTCTGATAAAGAAAATGTGAAATTAAAGAAAGAGCTTGACTCCATAAAAAAAGTTCTTGCTGCAGTAATGTAAACATGTGGTGCTTGGGTTGCCTGGATGGATGTTTGCATGAGCCATTCGCGGTAGGCGGAGCGCGGCTATGAGGGGCGGGCTGGGAGGGATGGGGGGTGTGAAGGGGGGGGGAGGGGGGAGTTTTGGGAGGGGAGTATAGGTTACCTGATAGGTGGGTTTAATTTGGGGGGTGGAGTTAGGGGTTTTTAAGGGTCGGCAGGAAGGGCCAGCCATCTTTGGGGGGCCGAGCAAAATTGTCCCACCACCCTCCCCATATATGTTATGTATACAGGGTCGCATTTTGTGCTTTAACTGGGGAGGAGGATACAAGTAGTTTCAGATCCTCTTGTTTGGGCGGTGCTAGGGAGCTTAGGATGTCTTTTGTAAAGGTGGGAGGGTACTTGGCAACAGTTATCCAGTAAGAGGTAAATGGGGTGGGATGATTGGTTATGTCCGGCTTTACTATTAAAGTTCTTTATAGACTGCTTATGAGGGGGTGTACTCAGTAGTTGGTTTGGTTATATGTTTGGTGGGTAGCCACTCTGCTCTCGCCACTGCCAGGAGGTAGGTTAGCGGCTTGTGGATATGAGGTAGTTGTGGTTTTGCACGCTGAGCGTGATTTTGAGCGATTACAACGATGGTTTGGTTGGTAATGGGTGCCGGACTTAGTGTGTTAATTATTTAATTTTAAAAGATCCAGATTTGTTGTCAAGTACTCGACCACACTTAATTAATATATTAATATGTTTGTGAATAAAATGTCATTATATTATTATGTTTTAATAAGTTATGTTTACAAGATTGTTACAAGATTTGAGAATTAAAGCTGACCAAGCACTTTTCCAACAGAAAATTGTCGGTGTTTTATTTAGCTTGCGTATGATAGGAAGGCGTTTTTGCTTAATAGCTGTACCCCCTCACCTCCCCCCCCCCCTCACTTCAGCGCACCGCCCCGGTCATGGACTATGTCACTAAGAAGGAGTTTGATGAGATGAAATGCTCTCTGTCTAGTAAAGTTTTACATAGTGGAGCAAAAACAAGTGTGGAGATGCAATTGCCAGAATTTAAAGGAGCCAGATGTCCAAGATGACCAAGGAATGCATTATTGAAAATTAAGGGTGTGATCTTCATTGCTAGAAGAGGAGCTTTGAGAGCACTAAACGTGCTAAAAGTGAGGCAAAGTGAGTTTTTGCAAAGTCAGTTGGAGTTCAAATAGTACAAAGTATAAAAACCTCTCGCTGAATTGATTGATAAGGAGAATGAAGGTGCCCACTTGAGGAAAGCAATGTCTGACAAAGATGCACAATTAGAATCTGTGAGGGAGACTTTGCAGTCAGAGTGGACCACATGCACTAAGGGAACGCTCACCGTAACTCCATGAAGTAAAGGAATGCCAGAGCAGAGCTGCAGTTTTTGAGAAAAAGTAATGACTCTAGAAACTAAAATCTGTGAGCTGGAACAGAGCTAACATTGTCTTATGCCAGTAATGAAAGGGTGTCTATTCTGATGCAGGAGAAGGACAAAGAAAGATGGAGATGTCATCCTGTTTTTCTCAGAATTGGATAGACTACAATCTTGAACGTGGGAGAAGAATCGGACCTGAAGCCTTGAAGAAAATTTATAAGGAAAAGACTGAGGCTTATGACAAAATAGACAAAACTAATAGTAACATGGAACATCAGATGGAGGACATGGAGGGGGGGGATTCAGTTGAGAAAATCCAATCTGTATTATGTGTTCAAATTGTAGATGCTACAAAGTCAAACTGCTAAAATTAAAAGCACAAGTGAGTAACTGGAGGAAAATTTGCAATTCAAACTGCTCAAAAGCAAGGAAGACACTACTCAGAGGTATAAGGTCCTGGAGAAAGTTCTGGAGCTGGAAGTGAAAGCTAGCCGTACACAGATGGATATGGAACCAGAGAAAAGCTGCCGCTATTGAGGAAGAGAGAATAAAGTAAATGTTTGTTACAAAGATAAGAATGGTGGCATTACATTGTACAGTGTGATGACCTACCAGTATGAGAGCTGCAAAAAAACTCCTATTGAGGAAAAGGGGAGTGGTGTTTATCCAAACAAGAGGTAAAGTGTTTAAGTTGTCTTCCTGTTCTGCCTAGAGCTGGTGCATCAAAAGCTGTAAAGTCACTCTACCTTCATACAAACAAAAGGATATAATAAAACTAAGAAGCCAAAATTAAATGTAAACCTACAGGCTATTGAAGAGGTGAACCGTTCTCCTATAGGTTGGAAAACAATGGAGTTAAAGAGCAGATAAAAGCAAGTTGAGAAGTCTAAAAATGTCTCAGTTTATATGAGTGCAGTGAAATGCGCCAATAGGGTCCAAAGACATCCAAAGCAAGAGCAAAGGAAAGAGTCGTTAAGAGGTGACAGAGGTAGTGTCACAGCCCTTAAAGTGCCTATATCCCATGGTGGATGTTGTCTCAAGTTATCCACAAGTGCAAAAAGAAACTAGACTTAAAATAAAAGGTGAAATACAGCTTTACATCTGATGCAGATGTCAAGAAGAAAACAGTTGAAATGTAGAGTTCTAGTCCATAACAAAAGTAATTGTGAACTGAACGTGTTCTTAACGCACAAAAGCAAACGATGGTTGGAAGTCATTGTTAATGTTCAGTCTGGAATCAACCAAAGGAAACAGAAATGCCAGAACAACAGGAAAAGTAGAAGGACAGGAACTTGGAAGATGAGACCGCCAGACATGATGTGCGCTACGTTGAGAAAATGTGGACAGACATTGTTACATATTAACTTAAGTGAAAAGGGACGTCGTCATTACATTTTGTCTTGTCCAGGGTCGCAAAACCCCATAAGTGGTGAGCTGAGGGGGAGGATATGTAAGAGTGTGAACCCTAGGGGGCGCTGGAGAGCGACCCACAAACCAGGGTTTGAAAAGGACCTTGACCACTCCCATCCCTGGCCAACTCCAGAGGGAAGCTCACAGCAAGCCAGTGTGTGTGTCCTGCAGTCAGCAGCAGGACTTGGGAAAGTTGGAGACAGACAGGTGGTCTGTCCAAGAGGACTGGAATCCAGTAAGGACATTGTTTTGTTTGAGCTCACTGAGAGCCAGGTCTGAGAGGAACCCCAGCAGTGATTCCTTGAACCTAGAAGGGAGTTAGGTTCGTTCAAGAAGTGTGGTAGTGCCCTAAGTAGAGGCGAAGCATTGTTATTATTTGTTCCTGTAAATGTTGTAAAGCTGAATAAAGCCGTTTTCTTTTGGATTGCACAAGCTCCTACGTTACTGTTTTTGGCGCTCAGCACCACAAAAGTCGCCTGTAGGTCCAGAAGCTTCTACTTTGATGCTATAGTTACCCCCCAAACCCTACAATATGTATATATATATGCTTCTAGGAATTGAAATCAGTTTAGGTGTTTGATCACAGATACTGTATACTGCATCACTAGCGTAGGGTGAGATAAGATTTTTTTGTTACAGCCCAAGGAACTTGGGAAGCTCACGCTGTCTCGGTAAAGAGATCTGCCTCACCCTGATGACATCACAGGATAGGCGACGAGGGGCATCGATGGGCACAGTTAATGGATTTCAATGGCAGTTGCTGTTTTATAATAAAGAAGTAGTAATAGAGTGTAGTAATAGTTATTAGAAATAGTAGTATAGTATATAGAGATGAACGGACCCAAAGTTTCAGTCAGGTTCGCGGGGGTTGATCCACACGATCCTGACATATTGCCGATTGGTTGCCGAACAGCAATCCAGCAAAATGTTGCCCAATAGTGATGGCTGTGATTTGCCAAGGGGACACCCCTGCCAATCATAGCCATGACTAGTTGCTTAGGGGCATAATTTGCCAGACTGGCTGTTTGGCAGGCAATCCGGCAATATGTCCGGGTCAAGTGGGCACAATTCTTTTACCGTACCCTCCCTGAAACGGGATATTATAATCATACATGTTGGATTAATCTAAAAATTACGGTTTTAAAGTTTCTTAGATTATGGTGTGACTTTTTATTTCTATTTATTTCAGTGCCGTTATGTTGTGGATCCCGGTTTTAATGTACAAAGCCTATGGTTTTGGCAGTGGCTTTAAAACACCTCCTCCTGACAATAAGAGTCATCTTTGCAGACAACATACACGTCCAATGGTGAATGAAACCACATTTGGTATCAGAATTCTACTTAGTCTAATTGAGGTCAAAATAGAGAGCTCTCATCACAAGACCTAAGAATCAAGGTCAACGTATCTCGATGACGGTTAACAAAACCGTGTTTTATGTGCAGAAAATAAATATAAAAGTGCCTCAGAATATTCACCGCGAGATGCATCACCCCCATAGCTAATAGTGGCACCACGTGTCAGTGCAAATACGTTCATTATAAAAACAAATCAATGTTGCCAGGGTTGTTTTGGGCTTTATAGATAACTCAATAGGTTGCGTTGATAGACAGGTCAAGAGATCTACGAGAATGGAGAAGGGAAAGGTTGAGCACGTTATGTATCATTCTCAATTAGACAAACATATGTAAGTGCCCTTAGGTAAACCAAACAGAACATCTCTATGGAGATTCCGATAGGGATAGGAAACAGAGTAGAATAACTATTGATTTTTTGGATCATTTTGTGTGTTCAGACTTGTTTCTGCACTTGGATATTGGCGGTAAAGGGACATTCTATTCTCCGATACATTAGAGATAAGGATTAAGTAATGATCATGAAGGAAATCTTCTTAGTCATTCAGTATAGTGTTATCCACCCCCTTCTAGTCATGTGACCAGCAATCAGACTCTCCAACCGATCCAGTGTTTCTGTGGGGACAGGAAGTCATTTTACTGCAGTCACCGTATGGCCACACTATGAATTAGTCATAAACCTTTCAAATGTGCTAGATCATTTTTTATTTTGCTGCCATGTAAGAAGACTGACACGCTCGCTAACAGTTTTAAGCCCTTATATCCGCACCCATTTTTCACATTATGTTCACATTTATTTTCTGTGTTTTTTATTTTTACAAAACTTGGGGGGTTCATAAAGCTTTTGGTTGCATTTAATTATTTTGCGGGATGAATAAAAATGTCAATTATGGTATTATTTTTCAATTTTTTTTTTTCATATTTTGTGTACTAGATACGGTAAATACTATATGTTTTTTAGCCTGGGTTTGGTATGGGTGCAGAAGTACAATATATAGGTGTATAATTTTTTTTTCAGGGGAAGGTAACTTTTTTTAAAACCTTTTTTTTTTACTAAAACATTTGCTTTAATTTTTTATTTAAAAATTAACTTTGCACTTCATCTCTTGTATCATATTGTCAGCTGCAGAGCCTGGCCTAATAGAAGGTTTACCCTGGCAGCCCTGGGGTACTTTACTGGCCTGGGCTACTTTGTGACATCATTAGCACCCTTAATCACAGCTCCTTAGTGTTTAAGTGGCAACACCCGGGATCGACTTTTCCGATCCTGAGTGTTAGGGGAACTTATTGGGAGAGTCATTTTACTTCAATCAACTGAATGGTGCAGGTTCAAAGAGTCAGACTCACATTGACTCAATATTGATGACCTAACTTAGTGTTGGGGGGCCCACAGAGGAGTGGCCAAGCTCTAACCTGATATTTGGACCCACTGGGCCCACGAGAAGACAAGTTTTTCAAAGGTTTTATTTCAAAGAGGCTAAGAGAATGTAGGTTGTCCGGAATTATTTTATCTGAGGGCTCAAAGACTACTAAAACACCCTACAGCTACTAAGGTGTGATGCATCATCACTAGCATTGTGTGGAACTCGAGCAAGTGCTTCATTGAAAAATGTCATGAGTTTAAGGGATCTCCTGACCAAACCTCTGCTCACTAGAATGAACTCAGCACGTGATCAAAGATTCGGGTCCGGGGAACCCTTTCCTGACTGCGTTCGCTCATGGGCAAGAGGTCCAAAGCTTCTCAGGAAATGATAGTGTTGAGTGTAGATTTTCGGCTCTATAAGCATCTATACAAAGCAGGACACCATTCCTGCAAAGGTGAAATGGGTTCACTATTATAGTGTAACCTAGGCAACTGCACAGACCACTACCTCCACTAAACTCTCGGTGGGAGAACAGACGCACACGTAGCTCTCTACCAAGGACAAACAGAGGATGAAATATCTGTAATGTGAATGGCAATCTCCATCATCACAGTCACTTTGGTGGGACCTTCCATTGGAGAAACACTGACCTTGATAACTTAATAATTATGTAAATCTGGAATTGTTGGTAAGGATAAACCATTAGAAGAGGTTCAATCACTTGTGATGTGAATAGACTTTGAGCAGAAAAGAATATGTTGTCAGGTCGTTAGGAATTCATAGATATGTATTTCCTTGACGGCAGCATGAGCATCTCTGAGGACATTTTCATATTCCATTGACTGTATTTATGATGTAACTAATGTACATTTCAATGTTTATTATTAGAACTTGGCACTATTGTCTTCACATCCTGTATGGTTTCTCATACATGGCAGGGCTCGCTTAGTTTCATTCCATGTAAAATCCATCAAATGAAACTATAAACGACTTGACTAAGGCCCTCATGACCCACTAAGACCACTGGTCACTGGTATCTTACCACTTCTTAATCCGGTCTCACTTACCCTCTGTTCAGATGTTCTTTTTAACTTCTTAACTCTGCTTACCTCTCTTACACGCTCTCCTTACCTTCTTACAGCTTCTCCGTTACCCTCTCTTCAGCTGGTATCTCATCCTCTCGTCAGCCGTCGCATACCGCTCTACGGTCTCTTACCCTCTTCTTCAGCTGGTTCCTTAACCTCTCTCAGTGTTCCGTACCCTCTCTTCAGCTGGTATCCTTACCCTCTCTTACAGCTGGTCTCCTTACACTTCTTCAGCGTCTCATTACCTCTCTATCGGTCTCATCTTACCCTCTCTTCATCCAGTCACCTCACCCCTTTATCCAGTCTCTCACCCTCTCTTCAGCGTTCCTACCCTCTCTTCAGCGCAGTCTCTACCCTCTCTTCAGCCAGTCGCCACCCTCTCTTAAGCCGGCCTGTACCCTCTCTTCAGCTGGTCTCCTTACACTTTCTTCAGCCGGGCTCCTACCTCTCCTCAGCTGGTCCTCCTAATCCGTTCAGCGGGCTCCTTACCCTCTCTTCAGCTGGTTCTCCTTACCTTCTTCAGCCGTTCTCTTTACCCTCTCTAGCTGCCACTCTCATACTCTCCTTTCAGCGGTCTCTCTTACGCCGGTCTCCTTCAGTCGGTCTCCTCACCCTCTCTTCAGATGGTCTTCCGTAACCGTGTTGTGCTTCATGTTTTTCTTTTGGTTTCTCTTATATTTTTATTTACACAAAGCCGGAAACATTGGAGACCGGTAGTCAACGCTGAAGCCATTAGAGCCCTCCCAAGAAATAATTTACCCTCTGGGGTTTTTTTTTACTTCAATCAAGTTCTTAAATATAAATACTAAATTAAAAAATCAAAAATTTTTTGAGAAACTTGTTAAGAAGATACTGTACATGTAGGTAATTTCTGGTGACACGGTCCTTAATCGACAAACCATGCACATATAAGCAGCATATGTTTACCAGCCATTTGAATAGCAATGTTGAGTCCAATCTCTGAGGACACCATGTACACCTGTGGCGCTTTTCCTTGACATGAAGCCTCCGGTGTTCCTTCTATCTTTATTGTACGCGGTCAATAGCAATTAACCGCTTTCACGACAAATTCAAGGAAAGACTGTTTTCTTTCACAGAGCTTTGTATGCAAGCTGTAAACTAACACAGCGGTAACTCTACTATTACACATAAGAGACTAAGAACACAACTCCCATTCATACCAGTTAATGTTATCATTCTAATCACCTTAAAGGAAATCTACCACATGGATGCCAGTGCTTCTAAACCAAGCCTAGGTACATGCTAGCAGGGCCCCTGAAACAGGATCTATTCTTCATTTTACTTCTAAAATTTTTGTTTTTGAATAAACCACCTTTAAAATGATGCAAATAAGCCTCAGGGGCTCTGCCAGGTCACAGAAGCTCTCTATGGCTCTGTATTTGCTAATTATACGCATGTGTCGGCTCTCTGGCAGAGATGGGAGTAGGTGAGCACCAACAACAAATGTAGGCATTAAATAATTGCAGAAGACCGAGCCAAAAGGGGCTTCTGTGACTGAGTGAGGAGCCCCTGAGGCCTGAGGCTCATTGCATAGTTTAAAAGACTATTAAAAGCTATTAGAAGCAAAAATTCTGTTCAGGAGGCCAGACCAGCATGGAAGTGTGCTTGATTAGAAGCACCACATAGATTTCTTTAATCAGAAAGTTGAAGTACCGTAATTTGCTAATTTTTGTGTACACAGGTCATGCGCAGATCTATGTGTTACCTGGAAAATATGTACACAAAATGTCTTCCTGCCCCGTCTACAATTTGTGGACCAGGGAATCCCAGACACTTAAAATAGCCATTGGCTACATTTTTCACCCAAGCTATCTCTCCTGACTCTCAATACAAATACATGAATGACAATAAAGCCCATACAGTTTGGATGATTGGCCAAACCCTTGGAAAATATTGGTTTCGGTCCTCTCATTGGATAAGTCATTAGTACGTGAGGGGAGTGGGATTGGTACTCTGCTGATTACACAAGACTAGGGATAGAGGAGGAAGCAGACAGCTATGTCCATAGCAGATCACTGGCTGGTAGAGGGTCTAAGGGTATCCGGTCAAACAGACTCTAGTATGGTGCACCTGAACCAGTAATGTTTAGGTCCATGCTAAAGTTTCAGGTTCAGGCCCCAAAACAGAACTTTGACCATAAACTAAGGTTTCAACATTTAGAACTAACCCCACCCCCGGTAACACCTGCTTGGCACGGGTTGCAAAGCCACTGGCGGCATTTTCCTAGAGTGGTCGCTCACCGATGGAGTTCATGGGGGGGGGAACCCTAAGGAAAATGCCACCGTAAACTTACGTAGGTGTTACAAATGAAGGTGAGTGTTCAGGTGGGGTGTGAGCCGAACTGGAACTCAGCGAACTGGCTAACCCGTAATTGAATGGGTCTGTCCATCCTAGGAGGACAGGTCGGTAACAATGCGTAGAGGTGATTTGACAGGTGGTCAGGTGTTACTCCCACCACAATCAACTACCAAAAAATTATCATGGAAAAGCGACTAGTAGTTAAAGTATCCGATAATCCCTTTCACAATAAATGTTTGTTTGAAGTCTTCTATCTTGGATACATTAACCTGCATAGGAGCTGTGTACACAAACGACTGTACTTTTTGGCCTAATTTATATATTTTATTTTGTTTTTTTATATATGTGTCTATATATTACATTTTTCTGAAATTCACACTTATCAATCAAGTTATTTCTGTTGGTGAAACTCAGATCTATTTGGAGACAAATACTCCTAATAATTAGGAGAGAGTGATGACTGTCATACGTCACATTCAATTACCATCTTAAAATAGTCCCGGATGTGTACTCGGCTTCTATTTCTACCGTATTTATATCAGCTCATGATCATTTACATTATCACACCTAGAAATATAGAATGGAGTTGAATGAATCGTTGTTAGCAGTTTGAGTTGGTTGTAGGAAGCTCTATATGGATATTTAAAGATATTGTCATATCAGGTGATCAAAAATGAAGAGGTCTTTCGTATAGTAGAATTAAGATGAAGTCCAAATTTTAATAATTATCCAGGTGGGTTAGGGTGGTTTAATTCATTATAGACGTCAAATTGTCTATAACAGTAGCTGAGATAGGAACTATGTACAATTGCTCAGCTCCTCCTGCTCTTATAACATGTGCTGCAGAGAGGACACTATGTACAATCTGCAGCTCCTCCTGCTTTATAACATGCAGCCTGCAGAAGGACAATGGGGGTCATTTACAAGGGCCCGATTGCGTTTCCGACGTGTGACCAAATATTTCCGATTTGAACCGATTTCCCCTGTATTGCCCTGGGATTTTAGCGCACGCGATCGGATTGTGGCGCACGGTGCCGGCATGCAGCGCAACGGAATGTGGGGGGCGGTGGCCGAGCGATAACCCGACGGATCGGAAAAAACCACCGCGTTTTAAAACATAAAAGTGATGCTTGGGACGCACTTCAATTCAATTGGTCCGGCCCGGTTAACTTGAGTGAGGTTCAGATGCTTTACAGCGCAGCAGCGCCACCTGGTGGACGTCGGAGGAACTACCTGATGAATCCCGCCGGACCCGAATCCACCGCAGAGAACGCGCCGCTGGATCGCGAACGGACCGGGTAAGTAAATCTGTGTAACAATCTGCTCAGCTCCTCCGCTCTATAACATGCTGCCTGCAGATAGGACACTATGTACAATCTACGAAGCTCCCCTGCTCTATAACATGTGGCCTGCAGATAGACACTGGGCAGATTTACTTACCCAGTCCATTCGCGATCCGCGGCGCGGGTTCTCTGCGGTGGATTCGGGTCTTCCAGCGATTCACATAGGCAGTTCCTCCGAGTCCCCAGGGTGTCGCTGCTGCGCTGAAGGAATTGCACAATGGGGCACATTTACTTACCCTTCCGGATGAGTTCCCTGAAAGTGCATTGTTCTACGATCATTCACTAAGATATGGCGTCCGCCGGAGTTCACCTTCTTTCCTGGTGCATGTAAGTGCATTGTCTTGACGTTCAAATTGAAAGTTGATCCCACGCTTAGTCCGAATCAGTTGGATCATCCAACGGCACGCCCCCTGATTTCTGTTGCATGAAATTTGCCACATTTCAATCACGTGCAAAACAATCTCCTGGTAAATACCAGTCACGGCCAAGCAAAAACCGAAAACGTTGGAAAGTCCGAAGAAAATGTGGCCGTGGACCCTCTGTAAATAAGCCCCATTGTAATGAATGGGGAAAGCCTTGGGTTTGACCCTTGGCCGTTGTAGCAACCGATCACCCCCCCCCCTGATGAGCTCACAGTGGACAGCGAACAAATCCAAAATGGTGGCGCCCACGCGCCAGCACCGACTGCAGGTGTTACAGGCGGTGTGTTGCTGCCTTATGCGAGCAAACACACCACCTGGAATAGAGAAGGGCTGTCCTCCCCACTCGACAAGTGCTGGTAAAGTGCTAAGTAATATAGTAAGGGGTTAAAAATCTAATCTAAATGTAACGTAGTGTTTCAACTATGTGTCCTGTCCACTTCCCCATGTAGAGGAATCATCATTCCGTATTATGCTACAAAGTATTTTCATTCTGATCTACATCTTTCAATGAAAAGAAAGAACCAATGTTTTACAAATCAAAAAGTTACCATCAATGAAAACCCCTTTTTTCCACCAATACTTGCCGTCAGGATGGAAATCTTTCAGTTCTGCCATGACTATATCTAATGTATCCTTTAAAATGGAATTTTTTTTTTCGTATTTTGCCAGTCTGGATTATCTTCGAGGACACATATATTTAGGTTCATCTCAATGTAACCATTCATAGAGGAGAATGACAGTCAGAGCGACAACTTTATTCAATAGAATAATGAACAATAATGGATAAAAAAAAAACCTAATAAGGAAGCTTGTAGCAACGTTTAGCTAAAATAATTGACATGCTTGTGTCATTTGCAATGACAAAACGGTGTAAGGCAGAATGTGTGTTTAATTCTGTAGGAGTATCAACCGCAAAAAGCACATTGGAGTTAGTAGAATACCAATACACCCTATTAATCGCGCCCAAGATGAAACGCAGAGAGAACGATACAGGAGGAAGGGCAGAACATGCCGAAAGGAAAGTACAAACAATATTATGGAAGAGGCAAGTACGACGATAGAAGAGGAGACATGGTGTTTATTAGAAGTTATGTACAGAAAGATGAGGAACAGAAAAGAGGTGTTTCCAAAATGTAACTTCAAGAGGAGGTTGAGGACAAAATTGCTGGCCATGATAATCGCGGTTCAAATCTAAACCTGGAAACAAGTTAAAGGATTTCCATAAATCTAGATTATGTAAATCTTGGACTTATGTAGAATCTACTTTCCTTTCTGCCCTATATAAACTGCTGCCTGAGAGATGGACACTATGTACAATCTGGTCAGATCTCTCTGCTCTATAAACCACGCTGCCTGCAGATAGGACACGATGCACAATCTGCTCAGCTCTCCTGCGTTATAACATGCCTGCAGATAGGGACACTAATACAACGCTCAGCTCCTCCTGCGCCTATAACATGTGCCTGCAGATAGGACACTATGTACAATTGCTCAGCTCCTCCTGTCGCCATATACATGCTGCCTGCAGATAGGACACATGTACAATCTGCTAGCTCCTCGCTCCTGATCTAAACATGCTGCGCTGCAGATAGGACACTATGTACAATCTGCTCAGACTCCTCCTGCGCTATAACATGCGCTGCAATAGGACAATATGTACAATCTGCACCGCTCTACTGCTCTTAACAGCTGCCTGCATATAGGACACTATGTACAATCTGCTCAGCTCTCCTGCGCTATAACATGTGCCTGCAGATAGGACACTAATACAATCTGCTCAGCTCCTCCTGCCTATAACATGCCTGCTGAGATAGGGACACTATGCACAATTGGCAGCTCCCCCTGCTCTATAACATGCTGCCTGCATATAGGACACTATGCCCAATCTGTCAGCTCCCCTGCTCTATAACATGCTGCCGCCCATATGAGGAGACATATGAAACAATTGCTCAGCTCCTTACCTCATAAACATGAGGCCTGAGATAGGGATACTATGTACAATTCTGGCTCAACGCCCCTGCTCTATAACTAGCTGCAAACAAGAAGGACACTATGTACAATCTGCTCAGCTCCCCGCTCATAAAACATGGGCCTGCAGATATGACTCTATGTGCATCTCTCAGCTCCAACTGTTTATAACATGTGCTGCGCTAGGACACACGTACGATCTGCTCAGCTCCTCCTGTCATAAACATGCTGCCTGCAGGGATCCAGGACATATGACAATCTGCTCAGCCTCTCGAGCTCTATACATGCTGCCTGCAGATAGGACACAGATGTACACATTGCTCAGCTCCTCCTGCTCATAAACATGCTGCCTGCAGATAGGAAACTATGTACAATTCGCTCCAGTCCTCTGCTTCATATACATGTTGCCTGCAGATAGGACACTATGTACAATCTGCTGCTGTCAGTCTCTTACTCTATAACATGCTTGCCTTTACAGAGACACTATGTACAATCTGCTCAGCTCCTCCTGCTCATTAACATGAGGCCTGCAGATAGGAACATGATCAGCTCCTCCTTCTCTATAACATGCTGCCTGCAGATAGGACACTATGTACAACCTTCTCAGCTCCTATGCTCTATACATGTTTCCTGCAGATAGGACACTATGTACAATCTGCTCAGCTCCTCCTGCCTAAACATGCTGCGCTGCAGATAGGACACTATGTACAATCTTGCTCAGCTCCTCCTGCTCTATAACATGTGCCTGCAGATAGGACACTAGTACAATCTGCTCAGCTCCTCATACTCTATAAACATGCTGCCTTTACATAGGACACTATGTACAATCTGCTCAGCTCCTCCTGTCCTATAAAATGAGGCCTGCAGATGGACACTGATCAGCTCCTCCTTCTCTAAAACATGCCGGCTGCAGATAGGACACTATGTACAAAACCTTCTCAGCTCTACTGGTCTATTAATGTTTCCGCAGATAGGACACTATGTACAATGCTCAGCTCTCCTGCTCTTTAAACTGCTGCCTTCAAATAGGAATTGGGGCTCATTACTAAGGGTCCAAACGCCGCACTTTGTCGGTTTCCCGAATATTTCCTTTGCCCTGAATTGCCCGGGTTTTTGGCGCACGCGATTGGATTGTGGCACATCGGCACCAGCTTGCATGCAACAGAAATGGGGGAGGGGGGTGGCCATAGGACAACCCGACGGATTTGGACAAACTGCGGAATTTAAAAAATGTGTCGCAAGATTGAGCACTTACATGCACCAGGAAGAAGAAAGTGAACTCCTGCAGCAACTCGGACGCACGATGTTAGTGAATCGCGATGGACCTGAATCCTCATTGGACAACGCAACGCAGTATCAGGACAGGACCGGGTAAGTAAATCTGCCCCACTATGTACAATCTGCTCAGCTTCTCCTGCTCTATAAAGGACAAAGGCTGGGATGAGAAAAAAAATGCATACTTGCCAAACTCCAGCTCCCGGTTCCAGTGTTGCTCAACTGCAGGTCTTGCCTCAGGGATTTCCAAATGAGGAGCCAGAACTTGTAACTATGTATTCTTTTTTATTCTAATCCTGGCCCTGACAGCCTAAGAGTTTTCCCGATGCATGGCATATCCTTTTCAAGGAGACCTACCCTCAAAATAAAACATGATAAACACATAGTCATAGATCCAGGGAGCAGGTGGAGAACAGTGTAACAACCTGTGAAGCTACAGCATGGAGGGTCTCTGGTAATGCCCCCAGAGCACTTCTGGTTCCTTAGCACAAATTTAACAGTTGATTTTAGAAGAAAGGAGGCCTCCCTCTACAATGACCTCTATATAGATAACACTGACCCATCATTACATCACTACTGACAATAGATGACGTCACAGCTTATCTCCTCCCCCTCCCTGTACAATGACCTCTATATAGATAACACTGACCCCTCTATATAGATAACACTGACCCATCATTACATCACTACTGACAATATATAAAATTATCTATGATGAGCAAAATAACTTCTAAACTGTAAATTTTTGTTTGATTTTAACATATTTTAAACATAGACTCTTGGTACATAATGCTTTAATGTTCTGATAAAAACATACATTCAATCTCCTATGGCTGCTGCCTATCCTGTTTAAGACAAAGGGGGAGATTTATCTGAAATGTTTAGAGCAGAACTGTTCTAGTTGCCAAAGGCGACCAATCAGAACTCAGCTTTTATTTTCTCACAGCTGTTTATAAAATGAAAGCTGAGCTCTGATTGGTTTTTATGGGCATCTTAAACAGTTCTTATAATAAATCTCCCCCCACTGAGACAACTATACAGAAATATCTTTAATAAGCAAATCCAACAATCGGACGAGATAATCCATGTTATTGGACTTGTCTATTTTTAGGCCTATTTTTGGTAACACTCTGCAAGACTCTACTATCATTCATGGGACTAAATGACTTGGGAATGATCCACTTACATGCAGGTCTTGCCTATTTCTGCCTCATTTCCTCAGTTAATGGCTTCTCAATCATGTAATATATTTATTTTTAATATAACATTCCAAGCCACATCAGCAAATGACTCACTCCCTGCCTTCCCCCAACACCTTTGAACGAGGTCTCGGAAACAATAGGGCGATTTGTAATTTACATGCGCGTCTTCTATAGACTCTTGTAGGCTAACCTTTGCTTTAAATATCTTTTAATTAGGACATGGAAATTCAATCTCATATTAGTGCGGCGAGAGGCAATTCCAATTCGACGCGTTAAAGCCAATATTTGGGTTTCTCGGAGGCAGCTCTGGCGATGTTGAATTGAAGAATAAATAAAGGGAAATCATTCGGTTTCAATGGAATAAAATTTGAAAAATTTGATATTATTAATAGGGCTATTCTCAGGGTTTACAGTCATATCTTCAATTTTATGTAAATTGAAAAACCAAAGGCAAAAACCCCATAAATGTAAAAAAAACCTGATTTATATTGTAATATTTTATGATGCATTAATAAGTAGTTTTTAATTATTATTGAAAGACTTTGTACTTCTGTTTACCACTCGAAATATATAAGCGCCTCCTCTCCAGCCTGAATAAGGGCTGATGTTGGGGGGAGGGTAAACTGGCAATGGCGCACGGTCTATCCCAAAAGGGCCACTTGTCACATACAGCATTGGACTGAATGGTCATATATAGCCTATATGACCTATATAGACCTTTGCCCTGAGTTGACTGTGTACCGGTGCTGGAGTTCAAGTTTGGGAGTGATGGCTACTGTGGGGGCTCTATAACTGTATTGCCTACTGTAGAGACACTGGGGGTCATTTACTAAGGGCCCGATTCGCGGTTTCCCGACGTGTTACGCGAATATTTCCGATTTGAGCCGATTTCCCCTGTATTGCCCCGGGATTTTGGCGCACACGATCGGATTGGGGCGAAATCGGGGGGCCAGGCCGAGCGAAAACCTGACGGATTCGGAAAAACCGCCGCATTTAAAAAAAGAAATGTGTCGCTTGGGACGCGCTTACCTTCACTCAGCCCGAGCCGGTGAACTCCAGAGCGTTCAGATGCTTTTCAGCACAGCAGCGCCACCTGGTGGACGGCGGAGGAACTACCTTGATGAATCCCGGCCGGAGCCGAATCCAGCGCAGCGAACGGACCGGGTAAGTAAATCTGCCCCACTGTGTTGACAGTGGCTTTTGTGAGGGCACTGTCACAATTTTGGCTACTGTGTAAGCACACTTGCTACATTGGGGGGTCACTGTGACTATAATGATGGCTGTGGGGGGCACCATTACCATATTGACTTCTGTGAGGGCACAATTATTCTATTGCTGTTGCTTTAATGGCTACTGTGGGGCACTGTGACTATATTCTTTTCTGTTAGATCACTGCTACTGTATTTGCTGCTGTGGGGGCACTGTTACTAACTGTGGGGGCCACCGTTATTGGCAGCTATTGGAGCATAACTGTGATCATAAAGGGAGCAAGATAAAGGTGTCAAATTTGTGTGAAAAGAAATCTACCATTTGTTTTCATGCATTGTGAACCAAACATACCTTCAGAATGCTGTAGCCACACTGATGCAGAATCATCTCTTGTTTAATCTCTGATACAAGTAGTTTTGCTGAAAAAAACTATTATAAAATTCAAGATTTGGGAAAGCTGGGTGCATACTGGCTGCCATGTTTCATGGAGCTTCCTGAACTGTCCAGACAGGACTAATCAACCTGAGCTGGATGACTCATACACAGCAGCTGGGGGATGGTGCAGCGATTGATTACTTCTGCCTGTTAGGGACAACACAGTGATACATATTCTCGGCTTATGCTGGGCAGGACAAGGCTAGATCAGTGCATAATAAGGGTAAGAGGAGAAGTGTCAGCCACAGGAGCGACAAAGCCTCATTATCATACTTTTATACTTTTTTTTCCAGCAAAACCACTCGGTTCAGGGCTTAAACAAGATATGTTTCTGCATCAGTGTCGCTACAGCCTCTCAAGGTATGTTTAGTTCATAATGCATAAAAGCCAATGGTAGATTTACTTTAAGAAGATAGAGGAGGTGATGATAAAGAGAGGAACCTATAATTTCTGTGTTAACAAATCTGCAGAGACAAGTTGTGACTAGAAGAAGAGAGGAGATAGATAGATAGATAGATAGATAGATAGATAGATAGATAGATAGATAGATAGATATGAGATAGATAGATAGATAGATAGATATATAGATATATGATATATAGATAGATAGATTATAGACAGATAGATAGATAGATAGATATGAGATAGATAGATAGATAGATAGATAGATAGATATGTAGATATATGATATATAGATAGATAGATAGATAGATATGAGATAGATAGATAGATAGATAGATAGATATGAGATAGATAGATAGATAGATAGATAGATAGATAGATAGATAGATAGATAGATATGAGATAGATATTCAGCTTTAATATAAAAGGGAAATTCCGGTTTGCCTTTGGCAGTGACTGGGCGAGAGACACTGTAATAGGTTACAATGATACGGATAAATGGCCATATATCATCCTATATCACAACGCCACAGGCTACATCTTGCTAATCTGTCGTTCATAAATGTTCACAAGATTGAGCGGGGCCCCGGGTGTATCCTGCTTACGTGATAATTCAACCATTTTCCCTTTTTTTCGTGCAGTTTATAGTGGGATAAATTGAGTATAGGAAACCATATTTCATCCCTTGCACTTTTTTCTGGAATATTTAGTCATTCTGTCATCCTGACAAATGTTCACCGAGACAGAGGGTCTTATGGCTAGAGATGATCAAGGTTGTTCTTGGAATAGAGATGTTACCTTTTATAGTAATGTATTTTTGAGAAAGAGTCATTTTCACAGTTTTTACTGTCAGTGCATTGTATCTATACGTGTGGGTTTTTTTTTTTAGAAATTAAGAAAAAAAAGGGAAGAAAAGGGGATAAAAAAACAACAAAAATACCATAAAAAAATTAAAAAACAGACAAAATATTCGACTCACTTCTTCAGTCCTCTGTTGTTCCTGTGTCATCATTTTGATAGTCCCCATCTGTGTCTGCTCCGCTTGACATGTGACCACTGTCGATCAAGGATGAGACTGGGGCAGTACCTGTAATTACTAATTCCATGTTGAATTGTCTCTAAGTAGTGCTTGAGGGAGACTGGCCATCTCCTTCCTGACAGCCCTGACCCAGATTTCCTGTGTACAACCCCTGTGTGAGTGACAGCTTATGACTACACCACTGACATTTAATTGGCTGAACAGGTATTCTACCAGCAACGTTTGCAAATTCAAATATTATGAAGTTAATTTCCTGTGTTAACATCACCTGGTGGAAAACAGGTTATCTAATTGGCTGACAACCAAGAACTTTCCAGAAGCAGACTCCTATAGTTAATAAAAATGGATTCTGCTCTAAATTTTTGTATCTTGTCTTAGTCTTGTGTTCAGTGAAGTAGAGGAGTTAATAACAGAGCGTGTGACATAGCAAAGCCAAGTAGACCACTAACATTGTTTGCAAATGTTTGCAAATTCAAATATTTTGAGGTTAATTTCCTGTGTTAACATCACCTGGTGGTAAACAGGTTATCTAATTGGCTGACAACCAAGAACTTTCCAGAAGCAGACTCCTATAGTTAATAAAAATGGATTTTGCTCTAAAATTTTTTATCTTGTCTTAGTCTTGTGTTCAGTGATGTAGAGGAGTTAATAACAGAGGAGACTATAGCTGCGTGTGACATTGCAAAGCTGAGTATGCCACAGAGAAAATCCCAGCCTGCAGACTGCTGATGCAGGCCTGAAGGTGAGAGTTCCTGCCCAAGGTGATAGTCTGAACTCTATAGACAGTTTTTCTACCAGCCTTGCCTGCCACCATAGACAGATCTCCATACTGTTGTTACCACCATTCACTGTTTGACAATAAACTGTCTGTGAGTTGAAACTTGCTGTCTCCTTGTGTGTTCCTGCTAGCAGCTTACCATGACAGGCCTACTCTTTAACATCAACTCAGGACCTTTACCACCCAGGTGTTCCCACAGAGGGGAACCTTGGAACAGTTTGACCGCCCCCCCCCCCCTTTTTGCTTCATCCTTGTCAGCCGTGACAGGAGAGGGACAGTGCCCTATGGAAAGAGAAAGCAGCCATGACAACCAGCTTTAGTATGTCTTAACCACCAAGCCTCTCTCCTTGCCATTAGGCCCGGACGATGTGTGGCCTGGCCCTGAGTGATGCTTTCATTGTAGTAGGTGAGACAAGGTGGTGCTCCGAAAGTGAAGCTAACTCTTATTGGGACAACTAAAAGGACAAACAAAATTATAAAGCTATGTTCAGGACAGGGGTGTGGGGCTAGGGAATACTGGAAAATCATGAAGAACCCTTTATGGCCAAGAAAGCCAGGACCCACTTTAGTGAATCAGTGGTCTCATCTGGCCATGGGACGTCATCTATTCCTCTCAAGTCACAAGTGATGTCTCATGGTCTCAGGAGGCCACTCATTGGTTGGAACTTCTTGGAATAGGGATGCAGAGAAGAGTAAGTATTCTTTCTTATTTTTTTGTCCTGCCTTCCCCAGCCCAGTTCTATAAATTGGGCTGCTCCGTAGACCCTCCTTTATGCCCTGATTGCTGTAGTACCCAACCAGAAGTCACAGAGCATAGCAGTGTGAGGACATGTCTGATTCCACTTGGGGCCCCTAATATAAATACCTTTTACTCATACACGAATGTGAAAAATTAAAAATCTCTTCAGGAGTGCTACCTGACACTTTGGGGCTTATTTACTAAGGGTCGTGAATCGCACTTTCGGCCGACTGTTCACGGTTTTTGGGATTTGCGCAGCTTTGACAGGTATTTAACAGGGGTTTGCGCTGGGATTGTGTCACACGTGATAAGATTTTGGCGCAACAGCGCTGCCTTTCATGCAACAGAAATGGGGGGCGGACCGTCGGATGACCTGACTGATTTGGACTGAGCGCGAGATTTAAGATTCAAATTGTTTTGCAAGACCAAGCACTTACATGCACCAGGAAGAAGAAGGTGAACTCCGGCGGACCTGAGCGGGGAAGCGACAAATCCAGGATATTGGGCGCATGATCTTAGTCAATCACTGCACAGTGCATTATCGTCGGACGATGCACTTTCAGGAACTCCGAGGGACCGGATAAGTAAATGTGACCCTTTGTGTGCAGGTTTGCATGGTCAAAAAACGTATCTGTTGGTCCTCAATTTTTTTAAGAGCCACTATACCTTCCCCCTTCATTTGTAAGATAATAATAATAAAAATTAATATAAATATTAATATAATTTGTTTTGATGATTATTATTACTAATATTATTATTGTTGCTGTTATTATTATTTATTTATAAATATTGGGGCAGATTTATCAAGTGTCTGAAAGTCAGAATATTTCCAGTTGCCCATGACAACCAATCACAGTTCAGCTTTCATTCTACCAGTGCTTATGAATAGTTTAAAGGGGAGCTGTGATTGGTTGCCATGGGCAACTAGAAATATTCTGACATTCAGACACTTGATAAATCTGCCCCATTCATTGTCTTTATTATTATTATTTTTCTTCTACTTTGTTCTCTCTGTGTTTGCATGGGTTTCCTCCGGGTCCTCCGGTTTCCTCCCCCACTCCAAAACATACTGGTAGGTTGATTAGATTGTGAGCCCCATTGGGGACAGGGACTGATTTGGCTGTGAAATCTGTGTGCGCTATATAAATAAAGGAATTATTATTATTATTACTTACCTTAGTTGTACAGGCAGTCCCCGGGTTACATACAAGATAGGGTCTGTAGGTTTGTTCTTAAATTGAATTTGTATGTAAGTCGGGACTGTATATTTTATCATTGTAATCCCAGCCAGAACTTTTTTAGTCTCTGTGACAATTGGATTTTAAAAATGATGGATTGTCATAAGAACCAGGATTAACAATAAAGCTTCATTACAGACGCCTGTGATAACTGTTACAGCTGATTATTGTAGCCTAGGACTAAAGTACAATAAATGACCAATATCCAGAGGTCCGTTTGTAACTAGGGGTCGTCTGTAAGTCGAGTGTTCTTAAGTAGGGGACCGCCTGTACATGCAAAAACTGGACATCTCTCATTTCCTCAATATTTACAAAAATCCTGTTTTCCCTTTAAATAGTCGTCAGCTGGTATTGCTTTGCTGGTGTTGTTGATGCGTTCGCTCTATGTAGCTTTTGCGCAGCATTTCCGATGAGGAAATAGCCTGAACATGGATGACATTTGATGTCCTCCTTATCTCAGACAGTCCTAACAAGCTCTGTGTAGGTCTAACAAGCTATCAACCTATTAATATGTCAAGTGCGTGGATTTGCCCGGTATTCCTCGGCACGCTGAGCTGAACAACTTCTTTAGGATTGACATTTAGAAGGAAAATAAATAAAGTACAAGACTACGAGTGAAAAGAGTACAAAGGCGACTAACGCAAGTGATTGCTTACTCGGGGAGCGGAGGAATCTATTCCCGACCACCAGGAGATAAACTTGTTTCCAATCTCATTCAGTCCCATTCAGTTATTCCATCAAGGTGACACCGTGATTCCGAACAGGAAACATCTGTTATTAATCTTGATTCATGTTTAGAAAAATGCAATTTCCCAGCTTTTTTACGTGTTTTTTTCCCTTGGTTTTTCATTTATATGGCACTTTGGTTTCATTTGGAGCCGCATCCCCTAAGCTTTTATGTTTTATTTGTTGCCTGTTATTGGGCCATTACTAGCGCCACAATATTTGGCCAGATTACTGGTTAATAAAGCTATTTATAGTGTAATTCCCATCGTAGACATTTGAGTAGGGTCTAAGCTAAATTAAAGGGGATTTTCCGGGCTAAAAATATCAATAAATTTTCCTTAGCTTTCCAGACTTTTTTCCATTTTTGCATTTCCGTTTTTTACTCCCCCTCTTTTCACTTTTTTTCTATTTTTCCATTTTCAGGGTTTATTATCTGTGGGATAAATTGTACTTTCTCATGGCACCATTATATATTTTGTTCACTGTACAAGGAAGCTGGAAAAAAATTCCAAATGTAGTAGAATTGCTAAAAACAAACTTCCGCCATATTTCTATGCGCTTAGTTTTTACATCTTTTACTGTTCAGTCCAAATCACAGCTCCCCTTTATTCATTGCATCGGTATGCCCAATTTATATAGATTTTTATTATGTAAAAAAAATAAAAATCTTTTGACCGAAAAAAAAAATCTGCTTGTGTGGATGAGGCCTTAACAGAAGGATGACAGACTTCTCTGGTATTAATCATGACTGAAATCTAATTAAAGTTGGTGACGTTTTTTTTTTTTTTAAATACAGGCATGAATCTACCATCAAAATCCATAATGGTAAACCAGGGGCACTTTCTCACAGACCCAGGCTCTGTGACTGTGATAATCTTCTTATATTTCTTGTCCATGGCCTCCTTCCTTCTAAAATCAACTTAATATGCTAATGAGTCAGGTGAGCTCTGGGGGTGCTACCAGAGCCCCTCCATGCTGCAGCTTGACAGGCTGTTACACTGTGTATGAGCAATTCTCCCTCCCACTGTTTGAGATTACAGTAGACAGAGGGTGGGGGAAGTGCCAAGGGAGCAGGGGGGAGAATCAGACAATGTAATAGGCTGTGAGGGCAGAGCACATAGGGGCTCTGGTAGAGCCCTTCTGGCTCATTAAAATAATTTGAAAAGTTGATTTTAGAAGAAAGCAGGTCACGGATAACAAATATAGGAAGATTATGATGCCTTACTCTATGAGTAAGTGTCCCTGGTTTAGTGCCTTAACTAGGAATGGGGTGCTACTTATCCCTTAAACTATATACATACAGTGTATACTTACCATTTACAGACATACAGCATACAGGCAGTCCCCGGGTTACATACAAGATAGGGTCTGGAGGTTTGTTCTTAAGTTGAATTTGTATGTAAGTCGAAACTGTATATTTTATAATGGAAGTTCTAGACAATTTTTTTTCTTTTGCCCCAGTGACAATTGGAGTTTCAAAATTTTTGGTGTAATTGGACCAAGAATTATCAATAAAGCTTCATTACAGACATCTTACAGCTGATCATTGCAGTCTGGGACTATAGTAAAGCATCCAGAGAGCTTCACCAGAGGTTACAGTGGGCAAAGGGGTCCGTCTGTAACTATGGGTTGTCTGTAAGTCGGGTGTCCTTAAGTAGGGGACCGCCTGTATATACATCACATATGCATATACATTTAGAGCATATACACATCAAAAATACATACCTTCAGCATATTCACATAAAATACCCCAGATTTCAGGGCCCCCTGACACTGTGGGCCCCATAGCAGCTTCTACCACTGTAGTTACGCCCCTGTCCTTGTCGTATTGGATTTTGATAGTAATTCCTCCAATTTTTGAAGAAATATGTTATCAATATTATTATTAAACATGCACCTTGTAAAATATTTGACAACTTTGATGGTGCAGAGGATATCAATGTGTCGATACCCTCCTCCCCTGATATGTTTTTGTTGTCCTATAGGAATCCTATGGCAGATGATCACTCTAATTTTTGTAAAAGTTACCTAAAATGAAATAATTTAGCAGTTGCCATATATAGTTGTTGATCTTTTATGTTTAGCATAATACAGGTTTTACGATGATTGTGAAGGCTTTTCCTCCTCCAGCCTACGAGGGGAGCTGATTCATGGTTCCTCGTGATGCTCAATCTCCATACAATATGTCTTTCTGTTTCTGATAGGATTAGTCTTATTAATGTTCTTGCTGATAACATTAACCACAATTTGCAATACTCGTTTTTTTATTTATTTCTACAAATCATTTTACATGAGTCAATAGTCATATAAATTCTAATCTGGAACAAATCAATTCACTTATCTCAACTTCAGAGGTGGTAAAGATTTTTTTTTTTCCCATCATAGAACAATCTATAATAATTAAGAATATTACATATGTGAAGAGAGACGTCTGCTTGCTTAAGATTACTAAGCACTGAAGATGCGTTCGCTATTCATTGAGACGGATATACATTATTATTGTGCTTTCCGTGTAATTCAATTTTAATATATAATCCCTTTCAAATGCGTGGGTAGTATGAAACCTACTGAAACCTGGGAGGAAAATACATTTATTTGCCCTAAATTACCCATCTAGAAAAAATATTTTTAAAAAATCTAATCTTGGGCGTTCAACTGGAATGGCAGCTTGTCACGGGTGCTCCTTTGACCCACATCCCGGGTCGCAGGTGCACCCGTGCCCCTCTCTGTGGCTCCCACTCCCCCCGGCATCGCTCACCTCTCCACGCTCCTGCTCCTGGTTTACCAGCATGCGCGTCCCCATCTCCTATGGCACGCGTAAATTTAAAGGGTCATTTCCTTGATTTAGATAAAAGCCGGCTTCTCCCAGCATTCCTTGCCGGCTCTTCGTGCTATATGCCTAAAAGAAAGCTTTTTCCCTTGCCGTATTTTTGTGTATTGATCTCCCGTTGTGATCCTGGACCTGTTCTCGTTTAAACTCCTCCGCTGCCAGCCCTGACCTTCTGCTCTGCCTCTGACCCTGAACCTTTGCTGTCCGTCTTGACCTTCTGCCTGTCCCCAACCACGAACTTGCCTTCCGACTCTGTACCTCGCCTTGACTGCCACCACGGACAAAGTCTCACCCATGTAACGACTTGGTGGTACCAAGACGCAGCAAATCCAACCCTCTTTGTGGCAGGCTCTGGTGAAGACCAGGTGCCACTTAGACTCCAGGTCCAGGTGTCAGCTTACGTCATCGTCTGAGGTGGTCCTGTGGGTCCACTACCCCAGAGCCTGACACAGATAAAATAGATACTGTGTATAAAATAAATGGTCTGACTCAGTGTTGGCTCCAGGTTTCAGTAGGCCCCTGGGCGACAGACCCTCAGTGGGCCCCTTTACAGTGAACTCATGTGGTGGCATTAAAAATTCAGAAACTAAAACAGTCTCCTGTTCCCTAAGATATTCCCTAGTTTATCAACCCAAACAGCCCCCTTTTGGTTATTTTATATACAGCCCCCTATGGATTCAGTAAATACAGTCCCCCTTCACCCCATGGATTCCTTATGCACAGCCTGGATCCCGGCACTGGCCCGGGTATGCCCAGTGCTGGTGCCGACCCTGGTCTAATTGTACTAAATAGGGTGAGACCTGCATGTCAAGAAAAAAATCTTAAAAAGTTGAGAAAAAAAATAACTTTAATTTAATGGTCACCTGATTTATCATTGGGTTTTTTTTGTCTATGTTTGGCGTTGTTTTTGCCCAGTTGTGGTACAAATGCTGTTTTGCAAAATTCCATTGCGCCACATGAACATAGGACAATGCAAAGTCACTTTGACATAGACCCTGCTTGCACCAAATTCATTATTTGCATAGACTGGTTTTCACAAAACTTAACTGAATTCATGATTTGGTGCAAATTTTCATTTAGGTATTTTGCAACAAAAAAAAACAATATTATGCGGCAAACCAAAAAAAAACAACATACATAGACTCACTTGGTGAATTTAGATAAAACTGGAACTGGAAAAAATGGATAAAAATGGAACTGAACATAGACAACCAAGTCAAAAACAAATTGTAACTTTTTGTGCCAAACCGTTTTACCAGTTTGAATTTTCTGGACGCTCAACCCCATTTTGAAGTCTGGTGGAGAAGTGGAGTTTTTTAAAGTTAGTTTTTACTATCTTAAAGGGGTTGTCCACTTTCAGTAAATAATTGATGTGATTTGTGTAAAGAAAAGTTATACAATTTTCCAATATACTTTCTGTGTCAATTCCTCATGGTTTGCTAGATCTCTGCTTGCTGTCATTCTATAGGAAGCTTCATTGTTTACTTCCAGTGGATAGAAATCTGTCCATGGTCATGTGATGTGCATCATAGCTGTGTGTCCATCACAGACCATGGACAGATTTCTATCTACTGAAAGTGAATAATTAAGCTTTCTATATAATGACAGCAAGCAGAGATCTAGAATACTATGAGAAATGGATACAGGAAGTATATTGGAAATTTGTATAACTTTTCCCTATACAAACCATGTCAATTATTTGCTGAAAGTAGACAACCCCTTTAAATCTTCTGTCTTGAATCGTCTTAAACCTCTTGAGGTCTTGAGGTTTTTTCCTTACTTTCTATCCCTCCTGTTATGGAATTGAGGTTGTAACATTTTTCCAATGTTTTTGCTGAAACTTGTCATAAGCATCTCTCAGCTGGGATTGTGTGTGCACATGGTCCTGTGAGCGTGCTGGAGTGTTGTACCAATCAGCTCTTGGAGCAGTGTCCAGTCACTACATATATTTTATTACCTCTCAGTTGCCCCTTAGACCAGTTATGGTCCTCCATATATGCTACTGTGCATTTCCAGTAATTCTGACCCACTTGCACTTTTTGAATACTTTACTGCCTTGTGATTTTGTACTTTGCCGCCATCTGGGTTTTGAAAGAATTTTTCTGACCTCACTTTTTGCCAGTCTGTTTTTCATATTGTTTCTGCACAAACCCAGGGTAGGGACTGCCACCCAGTTGTCCTCTGCGATTTACTACCAGGCTGGCAAGTAGGTGGGGACAGAAGTTGTGGGAAGCGCAGGACTGGTACTTCTTCCTGTCAGTTTTGGTTATTAGTCTGACCTACTTTATAATGATTTTTTAAAAGTGAAGTTCTCAAAATTTTAAATACTCTAATATTTCTGCACAAATGAAAAGGTGGAGAAACCTCAATGACAGTGTATGGAGCCAGAATTTGGTTCTGTAATCTGTGTAATGGCTGTGCACAATAACTACATGATCAGTCTTAATTCCCTTCAATGAGATTTAGGGGTATGGGTTCGCCAACCGAGGTCCCAAACATGTGATCAGTGCTAGAGATGGATGTAGGTCCTCGACATTCAGAAATTGGTGGCCTATCCTGTAGATTGATCATAAAGAAGAAATAATGGAAACATCTTTACCAGCTTATCGCCTGTCCAAGGGATGAAGTAGGGGACAAGCGTCTGATTGGTTGGGGTCCCTCGTAAAAACCTTGTTTAAATGGTGTGATGGTCTTACTGAATAAGCATGCTGACACAACACTCAACGTAGAAGGACTGAAAGCAGAACACTGAGCATGGTACTCGGCTTTCTCCATCAGTATCACCGACATTGAGCACCAACATCAATGCACATGGGTTACTTTAACGCCATCCAACAAGGGTCATCAGATATTGATGTCCAATCCTGAGCATTTAATCATTCCAAACCCAATGGAAGGAATTTGTTATAAGTGAAGTAATGAATGGCCTACGGCAGATGACTTTCTTCTTGCCGAAGTTACTAAGAGGCTCCTTTCTGTAAATCTGGAGGTGCCCTTGGTCCCCAGAATGAAATTGCCCATGCTACGGCCAACCACTTTCTGTGTCAAGCCAACTGTAGGACAAAGCTGCATCGGGGTCAGAATTGTAACTTTTTAAATGCCTCGAAAGCCAGATAAAATAAACCCCCCCCCCCAATGTATCAGGATCTTAACACATTTGGACTATAATTCTCTATTGTGTTTTCTGTTCCTGTAACTTTTAATCTCAAGAATCTACACCTTACTTTTGATGCAGTCCAACAATGGTGACTTGGATAGAACTCAAAAAATTGCTGTCAGCGTAGATTGTAGTCTCTAGGCTTCAACTGACCCTAGTATACACAAAGCCTCACTTATGTAGAGGAGTAAAATATCTATAAATGGCCTTTGAGATGTCCCGTAGAACACATCACAGTACATTGATTTACGGTGAGCTGGATAACATCATGTACCACCATATCAGTCCCTGAGATAACGCAAATTCCCTGCATTTTATAAGACTTTTTTCAGTTCTTCAGCTCAATATCTGGGATATGGTTATAAACAAACATCTTGTATGGATAACGTCTCAGACGGTCCGAAATTGTGTTCCTTTTTTAGTCCAAACAGGTGAATGCTCAGACCACGCTGTTACTGGTATGATATCATGTCTACAATGTAATTTACATAAGTCATAGTAATTTAGAAAACAATTTATCTTGGTCTCATGCAGGTTTTTGGTTGTATTTTAGTAAGTTTTGAGGCCCATTGGGTTATATGCGCAATTTTTTGTGCCTTTTTTCCAGCAGTGTGCAGGAGTTTGCCGTGTAGCAGTGATCCTGATTGCCTATGCATTTCTCATGCTTGAAGATGTTTGTGCCTGATTTACTATTTTTATGTGCCTAAAAAGGTGCAAATACACTCCAGTCCCGACCATGCATAGGAAAAACAATGGTATTGCAACACTGGGGCCTTACCTTTTTGGACTTGGGGGCCGCTGTATTCCCTTTAGTACCTGAGTGGCTGGCTGAACATGGCCTAGCAATTCTCTGGGTCACAGTCGATGGGTATCGGAGGAACAGGCCTTGTCCATACCGGGCTGGTATCCGAGATGCTGCAGATGGAAGACACTACTCCGGATGGCGGTCTAGGGATCCCTGGTTGGATGGTAAATGGGGTGCCCTTAATGTTAGCAGTTTGTAGCAGGGAGACAAGGAATGTCAACCATAAACTTACAGTTCCTTTATTCCAGAACACGGCAATGGCCACAACAGCTGATAACGATTCAACTGGTTCAAGGTCGCTGGTTGGGTGGTGTACAGCAAAGGTTACTCACAGCCTGTGATGAAGATGAGTGTCTGCTTCGGCAGCAGGGTTTTAGGCAGGCTCTTGGAGGTAGAGATCTGCGGGCCTAGTATCTCTACAGGCCATGTGTTTGGGCAGCAGGTCTCAGACACATCTCATCATCAGGAATCAATCTCAGAACTCCCCACATTAGACTGGCCTGGAACTTTTCATCCCAAGGGTTTATATAAACTTCCTTTGGGAGTGGTCAGCCCAGGTGTTTTTTCAAACCAACACCTTTGTAACAGAGGTGATATACATTACATTTGATTGGTCAATTTGTAATAATCTTCCTATCCAGGCAGATGTTAAGCAGCTGCATTATCATTAGTAGACAGTAGATGGAGGTTATCAGGCTCTATGGGACACACATCATCTCATGGGAGCAATATTTTACAACCATACCGCACTGGCAGGGGTGTTGCAGAATGAGTTGTGAAAAAAATAGCTCTTTGTAAAAAATTTGAGCCTAAAAATTCTATAAAAACCCTGCATTTGACAAAGAACTTAAATTACAAAGACAAATTAGAATAAATGATCCAGCACGAACTGCAGCCAAGGAGGGTACAATGAAATCTTCTTTATTGGTGAATATAAAAACACATACATTCAAAGAAAAAGCAGGATACAACCTTCGTGTTTTAGCTGTAAAGCCTTATTCATGGTCAGACCCATTTGAGTCCTAATTACCCTGCCCACACATCATGATTGACAGTGAGAGTCCTGATTACTCCACCCACACACAGTGATTGACAGTAAGAGTCCTGATTGCCCCATCCACACAAAGTGATTGACAGTGAGAGTCCTGATTACCATGCCCACACACAGTGATTGACAGTGAGAGTCCTGATTACCCCACCCACACACAGTGATTGACAGTGAGAGTCCTGATTACACCGCCCACACACAGTCATTGACAGTGAGAGTCCTGATTACACCGCCCACACACAGTGATTGACAGTGAGAGTCCTGATTACCCCGCCCACACAGTGATTGACAGTGAGAGTCCTCATTACCTAATCAAACCGGATTCGGAAGTTCAGAGGTCTAAAGTCAGGGGAAGTAGAACAGTTTCACATATGGCTAAACAAACACTACAAATTTAATAGATGGCGAAATTAACACCTTAGCAGTGTCAGGAGCTTGGGATCTCATAGGTCAGGCACCATCTCTTACTTGCTGACTGGTTACAGAGACCTTTAATATGCATTTAGGGAACCTGTATTACATGCCTGGAAAATTATAATACCATTAGGACCCTCCATCCCATACCATTAAGAGCCTCCTAGTCCCAGAGGAGAGCTTACAGCCAAAGGAGAGTGGTCAGTGCCATCTTAATCAATGTAAGTAATCATGTTACTTGTGAAGTGCCCAGTTTAGGGGTGGCTCCACCACTATGCTGGGTCCACCAGGCATGCGTTGCTTCTCTTGGGAAGGGATGGTAAGGTGTGGTGGACCCCAATAAGAAATAAGTCCAGAGAGTCAGGATCTGCAGTGAACAGTTAATTTCTTTACTGAAGAATTTCAGGTGAAAAGCAAAACAAGCAAAGTAGAAGGCTGACTGTTCAGATCTCCTTCTGACAGAAGTGTTCTATTCTGAGGAAAGGCCTGGGCTAGCTGTGCCCCTCTCTTTCTCAGAAGGCTGGTACCCTGGTCAAAGGCTAGGAGCCCAGGGTCAATGGCAGAGTAGGTCCATCTCAGCTTCTTCTTCTGATTGTTTGGGTAGACTGGCAATCTTCTCCTCCAAGCTCTGTTCCCTAACTGCAAGTCATTAGAGGCTGGGACAGTTATCCTTATAGACCTTCTATTTCAGCCCAAAAAATGACACAGCATTCTCCCATAGACATCACATTAATATCCTATGGCAGCAAGTTTCTAAAGTGTAAACAACTTTCCAAACAGCACCTGTCATTCTAAAGTTCATCCTGTCTGCTTTTCTGCTAAACAAGTCTGTTTTTCCTATCTTCAAAAAACACAATTCCTACTATAGCTGTGGAAAATGACTAGCTTCTATTTAGTTAGAGATACAAAGTCAGAAATGTCTCTTAATGTTCCTTAACCCTTTCTACAGGTCTATACAGATACAGTACTAGGAAACATAATGGGGCAGATTTACTTACCTGGTCCAGTCGTGATCCCGCGGCACGTTGTCCGACGAGGATTCGGGTCGGGCGCCCGATATCCAGCAGGTGTCGCTGCTGTGCCGAGGTCCGCCGGAGTTCACCTTCTTCTTCCTGGTGCATGTAAGTGTGTGATCTTGCGACACAAATCGTTTTTTAAATTCTGCAGTTTTTCTGAATCCGTTGGGTTGTCAGACGGCCACGTCCCCCTGATTTCTGAAAGCCGGCGCCGATGCGCCACAATCCGATCACGTGCGCCACAATCCTGGGTCAATTCGGCGCAAAACGGAAATATTCGGGAAACCTGACAAAAGTGGCGTTCGGACCCTTAGTAAATGAGACCTTATGTATATAACAAAACACTATAGATTAATGCAAGTTAACCCTTGATGTAAATTAAAGTAAGAAGTGCTGAGTTTAGGGGAAATATTGATGTGTCCACCAACGACCATAGGGCAATGCTCCTCGGTAACAGGGCACTACATTTGGTTGCACCTGGCAAATGAAGATTTCTACAGACTTGTAAGGGTTAAAGATTGAGTCTGAGTCACAGCATTTACTAACCACGGGCACAAAATACCTATTCAGCTCACACATACCTATGTACATCTTGTTCCCTGTGACGCTCGTCGGAAAATCAGCTCGGAGCGGCGGCTGAAGAAAATAGTTCCCCAACTTCAAATCACATTTACGGTAATGTTATAAACAAAACAATAGGATTGCTTATAAAGGCCTTGAAAAATGGCTCATATACCGTATCTGACTCATCTTCATTGAATGTAATAGAAAAGGGAAAAAAAAGGGAAAGTTTTCAAGCTTTCGCTATCAGGGGTTGAATTTCCCAAAGATGTATTGCAGGAATTGGTGCTAAGAACTGAGTCATCTTTGCAGATGGTGGAGCTGTATTCTGTCTCCTTATTTATCGGCGGATCATTGCCGCGTCCCTAAATGACAATTTCCAAAGGTGGGGGAGTAAACCGTGGTCATAACAGCGCAGTAAACAGTGTTTGCCTCCTACAATTATGTCCCTCGGATGTAGTTTTTGCTGTATTTTATACTGTGCCATAAAAAGCCATATAATATATATATACGTCTGTGTGGGCGCATACATATAAATATATGGTCATAGGGAACTGGAAGAGGTTGTCTGGGGTGGAGAGCTTGTAGCTAAAATACCCTATAAAAGCATTGATAGGGGAGATTTACTGTTCTCTAATCTCTATTAAGAGGCCGCAAATATTTATTGACCTGTCCATAGATTGATCAATAAAGATGTGATGTCCAGCACTACCGACTCATCAGCTTTTTGACTCTATGGATGGAGTAGGAACCAGTGCCGACCACAGACCACCAGGGCCGGCGTTAGGGGGCGGCAAACTGGGCATTTGCCTGGGGCCCCCAGTCCTAAAGGGCCCCCTGCATGTATACTTTTGTGGGCAGAGGATGTATTGCTCTTTTAATGTCCAGGGGAAGATACTTTATCATCTATCTCCTGTCTATATATCTATTGTCTATCCATCCAGTTATCTATTTCCTATCTATACATTTGTCTGTCTAAACATTTCTCTATCCATCTATTTTTAGTGGACTTTATTTCTTAATTTCCCCTCTGATGGGGTGCTACAGTGCAGTCTGGGACCCCAGAAAATTACACCTAATCCTGGAAGGTCCCAGCAAGTTTTCAACCACTTCTGATTTATTTTAAAGTGATTGTTGCATTAGGGACTATGGGGGTCATTTACTAAGGGCCCGAATCACGTTTTTCCGACGGGTTATCGGAATATTTTCGATTTGTGACGATTTCCCTGAATTGCCTCGGGCATGAAAGCGAGAGAAATGGTGGGGCGTGGCCCTTAGAAAACCTGACGGATTCGGAAAAAACTGCCGCATTTAAAAAAAAAAAAAGTGACGCTTGACACGCGCTTACCTGCACCCAGCAATGGATTGTGAACTCCGGCGGCCCTTGGCGGACTTCAGCACAGCAGCGACACCTGGTACCTGCACCCAGCATAGGTTGGTAAACTCCAGTGCTCTCCGACAGAATTCAGCGCAGCAGCGACACCTGGTGGACGGCGGAGGAACTACCTTAGTGAATCGCCGGAAGACCCGAATCCTCCGCAGAGAACGCGCCGCTGGATCGCGAATGGACCGGGTAAGTAAATCTGCCCCTATGACTTTAAGAATGCAGTCCCTTTCCAAAGTTCATGAGTATTTTCAAAGTGTGCTTTGTCTTCCTTAGCTTTGCCTTCATGAAAAATTAAATACAATTCAATACAGGCAGTATTACAGTATACGTACAACAAAGGGTTCCATAGGTTTGTTCTTAAGTTGAATCTGTATGTAAGTTGGAACTGTATATTTTATAATTGTAGATCCAGACAAAAACATCTTTTTCCTGTGGAAGGTACAGTCAGGGCCGATTTTAGACAAAGTTGCCCCCCCTGAAAAACTAAAAGTAGGGCTCCAAAATAAAACTATTGTATGAACAGTCACAGTCAGTAAGAGGCTCCTTTAGCCCTGCACAATAATAACACTGTGTAGTTACACACAGTAGTAGGTAAGTATCTGTAATATGGGGCTGTAGGAGAATGTTATAGGAGAGGGACAGGTGATAGGGGGATGGATGATAGAAGAGAAATATGAAAGATGATATAGATTTATAGATAGATGATAGATCTATAGATGCAGAAATATAAAGTATTATAGATCTATATATATATAGATAGATAGATGATAGAAGCTAGGGGTATTAATGGAGCAATACATCCTCTGCCCACAAAAGTCAATATGCAGAGAGGCCCTTTAGGACAGGAAGCCCTGGGCAAATACCCAGTTTGCCACCCCCTAACGCCGGCCCTGAGTATAGTACAGTGACACACCGATCATAGACGTCTATAGGGACAAAATACAGCCGCAGATATCGGTCCCCCACACATTCGCGTGAAAGGGGCCTATGTGTGTAAAAGTGCACAAATATGTATATTTTAAGGGGAATGAGGACCCGTTTCAGAATTCTGCAATGGGGTTCCTTCTCTCCTAGTTACGCCCCTGACAGACTGTAGTATTTCCTGCACCCGATTGAAATCTATACCAGGTCCTGCGGGTTTGTCCTTGTCCCAGTCCACTCTCGTTTCGTCATTCCCACTTTTCATAAAAAGTGCCATGAGGCGGAACAATTCAGAATTGTCTTGTGGTTTGGAATTGTGACTTTTTCATTCCTTATAGGCCTGGAAACTGGGGTACACGGCAAAATAAATACCCCCCCCCCCCCCCCCCCCCCCCCCCACACCGTCCAATCCCTTTAAATTTTCTAATTTGTTAAAAAAGTACTGCTCACAGCAGCACCCAGGCGTGTGACACCCAGCACCCAGTGACCTCCTCAGCAGTGGCTTCTCCTGGAGGGGATCCCCCAGTGCTGATCTTCTGCTGCCCCCTGTAATTCTGGCCAGTATCCTCCTCAGACACCAGTGTGGTCATTCTGTTACACGGGGGACACATGTCTGTACTGTCTGCAAAATCCTACAAACTTCTCTTCTATCCTGCTCTGAGCTGCTGCTTTTGCAGATTGTTTGTAAATAGAAGCTCATGAACTATAAACAGAGGCTGCAGTAGTATCTGTAGTGTCTGCTGAGCTCTGAAGCTGGGGATAAGCTGTGCGGCTAGTTTGGTGTTTAGGCGCAAAACTGACACAAAAATAGTGCAACAACATGAAAAGGTGCAAAAACAATAGAAAAAAAAACAAGTGATACATCTGGGCCATAGTCCCTAAAAAACACTGTAATTATGACCAGGGGCGTAACTAGGATAGGCTGGGCCCCATAGCAGATTTCTGCATGGGGCCCCCCTTCCCTATATATATATCTATATACATATATGGCAGGCACACGTCTGGCGCACTGGAGAGGAGAAGAGGTGGTCGCTGTTCACCCCTCCCCTCTCCATAGAGAATAGAGCCGCATGGCTGTTCTTACGGCCATAGATGGAGCACGCTCTATCTCACCGTACCGAGCACAGGCGGTATAGAAGCCTATGGGGGAAGTATATCCGGCAGCAAATGCGAGTGGGGGAGGGGGGCAAAACGAGAGGGGGGGGGCGAGTGCAAGCGAGGAGAGAGGTAGCGGGCGGGTCAGAGAGGTAGTGGGCGGGTCATTGAGATGAGCGGGCGGGTTATTAGGTTGAGCGGGCGTGTCAGGGAGATGAAAGGCAGGAGATCCAGAAAAGAGTTGGGCAGACCAGGAGAGATGTGGGCGGTGGCCGGGACACAGTGGGAGGGGCCCGGGGGCACGATACGGCAGGCACCCGGCAGTGCAGCCTCCCCTGCCGTGGCAAAGCACTAGTCTGCAGGGAGTGGGACCGTGCATCCCCGGGCCCCTGAACCTCACGGGCTCCGTAGCAACCACAACGGCTGGCGCAGCGGTAGTTATGCCACTGATTATGACTTAATAGTCCAAAATCTTATGTTTTCCTTCTCTTGTGCATATCATACAGAAACAGATCTACTGTATAAAAAAGATAAGGTGCTGTTGCCCTCTGCCTTCCCATTCTCATTCAGTGTCTCAACATTGTCTCAATTATATTATTATATTATAACTACTGGTCTTCAGCATGGCTTCCCCTCTTATTGCTGATCTTTAGCTCGGCTTCCCCTCTTATTGCTGATCTTTAGCTCGGCTTCCCCTCTTATTGCTGGTCTCTAGTTTGGTTTCCCCTCTTATTGCTGATCTTTAGCATTGGACTTCCCCTCCTTATTTGCTGGTCTTAGTTGGTTTCCCCGCGAAATGCTTAAAAAAGCTGACTCTTTCATTCCGAGTCCTTCCCTTTTTATCTCGTGCTGCACAATGGTCGCTCGAGACACTTCCCACGCGCTCTGGGCTTCAGCTTTACGTCGGCAGCCAGGTCCCGATTACACTGGGCGCCCATCATTGTGAGAGCGTGTCGATAGGCAGTACCCCGTATTGGGCCCCTCGCTCTTGCAGGACGAATAACGTTGACTTCATTGGGTGGTTCGCTAGGACCCGGCCGGAGCTTTTCAGCCGAGCTCCTGTTTGCCCCCGCGCCGCATGGCGGCGGCCCTCGATAGCCCGGTTCGGACGTCTATGGTTCCTCCCCTGTCTTGGCCGCACCCCATCGCGAGGTGGCAGACCTGCGACTCACGCCCTTATCCAACCTATCAAATGTACGTGGGAGGCTATCGCTTGCTCCCACCTCTTTTCCGGCGGGCTACACTCCCGCGATTTTTTAGCTCGGACGAAGCCCGCCCTCGTCGGCGCTTCGCGCCCCAGACGGGGTCTGATAGGCATTACTCCGTGAGGTTTTTTCTTACGCCTCTGGCTGAGGCCCTATCCATGGACCCTAAGTCATCCGAGGCCGACCGTTGACGCAGCGATGGAACATCGCGTGACGTCGATCGGTTTTTTCCCCCCCACGAGCTTAACGCCGCCCCCCCGTAAGGCGCACTTCATTTTAAAGTTCGTCGTTGGGGGCTTTTCAGGGTTTGCGCTTTCGTAGGGGTGCGCCCACCTGACCTTGGCTTATTATCCGCACATACGCAGCTGCGGCTGGCGGCGAGCCGGGGGTGCCAACCTTGATCGTCACGCAGAGAACCCCGCGTAGATTCGCCACCCGGCGCTCGTGTGTTTTTCTCCTCGGTGCCGTAGGCCTTACGTCTAAGGGGGGCCACTCGCGTGGGTGGCCGGCTGTGCTGGAGGATGGAGCCACTTTTTTTTATTATTGCTGATCTTTAGCATTGTGCTCTTCCCCCTTGCTGGTCTTAGTTGTTCTCTCGGATCTTTTAGGGGTTCCCCTCTATTGCTTCCTATCCTTGGCACTCTTCGATGCGTCTTTAGCATTGGCTTCCCCTCTTATTGCGGGCTTTAGCTCGCTTCCCCTCTTATTGCTGTCTTTAGCATTGGCCTTTCCCCTCTTTACTTGCTGGTCTTGTACTCGCTTCCCCTCTTTGGCTGGTCTTTAGCCATCGGCTTCCCCTCTTTAATTGCTGGTTCTTTTAGCTTTCTCCCCTCTTATTGCTGATCTTTAGCTCGGCTTCCCCTATATTAGCTGTCTTCTGTTGGTTCCCCTCTTTATTGCTGGCTTTAGTTTGGCTTCCCCTCTTATTGCTGGGTTTAGTTTTGGCTTCCCCTCTTATTGCTGGTCTTAGTTTGGCTCCCCTCTAAGCTTGCGGCGCTATGTTTGGCCTTCACCCTCTTATTGCGTGGCCCTAGTTTGTCTTCCCCTCTATGCTGGTCTTTCGCTGGCTCCCCTCTTATGCTGGTCTCTATTTGGTTCCCGCTATTTTGGGTCTTTTAGTTTTGGCTCCCCTCTATTGCTTCTGGTCTCTAGTCTTTATTATTTCCCCTCGTATTGCTGATCTTTAACTGCTTCCCCTCTCTAGTGCTGGTACTTCAACCTTTGCTTGGCTTCCCTTCTATCTGTCTACAACTAATTAAACTGCGGTCAATCATCATTGCTATTATTATATTATGTATCTTTCGTATGCAGCATTTAATTATAAACAATATGCTATAAATCTATATACTATTGCTACTATTAAACAAAAAAAAAATTAATATTACACATGGTAAGTTCTGTCATTGCTTTAAAAAAAATAATTACACAATTTTTTTTTTCAATAATTCATCTAAAATTCATTCATATAGTTCATTTTCAATAACACAACTGATTAAATGAGAAACTTATTTGAAGGAACCCAATCAGATGTGTGAGTGAGACTCGTTGTTTCTGTGGTTGGGTCCAGGCTTTGTAGTCTACTCCTATCGCCATATACCACCGACATACATCAGGCTTACCTGTCGCATTGTAAACCGTCTGTACAAAACCGCTGTACAGGAGTTCATTGATAGACTGTCTCTCCATCACACATAGATTTACTACGTGGGTCAAAGTCGCCAACTATGGCCACCCAAAGAGATCCTATCCACTGAGTCATACTCCATACAAAACAGAAAAAAAAAAAGTCACCCATTGTGTTGCGTTGCCATATGGTTTCTATATATTTTAGAAAACGTACTCCACTTGCCGCCAATCAGCCTTTTAACAAATGCAATCGGTGTTTACAAACCTAAACAACATAAAATTAGTATTATCATAAAAAAAAATTCCATTTTGTGTTTAAAACAATAAATTCTAAACGAACTAACATTTTAAATGGTAAGATTCAGCAATAAATAACATAGAACACATAGAATTTACATGGAGGTAATAAAAAATAAATATATGACGACGCATTCGGACAAAATTCATCGTACCTACCAATTACATAATCAATATCAGAAAACAAGTAACAAAATAATAGTCAAAATCCAGTTTCCCAATATAACCTAGTTTGTAGATTCTCGAAAAAAACGTACGGAAATCCTGACTTCTCGGAAGGAAGAAGACAAGAAAAAGTTGTTGCTAATAATTTGATGCGGGACTGATAGCTGCAAGATGGTTTGATAATCTGCAGAGCTGTCTAATTGTATTTTTTTTTTTTTTTTTTTTTGCTGTCTAGCACGAGACTGTAAGACGATAAGGGTTTAAGGATGGAAAATGCACATTTTGTTGCTATGCGCAATAGGGAACATCAGGGTTTAAGAAGGAAGAAGAGAAAGGAAAAAAGCTGTATCACCCCCTTAAAAGGTGAAGGTAGACTGAGCCAAAACGCATATGCTGACGTCTTACTATCCCAAGGAATCAATGAGGTTTTTTTTTTTTTTTTTTGTTTCGTGGGATCAATGTAATATTCCACTTGCTAAATTTAGGACTTGTGCATCATGGAATGAAAATGGCACATTACTATGACTAATTAACAATAAAAAATTGTGATTGTCTACAAGTTTAATTATTTAATCTCCAGGTCTCGATTAAATTAAAACTCTTTGCCTGAAGGCAGAGAAGAAAAGGAGAGTGAGATTGATCTCTCCCACTTGTTATTTTTCATTGAGAATTCTGAGAAAAAAAAAACAAAGAAGAAGAAACAGATAGAGACAGACAAGACGAAATGAAGATGTGATAAAGAAGATGCTTTTTTGTCTCTTTAAAATTACAATCAGACGACGGTATACCGGCTAAAATTTTTTTGATTGATTCGTTCTCTCTTCGAATCAATTTTTCTTACCCCGTAATGAAGCCTCGGTGAAGAAGTAGTTAAAAGCGTCGCCTCATTAGTGCGCGCCAAGGAGACGAGCCTTGTAAACACAGGTCTTTCTCATTAACCCTTGCGCACGACAGGGACGTCAAAATGACGAAAGCCGCGACCGTGACGCACCTGGTGAATGCTCTGGGATTCCGGAAGATGTAAAACTGGATGTGAATTTGTTGTTTCATATTATTATGCAAATTGGTTTTTTTGTATAGTATTGAAAATGCGGCGTAAGAAAATAAAGTGATTCGGAAAAAAAAAAAATTATTTGGTCTGTGTCCACAAGGGGCAGCACATTTTGGAAACAAACTGAACTTGTAGATTGCAATCTTGAATATTGTTCAGTTTTATGCAATAATATTAATAATAATCTGTATTTATATAAGATAGTTTAGAAGGATCAAAAAAAAAATCACTGCTTTTACCTAGTAAAGACCGTTTTTTATTCTGTATCTTTAGTTTTCTTATTCCCAAGGTTTCTTTATTTCATTTAGTGAATACAAGTTTTCAAACATAAAAGTGCTGAATAATTTTTTTCAGATGTTGTTATAGTGGCAACATTTATAGAAATTTTGAGGGTTAAATAATTATAGTCTATAAATACTAAAGTAAAGGTTAAAAATAACAAATAATTTTTTTATGGGGGTTAAAAATAGGATATTGCCTGAAAAAGTCAGTAAAGTCAAGAGCCAAAAATGTTATGTATTCCTTCTCTTCAGCATATCGTACAGATCTATATTAGAACTGATAAAAAGTTGTAGTACTGTTGCCCCCAGTTTAAAATTCCCTCGTCATTCTTTGTCTCTGCATGTCATAACTATTGGTCCTCAACATGGCTCCCCCTCATTTCTGGTCTTCAGCTTGGCTTTTCCTCTTATTTCTGATCTTCAGCATTACTCCCTCTTATGTCTGTTCTTCAGCTTAGCTAACCCTTATGTTTGGTCATCAGCTTGGCTTACCCTCCTAGTTGTGGTCTTCAGCATGGCTCATCCTCATTTTTGATTTTCAGCTTGGCTTCCCTTTACTGGTCTTCTGCGTGGCTCCCCGTCATTTCTGTTCTTCAGCTTGGTTTCCCCTCTTATTTCTGCTCTTCAGCATTTCTGGTCTTCAGCATGGCTTCCCCTCATGTCTGATCTTCAGCTTGGCTTCTCCTCTTATTTCTGCTCTTCAGGCTGCCTTTCCCTCTTACTTCTGGTCTTCAGCATGCCGCTCCCCCTCATTTCTGATCTTCAACATGGTTTCCCTTTTTCCTTCTAGTCTTCAGCATGGCTGCCCTTTTATTTTTTGCTCGTCAGCATGGCTTCCTTTTATTTCAGGTCTTCAGCTTGGCTTCCCCTCATTTCTGGTCTTCAACATGGTTTCCCTTTTTTCTCTAGTCTTCAGTATGGCTGCCCTTTTATTTCTGCTCTTCAGCATGGCTTCCTTTTATTTCCGCTCTTCAGCTTGGCTTCCCCTCATTTCTGGTCTTTAGCTTGGCTTACTTTTTATTATGGCTCCCACTCATGCTTGTTCTATGACAACTACTTGACCCAATTTTTGACATCTTTATCTGTGGGATGGATAACATCACATTTCATTCTAGCATTTTAGTATTTAGAGGACTGCATGGTCAATTTAATGGCCGCAAAGTGCTCAAGTCCTGTGGCTGAAGAACAAGCCCAAATTTTAACCATCAGTACCAGTTTCGATTATATGAGATGTTTGTGCTGAAATGTTGTGTTTGGTCCTTGCTAGAGATGAGCTGACCTGAACTTCAGGTTCGGCACCTTCTGTTTGACAGCTCCATGTAACACGGACATGTTGCTTGATAGGTTGCAGACCAGTCTATCAGGCAGCTTTACGACCCTAGCAACTAGGCATGGCTATGATTGGCTTGATGTGTCCACCAGGTGTTCACCTAGTCAACCACAGGTTGTGATGCAGCAGCACATCCCATAAACCCCCACAGTGCCAGGTACATAAAGCTCTATAGCAACTCCTCAGTCTTCCTCAAGTTCAGAAGAAACCGGGACTGACCTTTGCTTGGGCTAGACACAATGCTGATAGATAGATAGATAGATAGATAGATAGATATGAAATAGATAGATAGATAGTTTGTATGCAACAAACTACAATATTGGGGCACATTTACTTACCCGGTCCTGTCGCCATCCCGTGGTGTGTTGTCCAACGAGGATTCGGGTCTGCCGCGATTCACTGAGATCGTGCGCCCAAGTTCCTGCATTTGTAGCTTCCGCGCTGAGGTCCACCTGAGTTCACCTTCTTCTACCCGGTGCATGTAAGTGCTGATCTTGCGACACAATTCCTTTTTTAAATTCTGCGGTTTGTCCGAATCCGTTGGGTTGTCTGAAGGCCATGCCACCGATTTGTGTTGCATGCAAGCTGGCACAATCCGATCATGTGCGGCAAAATCCAAGGCCAATTCGGTGCAAAACGGAAATCGTCTGGAAAGCAGACGAAAATGCGTCCGGCGGCCCCTTAGTAAATGAGCCCCATAATCTTTATGCCTACTAACTAATAAGTCTTTATATATTCAATACTTTTCCATCATAGTCATCTCAAATACAAAGTGCAAGTACAGGACAAAGGCCCTCAGCTGTCATTATATCCTCTGCACCTGCTATGCCTCTATACTTTCCATGCAGCTTTTGTTACATCTCCATCTCCACGACTTTCATATCTTTTGTAGATTTTATTATAGGCCACTTCTTATTTTCCTGCGGGAGTGGAATATCTGGGGGTGCTCATGCCATCAGAGGAAGATTCATAACTATTTGTAAGAAAAGTAGTGCAAAGAGACCGATTTCAGGTTCTCTGTTCTCCTGACTCGATATGAAGAAGGACATCAAAAGACAGATTTTGGGTATGGTCTTAGTTTTCTCAACCCGATTAGACTTTCCACAGTAAGGATACATTCATACGCTGTGTGCTCATCTAGACCGGACCCCTGGAGAGTGCAGAGTCAGGAGGAGAAGGGAAGGGAAGGGCAGTGAGGGCTTCTCACCACTTCCCTTTCCATTGAAAGATGAGTGGAGCAAATCTGCCTAAATATAGAACATGTCTAGAGATGAGCGAACATGCTCGTCCGAGCTTGATGCTCGGTCGAGCATTAGCGTACTCGAAACTGCTCGTTGCTCGGACGAATACTTCGCCCGCTCGAGAAAATGGCAGCTCCCGCCGTTTTGCTCGAGCGGGCGAAATCATCACCGATAAGCGTACACGCCTGTCGACTGACAGCGCTGACAGGCTGACGCTTATTAAAATGAATAAAGGCTGGATTTCTCAGAATTTCCAATCTCCACCAGGTGAAGGAAGCTCAACCTGAATAATTGATCCACTCCTCCTCCTCCTCATTTTCCTCCTTCTCCTCCTCTTTGTACAGTAAAGCAGAGGAAAATGGCTATTTTTTGACAGGGCCCACTGGCTCTTGCTATAGTACTTCATGCATTTAATTTTTCTGGAGGGCCACCTACCCGGTCCTCTGTTTGAAACAATTTTTGTGAGTGCCACATACAGGCACTCAATCTATTCCATTTTACTGCAGGGCCACCTACCTGCTCCTCTGGTTTGAAACATTTTTGGGACTGCCACATACAGGCACTCAATCTATTCCATTTTACTGGAGGGCCACCTACCTGCTCCTCTGGTTTGAACAATTTTTGGGAGTGCCACATACAGGCACTCAATCTATTCCATTTTACTGCAGGGCCACCTACCTGCTCCTCTGGTTTGAAACATTTTTGGGACTGCCACATACAGGCACTCAATCTATTCCATTTTACTGGAGGGCCACCTACCTGCTCCTCTGGTTTGAAAAATGTTTGGGACTGCCACATACAGGCACTCTTAGACTTTCCACAGTAAGGATACATTAATACGGCTGTGTGCCCACCTAGACCGGACCCCGGGAGAGCGCAGAGTCAGGAGGAGAAGAGAAGGGAAGGGCAGTGAGGGCTTCTCACCACTTCCCTTTCCATGAGTGGAGCAAATCTGCCTAAATATAGAACATGTCCTATATTTTTCAGAACACCCACCCAGTTTGATCAAGGTGCCATAGACCTCAATGGGGGTGTGATCTCCCCTCAAATCGTGTGGCCGCTTTTATGGTCATATGAATGTGGCCTTGGATATACTCCTTGAAGAGAGTTTGGGAATGGTCTCTATTATTTCTACCTGCTTCAATACCAGTCTTTCCACAGTGAGATATACTCCTAGAACAACAAAGTTTGGGTGTGACCACTGGTTTTTTCACCCAATTTGACACCAGAATTTCCACAATGAGATGTATTCTTAGGACAATGAAGTTTGGGGATAGTCTTCTTACCATCCAATTTGACACAAAACTTTCCACAGTTGGATATTCTACTGTAAGAAGTGAGTTTTCTATGTCTTCGAACTCGGTCTCTGTTCTCCACTGCATGATCTACCAGAATTTTCTCAGTTGTAAAGACTCCTAAAAGAAGTGAGATATCAAGTCTTCTCCACTGGATGAGATACTTACTGGACTTTCCACCCATAGGTAGATAAACTCCTAGAAGCAATGGGTTTATGACTGCAGAATTAGCAGTCTCTCTTCTGATCACTCTATATTTATTCAATATAAGGAAAAAGTCTCAATCCTGTTTTTGCTCTTCCCCACAGTAATCCAAGTTAAAGCGTGAAGGTCAAAGGAATGTTATGATCAAAGTCCGACCTTGACCTTTTTCAAGCTAGATCTTGTTTAATAAGGATCTATTTTGAAAAAGGTCAAGGTTGCTTTGAAAGGAATTGTTTGACCATATGCTTCATTCTTTAGTTGGGTTAATATGGTGAAGAACAAACACCGGGTAGAGATAAATTCTGTAGAAATAAATCAGGAAATGACGGTATGTGCTCTAGTTTATACAGTATATGGATCCTACATTAAGCACCACCAAAATACAACTAGGCCTTGCGGTCCACTGATTTTTTAATCTGTTCATCACTGGACTTGACACTTCCTAGACTTTCATCCATGGGCAGCAGTATAGCTCAACGATAGGCACTGCTGACATACAGGACAGTTTTGCTGGCTTCAAATCTACATTGAAGGTGTTTGTTTCTTCTCCTCATATTCTGATGGGTCTTCTCTGGGTTCTTTGATTTCCTCCAACACTCAAAAGACCAGACTTCAGCTTCGACAGCTCAGGGAGTAGTATTTGAAGCCTCATCAGTGGCCTTAGTAGACCATTGGAGGTCACTTTTGATGTTGAGGAATTGACTTCCCATGGTCTTCTGAGGCCAATAATTTTCCAAAAAGGGTACAATGACCCCAGACACTTCCACTGCCAAAGACCAAAAGACTGCCACAAACACTTGAACTGGTAGCCAGAGCAGTGTACCCTATTTTTCGGACTATAAGGCGCACCGGATTATAAGGGGCACCATCAATAAATGCCAGCTAAAATGTCTAGGTTCATTTATAAGGCGCACCGGATTATAAGGCGCACCTGATTAATGGATGAATGACCAGCAGGTGGCAGACCTATGTAAAGTTCAAGGCAGCTGTTGTCTGTAAGTATGGTTCATATATAAGGCGCACTGGACTATAAGGCGCACCTGATTATAAGGATGAATGACCAGCAGGTGGCAGACCTGTGCACAGTTCAAGGCAGCTGTTGTCTGTAAGTACAGTTCATATATAAGGCGCACTGGACTATAAGGCGCACCTTTGATTTCTGAGAAAATCAAAGGATTTTTTGTGCGCCTTATAGTCCGAAAAATATGGCAAGTACACTTACTGTTTCAGGTCACTCCTTCCAGGATTCCTAGAAAACTGCTTTGAGACCATCGTCCTAATGAAGTTAAGGGAACCCAAATTATGGGAATGAAAGCAAGGGAACCCAACACAACTGCACTGGCATACAAATAACCTCTCAGATGCAGCGGTCAATTGATATCTTGACTAGTCAGGGGTTATTTAATATGGTTCGTAAAGTTTGAACCCTTCATTGGGGGAAAACTAAGTAGTGATACAATAAATTTGCAGAAGTAATAAAAGTTAGTATTAGTATAAAGAATAAGAGTATAAATGATCCAATGAAAAGAAGTGAAAGAGAAACAAAAATATAAAAATATAAAAACATATTTAAAATTGTAAATTTTTATGTTTTCTGATGTTGATGAAGAAACAGAAACTACCCGTCTTTGTTAATACTTTTTGAAGAAAAGCTGAAAATCTTTTTTTCTTTTTCGATAATATTAATTCTAAGGTCACTAGGCTCAGAATTTTACCGATGCACCGAGATTACATATTACAACCGTCACCAAGTGGTAACTTACCGCCATGTATCTGCCATACTTTATTTAACCAATATATTTGATTAGTGTGACTCAATCCAAGCGATGGATTTTGAGCTCCTTCCAATCTCCCACGTATACTTCTTCGTTTGTGACCACCCACTGGAACGGATTCTTTCCCAGCTAATCTAGAACTCTAATTAATACCCACAACAATCCAAGACGACTACATTGTACAATAAACATCTGTTCATCTCTGTTTTTTTTTTGTTTTTTTTTAAATGCACATTTAATAAACTGTGGGAACAGATGCCTGGTCATCAACAACAATCTACGGTAACCGCGCCAATCAAAATGTACAATGGCGTAAACAAGCTTTTAGGTTGTGATAGCAAAAATGATTATAAACAGGATGAAAATTACCTGATGATTATAAACTGATGGCTCTTTATTAACCACTTATTAGTAACCACTTATTAGTAACCACTTCACCACCGGCTTGTTGTATCCATTAACATTTAGGTGCACCATAAGGCAACCGGGGGCGTAACTTCTAATGACTGGGCCCCATAGCAAACTTTTGGGTCCCATATGCAGATATTCCTTCCTTAGACATGACGGCCCAGATCATATTTGACACAGGACTGCCTGTTATAATTGCAGGAAGAGGCAGCAGTCCTGTATATAGAGTCCCCCCATAAAAGCTTACATATATACAGTAGACCCATTTAAGATGAATTATATACAGTGCCCTCATATAACATAAATTATGTACAGTGTCCTCTTATAGCATAATATATATACACAGTGCCTGCGTATAACTGCGTATGAAATATAAAGAGTGTGTCCATATAACATGAATTATATACAGGGCCCCCATAAATGCTTAAATACATACAGTGCCCCCGTATAACAATTATGAAATACAAATATATACAGGCAGTCCCCGGGTTACATACAAAATAGGGTCTGTAGGTTTGTTCTTATGTTGAATTTGTATGTAAGTCGGAACTGTATATTTTATCACTGTAATCCCAGCCAGAACTTTTTTGGTCTCTGTGACAATTGGATTTTAAAAATGTTGGGTTGTCATAAGAATCAGGAATAATAATAATAAAGCTTCATTACAGACACATTTGATAACTGTTACAGCTGATCATTGTAGCCTAGGACTAAAGTACAATAAATTACCAATATCCAGAGGTCCGTTTGTAACTATGGGTCGAATGTTGGTTCTTAAGTAGGGGACCGCCTGTACATATATTTCCTTATATTGTTATGAATTATTATTATTATAAATTATATACTCCCTTGTAACATTATATATAGACAGAGCCCCCACATAAGATGAAATATAAAGAATGTCCCAAATAGTTTGAATTATATACAGTGCCCTCAAACAACTTGGCATATGGTCAGTGCCTCTATATAACATAAATATACACAGTGCTCCCATATAACATTCATTATCTAAAATGCCCCTATATAACATGAAATATATACTGTGACCGTATGCAACATGATATATATAGTGCCCCTATATAACAGAAAATATATACAGTGTCCCCACATAACATGAATTATATACAGTGCTCCCATAATTGTTTAAATACATACAGTGCCCCATATATATATATATAATAGCCCTATATAACGTGAAATATAAACAGTGCCCCTATATAACATGAAATATATACTTTGCCCCCATTTAACATGAAATATATACAGTGCCCCCATATATCATGAATTATGTAACGGTCACACAGACAACAGAAGGTACTTGGTAGTACCCGGGAGAAAAGTCTCTATGGGAAGAGCCCGGAGGGAGGAGTCTGTGGACCAGTGGACCCTCTGGACCAACGCGGGAGATGGAGAGAGTACTAGCCGCAACCCGGGACCGGAGTCTAAGTTGCACACTGGTCTTCACCAGAGCCCGCAGCACGACCATCCCACTTTGCGGCGGGGGTGCCACCAAGTCGTTCCACGGGTGCAATTAAACCTGCGTTGACAGCCAGGGATGACAGGGATGTAGGACACAGTCCGAGCCTGGGATGACAGCAGGGAAGCGGCTTGACAGGATGAGCTGGAACTCACTGCAGGCAAGCAGGCAATAGCTGGCACAGGACCCAGGTGGGCGGGAACAGAGAGGTCCATGGAGGAGAGTTGGTGGCTTGGAGGCGTCTAGGAAAGCTGAAAGACGAGAACCACCGGGAGTGTATGGGAACGCTGGAGACAGGAAACACGGAGGAGACGGCAATCACTTCAACAGGAACCGCTGTGGGGAGCAAGGTGTGGAAACCTTGGAAGTTCCGTTAGAATGCTGAAGATCCGGCCAGGAAGCAAGGGAGGTGCCAGATTATAAAGGCTGAGCCGGATTAGCCAGCTCCAATCAGGAGGAATCTGGCCCTTTCTCCTGAGAAGTCGACGCGTGCCCTAGCAGCGGGAGCGCGCGGCCTGGCCGCCGGGACCCGAAGCACAGCCAGGAGAGGTAAGTCTGGGCAGGGGGACAGGCACACAGCGTAGCACGGGTGTACCCGCGATCCGCAACATGGATCGCGGGAGCACCCGTGACAAATTATTTATAGTGCACACATAAATAATTAAATACATATGGTCCCCCCTTAAAACATGATGTCCCCTGTATAACATGAATTCTATACAGTACCCCCTGATAACATCATATATATATATGCCCCTATATGAAATGAAATATATACAGTGCCCCCATATAATGTGATATATACAACCTAGTTATGTGCTGGTTATGAACAAGCCACACGGTCTGGGCCTCCTAGTACTGTGGGCCATGCTGCAATCACAACAGGAACCCGGCAGCAGCTTACAGAGCTCCTGCTGCAGCACCCGGGGTCACTCATGTACCTGCAGCCATTAACCGCAGCTGTCAAGACTGGAAACCCTGTTCAGATTCTGGAAAGGCTTCAGATTTAGGTCTGCGGTGGTTGAGATCTTCTGTATATATAGAGAAAGAGAATATATATATATATATATTGTATAGATTGTGTATATTATCTGCCCCAATTACAACATTATCATTATCGCTAATGTTAACGATGCAGAGCAATCTCCAGCCGGTGCCTATGTCACCTCTTGGAGCCCCCCGGGGAGTGCTCGCTTCTATGTGGATTTCTTTTGAAGGACACAAAACACAAATTTATTGCTGTAAATACAAGCGATGCGTCTGGAGAATTCGGTAACTTTAATAAAGGCTGGAGTGAGTCATCTGAGCGCTGGATTGGATTGGACATTGATTTCTTCTTGCATATCTTGTAAAAGGAACATTTCCATATGAGCTTTGGAGAGTTTCTGCTACTTTTTGAGAATGCGACACTCCGGAGTGACATTTTGCGGAAAATAAAATAGACTTCAATAAAATATGGATAGAAGTATTGAGGGGGGTTCATCTTCTGGCTCAAACGGTTCAATGAGTAGGCAGGGATTCTGTATGAAATATGATGTGGCATAGGGGAAATAAATCTATTAATTAGTGGATAGCCAGGTCATTGCATATCAGCTTTCTATATTGGCCTTGGATCCAGTGGCTTGTTGGCAGCGTCCATTGCAAACAGTGTCAGCTCCAGGTTTCAGTAGGCCACTGGGCGACAGAGCCTCAGAAGGTCCCTGTGCAGTGAACTCAGGTAGCAGCATTAAAAACAGTCTCCTGTTCCCTAAAATCTTCTCTAGTTTATCATCCCAAACACCCCCCATCATGGGTATTTTATATAGGCCCCCCTCACTCCCTATGATTCATTAGATATTATTCCTGGATTCATTAGATACAGCCCCGCTCACCCCCATGGATTCCTTATGTACAGTAACATTACATGACCAGGATATAACAAGCCGTGCACCTGTGTCCCATCACATGACCAGGGATATAACAAGCCGTGCACCTGTGTCACATCACATGACCAGGGATATAACAAGCCGTGCACCTGTGTCACATCACATGACCAGGGATATAATGAGCCGTGCACCTGTGTGACATCACATGACCAGGGATATAAGGAGCTGTGCACCGGAGTGACCTCACATGACCAGGTATATAACAAGCTGTGCACTTGTGTGACATCACATGATCAGGGATATAGCCAGCTGTGCATCAATGCGACATCACATGATCAGGGATATAGCCAGCTGTGCACCTGTGTGACATAACATGACCAGGGATATAATGAGCCATGCACCTGTGTGACATCACATGACCAGGGATATAACGAGCCATGCACCTGTGTGTCATCACATGACCAGGGATATAACAAGTTGTGCACCTGTGTGACATCACATGACCAGGGATATAACAAGCCGTGCATCTGTGTGACATCACATGACCCGGGATATAACAAGCCGTGCACCTGTGTGACATCACATGACCAGGGATTGTCTTATACCTACAGGAAATAAAAAATGAAGCTTCCTATAGAAAGACATCAAGCATGATCGACATAGAAAAAGCGTGAGGTATTGATACAAAAAGTATAAAGGAAAATTGTATAACTTTTCATTACACAAACAATATCAATTAAATGCTGAAAGTGGAAAATCCCTTTAAATCCAGTTATGGTAATTATGGTACATTTATCCATGATCCATTTGTCAGACATGGTAAACGTAATCCTACTACCGGTTTAACCCCACCCAAGGGTTTCTTTTCAGGTGGTAAGGCAGTTAATAGTTCAAAAATATTAAAAAAGTACATTCATACTAATTTTTTTCAATGAGAACATGTAGAACAGGGAATGAGAAAACTTTTGGATTTTGGGTGGACCAGAAAACTTTTAGGTAACCCAATTCTGATGTTCCAAAAAAGTCAATCGAGCAGAGAACAAAGCTGAGTTCTCCATTATATTCACTTCTATGGGACCTTTAAAACCTGGAAGATCAGCTGTTATGGAGCAGATCAGGGGATCTAGCAGTCCCCAGTTTTGAGGGTTGGGCTTTGATCACATTGTTAAACTGTAAACAACCATCTTAAAGGGGTTGACCACTGTTCGATACATCTCTTCCATTAGACCTGTACGTGTATTTATCTCCTTTGATAGTTCAGTCTTTTCCTGTTCTCACCATGCTGTCCTATGCATATATACACAGCTTCCTCTCTCTCACTGCTCTGGGCGTCCTCATGGCATCTTTCACTGTCTTCGTCTCCTTCGCAGGCCATCCTCACTGTCAAAGACAGGAAGAGGGGAGGGAGCAGGATGAGTCATAATCTCCTGCTACAGCTCCTCCTATTCAGTAAAGCTCAGGCATGTAAACAAAGAATTACAGACAGACTGCACTGTCGCTGTTTGTAAGGACGAACCGTCAAAGAGTCTCTTAGGGAAGAGTCTGTGGACCCTCTGGACCACCGCAAGGGTTAGCAGTATGCTCACGGTGGCAGCCAAGGTAGCAAGCAGGAACTGTCCGATCCTGGGATGACAGCAGAAGTCCAAAGTTGGTACACAGGATGGCAAGGAAGGAACGCTGGGATGGATCACCGGAGTAGCAACCACACAGATGGACCACAGGAGCTGGACACAGGGACGGACCTCAGGACGACCACTGGGATGCAGGACCACCACTGGGTTTCAGGATCGCCACTGGGATGCAGGACCACCACAGGAATACAGGACCACCACAAGAATACAGGAAACCCAGGAACACAGATGAACACTGGAGTGCAGACACACAGAGGAATCCTGGAAATGCTGGAACATGAAGGAACTCTTGAAAACACAGGAGGGCTTTCACTTCAGGAATAATGACTTGAAGATCCGGCAGGGGGTGTTGGGAGCCGCCAGATTATATAGCAGAGCCAGAAATTCCTGTGCCAATCAGAAGGGTGCTGGCCTTTTAAATCTAGAAGAGCTTGCCAGAAGAGCCTGTCAGAAGCACCAGGAAGCAGGCTCGTGGACAGGTGAGCCTGGACAGAAATAGCAGATTTATGTCCAGGCTTGGCACAAGCTGGGTAAGTGGTGGCGAATTAACCCTGAAAAGGGCAAATCCACTCTCAGAAACCTTACTAACTGACCTTCAGTGACCCTTCAAGGTAACAGGGAAGACTTACTTCATCTAGCAGCTGCTGCATGGTGGAGCAGATAGGTAACAGGAAATAAGAGATAGATCAGTGTTTCTTATTAAAACACAGAAAGGAGACAAGCCAAAGACAAACACAAGTCAGAGACAGAGAATACACGACACTCAGGGACAAACAACAGATAGAGATAGACAAGCGAAGTCGGACAGAACCAGGTCAAAACTAAGATGGTGGCAGAGGTTCAGAATCAAATAGCAATAGAATGGTCGGTAAGACGTAGATGAAGTCAAATACATAGAATAGCAAACAAAGCAATATCACTAGATAGTAAGAGAAGACTGAAATAACCAGCAACATCTAAAAAGACTGGGCAGAATAAAAAGGGATTAATGGACACTGCCCCCAGCACTGACTGACTGGTTCAGCCTTTCATCTCTCAAGTCACACCCAGATTTCCCTGAGAAAAGATCTAGAAAGGGAGCTGTCAATCACGGCGCCCTAGGGTCTGGCTTTCAAGTACAGAAGCCTTAAATTCTGATCCCATTCAGAGCAATTTGCGCTCTCTGACAGCAGAACTGCTGAATCACTTGATGAACATTCAGGGTTTATTTACAAAGTGGTAAAGGCACATGAGCAACTTATGTAAAAGAGTGGCCCGTCCCTTTAAGTTCTAGGTAATTCTACCTATGGTATCTTATTTATGTTTGGACATTGGCCAAAACCCTTCATATCATAGGGCGTTCCATGGATTTCTAGATAGCTGGGCTCTTAGTAGACCACTTAGACGTTCTTCACACGCAACCTCACAAGTTCTGTCTATTTTTCAACTTATGTAAAATAGTTGTCCGTCCCTTTAAGTTCTAGGTAATTCTACCTATGGTATCTTATTTATGTTTTAACATTGGCCAAAACCCCTCATATCATAGGACGTTCCATGGATTTCTAGATAGCTGGGCTCTTAGTAGACCACTTAGACGTTCTTCACACGCGACCTCACAAGCTCTTTCTATTTTGCCGATTGATGTCGCATAACACATTGCACGATGGAGACCGGGTTGGAAATTTGATTTGTATTAATATCACCGATTCCCTTATTACATCTCACCTGTACTTCCCTAGCCTAACCTTAAGCTATTCCTCCTACAGATGTCTTTAATTTTCATCCCTTTAAATTGTTTTCTTGGAATTTATGACTTCCATGGCCCAGGAGAAAATGACCTTTCTAGTGCGGGAAGTATTATTTCACTTGTGGATGGAATCCAGTGCAGTCGTTGTATCTGTTACATATTACATGTAGGGAATCGAGAGATGATAGTAATTGCTCCAATAAACGTGGGTCATCGTGAAACATATCTGTATATCCTATATCCACTTACTGGAAAAGATAACAAGATTTTCCTCCTGTTGTCATCCTACTGCCCAGACATGTACGTATTGTAGCTTTACTGCTGTTTATTAGACTGTATAGACCAGTGGTGGTGAACCTTTTAGAGATCGAGTGCCCAAACCCAACCAAGACCCACTAATTTATCGCAAAGTGCCAACACAGAAATTTAATTTGTGATTTATACTCCCTGCTCTTTCAAAGCTTTCATTCATACCAGCACCCTGAGGACACCAATAAAGCAGAAAATAGAAGAAATTTGGATGATCATTGTAGCTTCCCTCCGGGGTCCCATAAACAGGAAGAATTGTCAGGGCCGGAGCAGGAGCTACAATGATAATCCAGATCTGTCCACACCTTCCCACTCCTCCAGTAGTCTCAGGTAGCCCTGTCACTTTAAAATAGCTCTGTGCACAGCAAGTCCTGGGCTGTCTGAGTCCTCTCTGGTCATGGCCTGGGTGCCCACAGAAAGGGCTCTGAGTGCCACCTCTGGCACCCGTGCCATAGGTTTGCCACTACTGGTATAGACCATGTGCACTTGTGCTGTAATATAATTCAACTAGAAAACACACGGGAATATTAAAAATACGGACCAAATGCCCAAAGTAACCAATCAGATTCAAGCCCTAAGCTTTCAGTTGATCTTTGGAAGTTGCTTACCTAATTTCTACAGGCGACATTTTAACTTTTCATATGGACTCATTGGAATGATTCTCAATGGGGCACATTTACTAAGGGTCCATCGGACACATTTCCGTCAGGTTTCCCGAATTTTTGGTTGCACACAATTGGATTGTGGTGCATCGACGCCGGCTTTCATGCTACATAAATCGGTGGGCGTGGCCGTCGGACAACCCGACTGATTCGGACAAACCGCAGAATTTAAAAATGAAATTGTGTCACAAGATCAGCACTCACATGCACCGGGAAGAAGAAGGTGAACTCCGGCGGAACTCAGCGGGGAAGCGACACATGCACAATCTTAGTGAATTGCGGCAGCTCCGAATTCTCGGATCGGCTGTGTCAACGGGACAGGTAAGTAAATGTGCCCCAATGTTTCAGATCTGTCGATCAAATTCCATCACTTCCTGTCTTAGTGATAATAGTTTAGGTGCTCCGCCCATAAAAGGTAGTTAATGGGATCAGTTGGAGAGACTAAAATCATTTCTTGTTTTGATCCATTTTTTAGGACAGGACAGTAAAATTACTGGCCAAAAATGGAATAGTTGAAACTTTTAAGTCTAATTCCATCCACCATTGGCCCATACCAGTGATAAAGGTGATACAGGATCTACCTCTACTTAACAAATGCTAATCTGCTATATAAATGAGCTTCTTGATGCATCTAGGGTGTGCCTATTGATCCTCGAGCACTGTTGTCCATTGTCCATTTCTTCTACAGAGGAGATCTGCTTCCCTATTCTTTTGTCACACTTTCCGAGGGTGAAATCTCATGCATGAGTATTATTTACAGGTGTCATAGGGATATAGCATCGTAATAATTTGCTAGACAGGTCATTACTAACAAATTAGTTCCAGTTGGCTTCCTGGCTAGCTGAAGGAGTGTGGCCACCTCTGTTAAGTTAATACTAGGAATTTCACCTATTTCCACTGGAGATCCTCTTTATTCTCCATGCTATGCTGCCACTTAGTGTCATCATGTGGTATTACACCTGCCTTGTGCCATGCCTGTGAAGTGTAGGGTTAATGGTTGCAATGTTTCAATCTGTGATTCTTTTTGCAGCCTGAGGCCAGTGATTGGTTGGAGCCCTTGGAAATCCCCAGATCTGAAAGTTTATAAATAGTCCTTTTGGCTGGATTTCAGGGTACATTGAAGAGTCAGTCTTTGTTCATAGTCTTTCTGCAGAGATCTTTCTAGACTGTGACAGTCAAGATCCCTTTCTCCACGTGTGATCCCTACTCTGCTGCTGTTAAAACCACAGGCCTCCCCTTCACCATCTGCCCGTGGATCTATCACTACACCCAGCCGGGTGTGCCCCAGGTAAACCTTTTACTACACTGCGGCCTCCTCATGTGCAGAGCCCACAATTTTTTTACTTGTTTTAAACTAGAAAACCTCTTTAACAAAACTTACATGAAGGCTAATTGACGATTATGTGTACGATACGGTTCAGCAAGACACATGGTTACATGGGCAGCATGGTGGCTCAGTGTTACGCACTACAGCTTTGCATCGCTGGGGTCCTGGGTTCAAGTTGCATCCAGATCAACAACTGCAAAGAGTTTGTACATTATCTCCGTGTTTGCGTGGGTTTCCTCTGGGTCCTCCGGTTTATTCCCACACTCCAAAAAAATATACCAGTAGGTTGATTAGATTGTAAGCCCCATTGGGGACAGTTACTGATTTGGAACTTTAGGCGTCTGTTGTGGGCATCGGAGTAAATGGTTAGGGCCCAGACATTGGGGCACATTTACTTACCCGTCCCGTTGCGTCCGCCGATCCGGATTGTCCAACGAGGATTCGGGGCTGCCGCGATCCACTGAGAGCATGCGTCCAATTTACTTCCCTGCTCAGGTCCGCCGGAGTTCACCTTATTCTTCCCGGTGCAAGTAAGTGCGTGTCTTGCAACACAATTTTGAAAGTTAAATACCACGGTTTGTCTGAATCATTCGGATTGTCCAACGGCCACGCCCCCGATTTGTGTCGCATAAAAGTCGACGTGCCACAATGCGCTCGTGTGCGACAAAAACCCCTGTGCGATTCAGGGCAAATCCGAAAAATTTGGGAAACCCGATGGAAATGCGTCCCACGGACCCTTAGTAAATGTGCCCCATTATTCCTATTCTGATTCCCTATGTATAAGGACAAGTCTAAGGTATTTTTTGGGATGAGCTAACAATCACTTTTCCCTCCAGGCAATACCAAAGTCTAAACACAAAGTAAATACGACACATAAAGAAGGAAACAAAACATTTACGGCTTATAGGAAAGAAATCCGTTTTACTCTCACACCGCAGGCGGGCCGGTTCTGCAGCCAGTAATACAATCTAGCTACCTCTTGACGTCAGGGATTTTTCGGCTATCTAGACTAATGTGCGAGTGCTGTGCATTGATTAAACGGCAGGGGTGTTTCCTCTGGCCCTTCTTCAGGCCTTATTACTGTAAATAGCCTTTTTATTGAAATCATTTGGCTTCCTCTACTAGATGTGTGGTCATCTCGTATTGAAAAGGGCATGCCCATTAAGATTTAGAGTACATATGTTCTATTTGAGTTGTGTTTAAGATTGAGCTATGGTGAATTATTGATCTGCGAAACACTCAGGTAGGAAGCTACACTCCTGGCACCAAATCCCAATAGGCCTTAGCATTTCAGATGTTTCCATTCTGAAGTTTCCACAATCTTCAATAAAAAAAAAACTTTAACAGCTCGGAGCCTCAAGACAACACTGTATGTATCTCTGATGTCATCCCTCTTGTTGTATACTGCCGTAGGACTAGTCAGGGAAACACAAAGAGCTATATAATTTAAGTTATTTTATATTTTGGGATTTTTTAAAATCAAAATAGTAATGTACAAGACATAATAATAATTCTTTATTTATATAGTGCACACAGATTATGCAGAACTGCACAGAGTTTGCCAAATCGGTCCCTGTCCCAAATGGGGCTCACAATCTAATCACCTACCAGTATGTTTTGGAGTGTGGGAGGAAACTGGAGGACCCGGAGGAAATCCACGGAAACACGGAGAGAACATACAAACTTTCCAGAGTTGACCTTGGGATTTGAACTCAGGTCCCCAGCGCTGCAAGGCTTTAATGCTAACCACTAAGCCACCGTGCTGCCCTGGGCATACGAAATCATGAACTGTGTAATATAGTATGTTTCAATACAAAGTGGAAATTTCCCTCCAACAGTAAATTTAAGGCCTGTGGTCTCATCAAAAGAGGAGTTCTCGTCTTTTAGCAGTGTTGGGAAGCCTCCAGGTCCTAGTGCTAGTTGTGTTCCTTGAGTTGTTCGTAATGGACTTGTACGTACACCCTTGATCGACATGCACCTATCACCACAAGGGGGTTATTTGAAGGGGTTTTCTTGGCAAAATGTTTAAATGATCAACTCGGGGCTCACGCACATGACCATTATGGGGGGCCGGGATTAGGCTGCCAAATTGGTGGCCAGATCATGGTCCTCATAGAGGTGTATGGAAACTTTTCACGGTGTGGTGAGGACACTGTGTAACGGCGGCTGTTTAGCTTTCTATTGAGAGGGGAGGGGTAAGGTACTCCTCACCCATCTGCTCTCCTGCACCCAGGTGCTAGCTTGTCTAGGTTGCGACCTGGGCAAGCACACGTCCGTTTGCATTCGGCCTTAGATAGGTCATCACTACATGATTACTAGAGTGTCCGACATATGGCACCTGCACTAGTAAGCTGATAGCAGCTCCACTTCACATAGGACAGCTGGGGTTCAGAGTTAAAGTAGATTTGGCTCCAAAGGAAGTGAAAGAGAGCCAAACCTCCATTGGTCAACAATATTTTGGACCATTAAACCCCTTTATGGGGCTTTACCCTATAGTAGGGTGGCTGAGCAATTATCTAACTAAATCCCAGTGTCTTGAAAAAGTGTTTCCAACTCTAAACTATTTCCACCTGATGAATACATTACAAGGGGAATTTAGTGAGACCCCGCCGGGCCACTCCACTGCCATATACACTATGGGGAACGAGTGTCATGTACTGTGTTGCCCTGCTCCCCATCCTGTCGCCACTAAACTGGGCCATCCATCCCTCGGATTGTGTCCTCCGATGTGGCGCCATCCCTCAGACCCATACTCACCTCTCCCGGCTCTGAATTCCGTGGCGGTCCCGTCCAGGTCCCACGCCGGCTTCCTCTGTAGGCTCTTGCTGCTTGGTCCTGTACTCCTGTGGCGGTCCTGCCTACCCAAGGTACTGCCTACCCAAGGTCCTGCCTACCCGAGGTCCTGCCTTCCCGAGGTCCTGCCTAACCGAGGTTCTGCCTTCCCGTAGTCCTGCCTCCCCGAGGTCCTGCCTTCCCTGTGGCTCTACCTTGGCTGTCACCGCAGGCCTAGACACAACCGGGGATCGACCTGGTGGCTTCCCGCTGCAGCAAGACCATCCCGCCTTGCGGCAGGCTCTGGCGAAGACCAGGCTCCCGGGTTGCGGCTAGTACCATCATCTCCCAGGGTGGTCCAGGGAGTCCACAGACTTTGGGCCTAACCCTGTGGGTGACAACAAAACTGTCAGAAAAGGGTTTTTTTTACTTGCCTTGTTTTCCAGCTTTTTAGTAAATGCCCCCCCCCCCCCTATGTACTCTAATGATGTATAACGCCCTTTAGGAGGGGTGTATTTACCCACAACCAACCCTAATGATTTGCATTTGGGTCTGAAGGCTTCAAAAGAAGTGCACCCCAAACGGATATCCTTAGGGCACTAATATGGTTCAAATGTCAGAGCAGGGTATAATAACATCCTGGTTTTGCTATTGACCCCAGAAAACACATATTTACCTAGACCAGTGGTTGTGAACTTATAGCTCGGATGCCAGAGGTAGCTCTCAGAGCCCTATCTGTGGGCACCAAGTCCCCAGCACAGATTCGCTGGACAGGAGGTGCAGCCCAGAATGTGCAAGAATAGTGAAGAGGTGTGGAAAGTGGTGGATTATAATTAGAGATGAGCGAGCACTAAAATGCTTCGAGTGCTAGTTATCGAGACAGAACTTTTACCTGATGCTGAAGTGCTCTCTCGAATAACGAGCCCCATTGAAGTCAATGGGGAGACTCGAGCATTTTCAAACGGGCCATGGTTCGGGAAAAAAGTGTTAAAATTAATTGAAAAAGAACGTTTTCTGTAAGTAGCAGATTTTGAAACATCTGCAATCTATTCTTCACTGTTCCGCGCGTATATATTTCTCCCGACAAGTTATCAGATGTGAAGAACATGAAGAATCGAATAAGAAAACAGGAACACAGGATCATTTAAGTGGAAAACGCAGTGAAAACACAGTGAAGATAGATTACAGATGTTCTGCACATCTGCTTATTGTCGGGGAGATACGCGGTCCGTGATCCGCTTGCTTTCTTCCACTGAGTCTCCCCGATGTCTCTGGCCCCTATGTCTCCGTTTGTGCCCCTATGTCTCCGTGACTCCGATGTCTCCGTGCCCCTATGTCCCGTGCCCCTATGTTCTCCGTGCCCCGAATGTCTCCGTGCCCCTATGTCTCCGTGCCCCTATGTCTCACGTGCCCCTATGTCTCCGTGCCCCTATGTCCTCCGTGCCCCGATGTCCGTCTCCTGTTCCGTGCCCGATGTCTCCGTGCCCGATGTCTCCGTCCCCTATTTCTCGGTGCCCGATGTCTCCGTGCCCGATGTCTCCGTGCCTTGTCTCCTCCCCGATGTCTCCGGCCCCTAGTCTCCGTGCCCCATGTCTCCGTGCCCTATGTCTCCGTGCCCGCGAGTGCTCCGTGCCCGATGCCGTGCCCGATGTCCGTGCCCCGAGTCTATGCCCGGATTGTCTCCGTGCCCCTATGTCTCCGTGCCCGATATCTCCGTGCCCCGAGTCTCCGTGCCCCTATGTCTCCGTGCCCCTATGTCTCCGTGCCCCTATGTTCCTTGCCGCTCCGTGCCGCGCCCGATGTCCCGTGCCACTGCCGATGTCTCCGTGCCGCTCCCTGGTGTCTCTGTGCTGCTCCCGGTGTCTCTGTCCTGTACCGTGTTCTTCAATGTGTTTCTTCACACATATATATTGTTCTTCACATACTATTTGTTCGCACCGTTCCGCGCGTATCTCCGACAAGTAAGAGTATGTGCCAAATCTGTAATCTATTCTTCACTGTGTTTTTAATGTGTTTTTCACTTAAATGATCCTGTGGTCACGTGTTTTCACTGTTGTATTCTATTCTTCATTGTTCTTAACTGTGTTTTTGTAATTAAATGCTCGATCTCGAGCAGGGGAAATCTCGTCCGAGCAACGAGCCGTTTCGAGATACCTTAATACTCGAACGAGATCAAGCTCGGACGAGTATACTTGCTCATCTCTAATTATAATTGAAACTCGTTCTCTGGGTTCCACGATTCTTCATGTTCAGATGGACCCTGTGGTGAATCTACACTGATAATCCACATTTTTTTTCTTCTTTCAATGGAAATTACATCCTCTGGATTCCAATGTTATCACTCGGAAGATGGGTTACTATGAACCAAACCAATTTCAGTTGGCTTCCTGGCTAGCTTGCAGAGAGCACGGCACTCTGTAGGTTAAATCCGGTAAATTTATTGTCTACTGGACACCTTCCTCATTCCTTAAGCTATATTACCAACAAATTACATAAACTAACCCTAACTTAGTGCCTGATTTGAGAGAGTTAACGTTCTGTTTGTTTATATTATAATGTTATTCTTTCCTGCAGCCCAAGATCGGCCATCGGTTGGAGTCTTGTTAATTAACCATAACTAAAAATCTATAAAAATTCCCTCTGACTGGATTTCTATGTCTTTATGCATCAGTCTGTATGAGTCTGTAGAGAAAGTCAGTCTGCAGCTGCTCTGTCCCTTAAGGGGGATACCCCTCTGTCATAACAGCGGCCCTGTGTGCCTAATCCCACTGCACCTGCACCAGTTTGCTGCATAAGCACCATAAGCTAGTTTCTAGCCCCAAGCTACAGGACCAAGCTGAGACAACCACCAAGACTATAGATCCAGCCAGCCACTGCCTTGTTGAAGCCTGTAGGAAGGAACCTTTACCCCAACCTGTTATCCACTGCTGCCTTGGAGTGTCTGCAGAATAAAGAGATTGTGAGTTTATGTTTATCATCCCGGTCTCCACCTATGATCCCTTGCTGCTACTTCTAAGATCATCAGTCCCCTCTTCACCATCTGCTCAGGGATTCATCTCTATACGTACAATGGAAGTGCTCCAGTGAGAACCCTTCAATACATTGCTCCCCCCCCCTCTTCTTGCATCCCCTTGCTGGCCCTGAAGGGCACAAATGTGGCCTGTTCAACTAGACCAAGCCATCCATACAAGCTAGCCACTCAGGTACCAAGGAATCCAGCTGCCCTCACAACCAGGGTCCGGCCCCGGTGGGTAGACGTTGAACCAATATGATTAAAGTTGTGGTAGAGCACTTAGCAATAACGTAGTAGCGTGTAGACGTTTTGCAAAAAATAAATGGATTTTGGTGAGCAGTTTAGGCACTCGATTAGGCGGTTTATCCAATAACGCATCCTACTCAAGTGTATGGGGTCCATGTGGTATGCAAATTCACTGTACTGGAGAATCTAGGAGGAGGTTTTGGGTACCAGAGGAGCGAGATGAAGACCCAGATTCTCCTTGGCTACCCCATTGTAATAGACAGTACTACCCATTGCGGCTATCCTCTTCCTTCTCTCAACTAGAGGAGTAGATCAGCATCAGGCACATCTTAGCATTACAGGAACCCCAAGACGTATCTAATTCTTGAGGTCCCCTAAATGCCAAATCTGAAGGTGAGATATGTGAATAGTCCCCCTAACAATGTACCTCTATCAACATTTCAGAGCACTTTGTAACCACCAAAAAATGTCTTCAAAAATCTTTACGTCAGTAGACTATGGATGAAAATGCCAGATCCCACAACATCCGCGTCTACAGTATATGTTCATAGATCATTAAGGCGATTTTTAATTTCTTTCTGTGAAGCATCATCCAGATTGCTTTCATATTTCTCCGCTCGGAAAGACATATCCACTGAGTAACAAATCCCAGGGGATTGCGCAGGGAAACCTGTTATCTACGTACGTGTTCACACATTGACGTCTTCGGAGAATATAATGGTGTCCTGCAGTAAGATTTACTGCAAATTAATTAACAACCAAGTGTTCCGATTACTCATTATGCGCGGAGCTAAACTTTGCACTTGGAATAAGAACAATAGATATTCTCTTCATATGGTGGATAGCAAGTAATACATTCCAAGTATTCCTATCCTAATTCCCCGGAGGCAGGTAATTCCCAGAAACACCGATGGTTGGATTCGCGAGTGCATTAATTAGCCGGCATTGACTAGGATCTTAGATGTGACACACACGGGAGATGGATACGTCCAATGCTGACCCTGAAACATATTTCATATTCCAGTTCAATCATCTTTTTCCATTCTTCTCCCCAGCGTGAGGTCCTGTGCAGTGAAGAATATCAGACTGTTAGATGATATCCCCACTGCCGTCCATCGATTAACACTGCTCCTCATTCCGCGCTCATCCTACTCTTCTTATATACCTGGAAACATCTACAAGCTGTGAGGTTGGCCAAATCACTTCACCTGTCAATAATGCAACATTTCACAGAACCTGGAGCAGGAAACTTAACTCAATTTATGCTGGAGTTGAAATATACAGTATCCATTTATTTTCCCCAGATAGAACAATATAGAGAGTTCTGCGCAAAAGTTTTAGACAGGTGTGGAATAATAATGCCTGGCGGGACCAAATCAAATGTACACTCACCGGCCACTTTATTAGGTACACCATGCTAGTAACGGGTTGGACGTGTGTTCAGCAAAGTTTCCTCCCTCCTTTACAAAATGCTCATCAGTGAGTTTGAAAGAAAAGCCCTCCCCACAGTCACTCCTTGCCCCAAGTCTGCTACCCCCTCTTGTAGATACAGTGGAGAGGTGCTCCTATTCTTCACTGTTCTTCACATCTGCTAACTTGTCGGGAGATAATATACGCGCGGAACAGTGAAGAATAGATTGCAGATGTTTGCATACATCTGCTAACTTATCAGAAGACATTCTTTTTCAATTAATTAACACATTTTATTCCCGAACCATGGTCCCTTTGAAAAATGCTCGAGTCTCCCATTGACTTCAATGGGGCTCGTTATTCGAGACGAGCACTCGAGCATCTGGAAAAGTTCGTCTCGAATAACGAGCACTCGAGCATTTTAGTGCTCGCTCATCTCTACTAAAGTCCCATTAGTCCCATTTGCTGGTAGATGAATGTGATACAGCGAGTCCATATCTCAGGCCAATTTGAATGACCAATGCAGAAAAGCTAAACCACATTGTTCAGAAAACAAAAGCGGCTCATTGTTAGAGCATTTTCAAGTGATATCACTGATAGAATTTACTTTATATTTCGGGGTGTATGTCCTTTCATTCAGTGACCTCATGTACTTAACCAGTAAATGGACAACTGTCATGTACAAAGACACAAATTGGAGCATACAGAACTCTATAGGCCCATACTGGTATTTCTGATACACTCAGGGGCGTAACTATAAAAAAGATGGGCCACATAGCAATTTTTTTAATAGGACCTAACTGAATAAAGATACCCCACATATTGCTGAACTCAGATCTTTTGTCCAGACCAAATAAAATCAATATGTATCCAAAATGTTTTATTTCTTTAATTAATCTGGTTTCTACGTTCATCGGTTGAATTTTTAATGTAATATATCCAATGCTCAATATGAAATTCATAACACTAATATACTCTAGTAGAGTTGTCTCAGCATGGGTCAACAATGGAGCCACTTGTTGGAGATTATTGGTCTAGTACAACAGGGGGAGTTTAAAGTCCCAGGACCCCCAATTATTTTAGAAAAAGGTAAAATGACATATCTGATACCCCAGTAAGTAATGGGTGAGAGGGTCTATCTTTTAGGCTACATCTAGAACAAAGCTGCCGTGATGAAAGCCACCATATTGGATCAAGGGCGAGTGTTTCCAACGAGAAGGTAGTCATATAGTATATCTGTCAGCATCTGTGGTATTGGATCCTCTGGACCACCGCGGACGAGGATCCTCTAAGTGTTACCCAGTTTTCACCAGAGCCCACTGCAAAGCGGGTTGGACTCGCTGCGGTGTGGTGCCACCAGGTCATTGCACAGGCGCAACTTTGTTCGCGGTGGCAGTCAAGGCGTAGTACAGAATCGTCAGGTAAGCTCATGGTCAGGGACAGGCAGGAGGTCGAGACAGGCAGCACAGGATCAAAGTCGGGAACATAGTGGTAGGTCAGGACAGGCAGCACAGGATCAGAGTCGAGAACGTAGCGATAGGTCAGGACAGGCAGCACGGAATCGGAGTCAGGGATGTAGCGGTAGCTTAGGACAGGCAGCACAGGAGTGAGGTCAAGAACGGGAAATCAGGATAATCACCCAGGGCATCAGGAAAGCTTTCTCTAAGGCCATGAGGCACAAAGATATAGCAGCGGACACAGGAAGGGGCAGGAATTTATCTTGGCAGGCGGCCAGCCTGCACCAATTAAATCTTACAGAGCTGGGACGTGCGCTCCGGACCGTGGGGAGCGAGGAGGCCGCCACTGGAGCCAGGAAAGGTGAGACTACATGACACCATCGTGTATATACTACATGACACCATCGTGTATATACTACATGACACCATCTTGTATATGCTACATGACACCATCGTGTATATACTACGTGACACCATCGTGTATATGCCACATTAGCAGAAATGGAAATACTCCAGGACACGTTAGTACTAATGGAAGGAATGAGGCAGCAGAAGTCCTGCTCTCCACCGTGTCCAGATGTTACCAGATATTTTTGCGACTTATTTCTATGTCACAGTATAATAACGGGACGGCACTTACCTCAGCTCCTTTGCCATCCCGGATTCCTGACACACGGTGTCCCGGGAAGTTTCCCCACAGCAGGAGTAGGAGCCAGGTGTATAGGATCCATCATGATCCATATACTTTATAATGGCTATAGCTGCAGAATGAGCCGTCAGGGGACATAACATGGACTGCGGAGACCTCTGTGCTCTGTCACTGTCCTCCTGCACTGTATCACCATATCCAAGAAGATGGAACATGGCATGGATGATTATTTCACGTAGGGTTACAGGATTCTCTTTCCAAAATTGCTCAGATAGATAGATGGTTCTGTCCTCCGATGTGTGCTGCGGATAGGCAATGACTTCAACATTTATTTCAGGTTCTCTGGTAATTGCAAATGTCACCTTCCTTAATTCCTGAATCAGGTCCGTCAAAAGGTTTGTGGTGATAAATGGACAGTCATCGGACCTCGTCTTCTGCTCTTCCAGCAGGAGACTCCTCTTCTTCTTCAGAGCATCAGATAAGAATTGAAGGGTCCGCTCCCTGACTTCCTCCATTTTTCTTTTTTCGTGTTCGCTTACCAGCTGTTCCAAATGAAATAAGGTCCCTATTAGGGGCAGCTCGGACCTTCTTTTTACTCTCATCCCTGGTTAACAGTCGACCCAAAACCAAGGAGAACATTGTCCTGGTCCACCAGGAGCCTCTACTTCTCCGTTAGAGCGTCAGCTAAGAGTCACAGGGTCCGGTCCTCGGCTTCCTTGCTCTGTGTTTTGCATTCTTGGTTGAAGCAATGAGAAGATCTGTTCTGCTCCTCTACATCACCGGTCGCTTTCCTTTCTGTACACAATTGCTTCTTTATATAACGTGAAGACGAGGAGGTGGAAAGTCCCTGCGCTGCTTTCACTTTCACTCATGTCACAAACTACAAAGAAGTTGTTTTGTATTCCGGGAACAGGATCATTAGTTCAACAACAGTAAAATAAACCTTTGCTGGATCTCAGCCTTGGATGCATATTTGGGGATTAGGCTTGGCTGGCAAAGCAGAAGGCAACACAAAACTAAGACATTCCTCAGCCTGGAAACGGTTCCGTGATTGTATCATATCCAAATGTCATCTTCACCAGATGGATAGTGATTATTAGACATCAGATCTTCCTCTTCTGGCCTCCAGGAGACTCTTCCCTTTACCTTCGAGCCGCGGCGTCCATGTTAGCTTTCTCTTTTCTCATGGTATTTTTTGGTCTATTTCTCAGTCTTATTCTACATTATCCATATGGGGTTGGTTAGGATGAAAACCAAATTTAGTTTCCATTGCAAATTGTCTGCTCCCTGCGGCATGGAAGGCCTAACGCTTGAGATCATGTGACCTCAGTGGTGACTTGTAACCGAGGTTAGAGAAGGGCCATAAGATACAACAAGTCCTCCGTGGGATCCGTTCTCTTACTTCCCGGTTCTGTTTCATTGTGTTTCAGCTTACCTGGATTATTCATGGTCTTTTATTTAGCTTTTGCCCCCATAAGATCTTGAAGTCAATGGGGGTCATTTATTAAGGGCCCGATTCGCGTTTTCCCGACGTGTTACCCGAATATTTCCGTTTTGCGCCGCTTGTACTTAAATTGCCCCGGGATTTTGGCGCACGCGATCGGATTGTGGCGCATCGGCGCTGGCATGCGCGCGCCGGAAATCGGGGGGCGTGGCCGAACGAAAACCCGACGTATTCGGAAAAACCACCGCATTTAAAAACCGAAATTGTGTCGCTTGGGACGCTCTTACCTTCACCTGGTCCAGCTCGGTGTATTCTGGCGCGTTCAGTTGATTTTCAGCGCAGCAGCGCCACCTGGTGGACGGAGGAACTACCTTCATAAATCCCATCCGGACCCGAATCCTGTTCAGAGAACGCGCCGCTGGATTGCGAGTGTGCCGGGTAAGTAAATCTGCCCCAATATATCCAATGCTAAATATGAAACCAAAAATACTAATATACTCTAGTAGAGTTGTCTGGGCATGGGTCAACAATGGAGCCACTTGTTGGAGATTATTGGTCTAGTACAACAGGGGGAGTTTAAAGTCCCAGGACCCCCATTTATTTTAGAAAAAGGTAAAATGACATATCTGATACCCCAGGAAGTAATGGGTGAGAGGGTCTATCTTTTAGGCTACATCTAGAACAAAGCTGCCGCGATGAAAGCCGCCATATTGGATCAAGGGTGAGTGTTTCCAATGAGAATGTAGTCATGTAGTATATCTGTCAGCATCTGTGGTATTGGATCCTCTGGACCACCGCAGACGATGACGTAAGCCGACACCTGGGACCGGAGTCTAAGTGGTACCCAGTTTTCACCAGAGCCCGCCGCAAAGCGGGTTGGACTTGCTGCGGCGTGGTGCCACCAGGTCATTGCACAGGTGCGACTTTGTCCGCAGTGGCAGCCAAGACGTAGTGCAGAATCGTCAGGTAAACTCATGATCAGGGACAGGCAGGAGGTCGAGACAGGCAGCACAGGATCAAAGTCGGGAACATAGCGGTATTTCAGGACAGGCAGCACAGGATCAGAGTCGAGAACGTAGCGGTAGGTCAGGACAGGCAGCACAGAATCGGAGTCAGGGATGTAGCGGTAGGTCTGGACAGGCAGCACAGGAGCGAGGTCAAGAACGGAATCGAGGTCACAACGGGAAATCAGGATAATCGCCCAGGGCATCAGGAAAGCTTTCTCTAAGGGTATGAGGCACAAAGATCCGGCAGGGACACAGGAAGGGGCAGGAATTTATCTTGGCAGGCGGCGAGCCTGCACCAATTAAGTCTCACAGAGCTGGGAACGTGTGCACCAGACCGTGGGGAGCGAGGAGGCCGCCACTGGAGCCAGGAAAGGTGAGTCTACGTGCAAGCAGGCTCTGGAGGCACAGTAAGGCACACGGGTGCGCCTGCGACCCGGCATATGGGTCACAGGGGCCCCCGTGGCTTTGACAATATCACAGGAAACCTGAATTGTCCTAGGAATGGATTGAAGTTCAAAAGTTATCAGCACAGAAACAACTGGTGCTGAACACCAAGCTGAAGGTGCTCTATCCAATTGTTATATACCCCCATGAGATTCCATGGAGAATCTCCGTGCTGATAACTTTAGAACCACAAGAGATATTACAGATCTGATTGCAGAAATCAGTTTTTGAGACAATTCTAGTCTTCCTTGCTATGTTACATGACCACCTTCCAATTGGGAAAACTTTCTCTTGATCCAACATAGCGACTTTCAAGATGGCGGCCACATTCTAGACACAGTCTAATGGATTGGCCCCCCACACCCTTTTGTTTCAGAAATAAAAGGGTGTATTAGGACTTTTGACTCACCCTGTATAATACGTACAGTCATACGAGGATAATTACAGGAAACACAGAGTAAAGTCGTTTTTCGCGTCTTCGTGGTCCACGTACATTCCAAGACATAGTCAATCCTGCGGCTCGTACTACTTTGTGAGTCGGAAACATATGCTTTTACTCAATAAGCCGCTTATTACATTAGCCGTACTCCTCTCATACCGTTGCAGGATTAGATAAGCTAAATGTGTCGGGATTTATGATATATCAATTAGTCGGAATTAGACAGTTACGTGATAACTTTTTGAAACTTTTCCCATTCATAGATGACACAGCTGGGTAGAAATGATCCTCTAAAAATAATTTCACACAACCTGCTCGTTTCTAAGTCTCTGTCTGCTTATATTATGCTCATTCCATCTGTCAATAGATATGACTCATACATTCGACCTTTCAATTTCACTTGCGCACATAAATTTCTTCCAATTTCCTATGAAACAAACACCTTTAACTCTTTGTGGGGAGCTGCCGCAAGACAACGTTCGGCGAGGTGAATTATTCAAAGGATGAGACGTCTTTGCAGGAAAAAAAATAAAGTTATGTTTTTTTCCAGATTTGGACGTGTTTCAAAACACAGTGTCGGTAATGAAAAGCGATGAATACGGTAACAAAAACAAATCCTTCGGGATTCGGGGGCTATAAATCTCGAAACCTGAAGTGACAAGTAGAAGAAGGGAAGTAATCAGTAGACAGCTGCAGTTGTGGACAAAGGGCACATTTTAAGAGGTTGTCCATGTTGACTGCGGAAAAAAAAAAATCACTATTTTTCCAATAGTAGCGCCACTTTAGTCCGCAGGCGTGAGCGGTATTGCACCAGAATGAACATTAGCCAATTAATTCATCAAGATGGCTCCCAACTGGCCCTAGACCATATGAATCTCTTCTACCAGTAACTGATATCAACCCAATTTTTAGAAAAGCCTCATGAGACCACACCCCCAAACTAATTGCCACCCCCCTGAACACACCCATTTATCTTAAGTGCCATCAGGGGCACAAATGTGGCAAAAGCTGCAAATGTTGGTGCAAAACTTTAAAGAACTCTTAAAATTGTAATTTTTTTTCACGAAACACTAACTAGTTTTTGTAGGGCTGTGGTAGGCCAAACCCCCCAACTACTAATTTTGGTGCAAAACTGCAAATGAAATTAAAGGGTAGTGAAGTTTTTTACATTTACATCAGTAGCTTGATCACTAAGGCTGTGGGCAGGGGTGTATTAAGACTACCTCGTGCCTTGGGCTGTATGAATATTATAGCCCCCTACAAGTCTGGAATCACTTCATACTATAGTACTAGTATCTTTCAATTGCGGTTTCAGGACCTTGCAGGACCTTCAAAGTCCATAATGGCTCTTGTGTACATGTCTAATGAAAGGAGAGTAACAGATGACAAGGATTTCATGGGTCAAGGTCATTCTCAGTATAAAATTTGGTGTGTGTGGGACCCCCCAAGTCTTAGGCCCGGGCAACCGCCCAAAACCGCCTATATCATAATCGTACAGCATATACTTACACCGAGGATACACCCCCTCTTAAAAGGGCCAGGAGGGGCACAATGCTCCAAAATCTTCATTTGGTGTAAAAACTACTAATGACATTGAATGGATGAAAACATTTCGTTTTCTCACCAACTCCTGGAAGGTCTTGTATGCTGTGGGACACCAGACACCCCTAATAACCCCCTAGAACCACACCTACTTTTATAAGCTGCTGCTTTTTGTGCAAAAAAAATGGTATAACATAAAAGGGGGTCATTTACAAGGGCCCGAATCACGTTTTGCGCCGATTTTCCCCGAATTGCCCCAGGTTTTGGCGCACCGCGGTCGGATTTGGACGCATCGGCGCCGGAACCATGACGACGAACATTCGGGGGGGGGGGGGGCGCGGCGCAGAAGGAAAGAAAACCCGCTGCACTTTTAAAAAAAAAAGTGTCGCTTGACACGCGCCTACCTGCACCCAGCCTAGCATGGTGAACTTCATTGCACTCCGACGGAATTCAGTGCAGCAGCGACACCTAGTGGATATCGGGCGCACTACCTTAGTGAATCACCGGAAGACCCGAATCCTTCAAACATAACGCGCCGCTGGACCGTGAATGGACCAGGTAAGTAAATCTGCCCCAAGGTTGTTTAAAATTTTTTTTCGGGGCCCCCCCCCCCCCCCCCATTTCTGTCACGTGAAAGCTGGTACTGATGCGCCAAAATACGATCGCGTGCGACAAAATCCTGGGGCAATTCGGCGCAAATCGGAAAAATTCGGCAAACCTGACGGAAGTGCGGCCTCGGAGCCCTTAGTAAATGAATAGTGCAGATTTAGTTTATAGTAACCAATGGACTGTCAGTGTATTGTACAGATTTGCTGCGTCTTCTAGAGCAAGAGAAATGGTCTCCCCAGACTCTCTACACTCCTGAAATAGTTCATTATCTACTTAACCTCTCTTAGTGAAAATGCTGTGAGATGCCCAGGTAGCATGTTATAGAGCAGGAGGTGCTGAGAAGATTGCACATAGCATCACAGAAAGAACTGAAAGAGCTGAGCAGAATTTACACATTGGCCTATACTCTGGCAGCACGTTATAGAGCAGTAGCCAATGAGCAGATTGCACTGCAGGCTGCATTTATAGTGCAGTTGAGTTGACATAAAAGCATTATATTAAAGAACAGGAGGAGCTAAAGATTGTACATAGTGTCCTATCTGCAGGCAGCATGTTATAGAGCGGGAGGAGCTAAGCAGATTGTACATCGTGTCCTATCTGCAGGCAGCATGTTATAGAGCAGGAGGAGCTGAGCAGATTGTACATATTGTCCTCTCTGCAGGCAGCATGTTATAGAGCAGGAGGAGCGGAGCAAATTGTATATAGTGCCCTATCTACAGGCAGCATGTTATAGAACAGGAGCAGCTGTGCAGATTGTACATAGTGTCCTATCTGCAGGCAGCATGTTATAGAGCAGAAGGAACTGAGCAGATTGTACATAGTGTCCTATCTGCAGGCAGCATGTTATAGAGCAGGAGGAGATGAGCAGATTGTACATAGTGTCCTATCTGCTCAAGGAGGCATGTTATAGAGCAGGAGGAGATGAGGAGATTGTACATAGTGTCCTATCTGCAGGCAGCATGTTATAGAGCACTAGGAGCTGAGCAGATTGTACATAGTGTCCTATCTGCAGGGGGCATCTTATAAAGCAGGAGGAGCTGAGCAGATTGCATACAGAGTCCCATGAAATGTGTTTTCTATGATAACCAAAATAATGTAAATTAGTCTTCATTTTGGACTCCTCACTGAGGAACACAATGTAAGAAGTGGTAAAAGATGCAAGGCTGAGTACAGAGAATTTACAGTAATGTGAAAAGATACCGGTCTTCCTGCTCTCTATTACTAATACAATGCCGGCTATTTCCACTCAATTACCAGGATTCAATTATCTAGATTATCTATAATCACCTTATATATTCATATATTTACATTATAACTATATTATATTTTATTGTAATCAAATTATTAGCAGGTTATATCTATATATACTACATAGTGATTCTTCTATCATATATCACTCGGTTTTAAATAATATACAGTACATTATCTGTCGGCCATTTAAAATAATACCATATTATTTATTTTACTTGTATCACATATCAAGAAAACTAATTATCTAGATGTATCTAATCCCTGACAGGTGAATATGAGAATTTCAGAATTACTTACCTGCCAACAGACCTGAATGTGGTAACATTCACCTGGAAGCCTTATGCTGGGTGCTAGTGAAGACAATGGGGCTCATTTACTTACCTGCCAGTGGAGTTGACAGAAAGTGCATTGTCCGACGATATTGCCCTGTGCCGCGATTCACTAAGATCCTGCGCCCGATATCCTGCATGTGTCGCTTCCCCGCTCAGGTCCGCAGGAGTTCCCCTTCTTCTTCCTGGTGCATGTAAGTGCATTGGATGCGACACATTTTGAAAGTTAAATCCTGCGCTCAGTCCGAATCAGTTAAATACTTGTCCAAGCCGTGCAAACCCTGAAAAATGTGCAAAGTCCGACGAAAGTGAGTAGCAAGACCCTATGTAAATAAGCCCCAATAGATCTGATCTATGGGGGTCATTTACTAAGGGCCCGAATCACTAATTTTCGTCGGGTTTCCCAATAATTACTGATTTGTGGCGTTTTTCCCTGAATTGCCCCGGGTTTTTAGCGCACGCGATCGGATTGTGGCCCATCGGCGCCGGGTTGCATGCAACGTAAATCGGGGGGTGTGGCCGTCGGAAAGCCCAACGGATTCGGAAAAACTGCGGAATTTTTAAAAAAAAATGTGTCGCTTGACACGCGCTTACCTGCACCCAGGATAGGAAAGTGAACTCCAGCGGACCACAGCGCAGCAGCGACACCTAGTGGACATCGGGCGCACTACCTTAGTCAATCCCGGCCGGACCCAAATCAGCGTAGGAGAACTGGACCGGGTAAGTAAATGTGCCCCAATATCTTAGAAGTTGAATGCACTGGGATCATAAAAAACATGGTTGCCCCTTTATGCATTTTATGCATGAATTTTTTTTCTTCTTTTTCCATAACTAAACTAGGAAATGTTCAGGCGACCGTGATGCTTAATAAGAGTTGTGGGTCACCTAAAATATTAGCTGTGCGTTTTCCTTTTTTCTTACGGAAGCTCAGAGATCCTCCATTGTATGTAATATCTACTGTATATGTTACGTATCCCTGTATGAATATTATAGCCCCCTACAAGTCTGGAATCACTTCATACATATAGTACTAGTATCTTTCAATCTGCGGTTTCAGGACCTTTGCAGGACCTTCAAAAGTCCCATAATGGCTCTTGTGTACATGTCTAATGAAAGGAGTAACAGATGCACAAGGATTTCATGGGTCAAGGTCATTCTCAGTATAAAATTTGGTGTGTGGGACCCCCCCGAAGTCTTAGGCCCCGGGCAACCGCCCAAACCGCCTATATCATAATCTGTTACAGCATATACTTACCTGAGGATACACCCCCTCCTTAAAAGGGCCAGGAGGGGCACAAATGCTCCAAAATCTTCTCATTTTGGTGTAAAAACTACTAATGACATTGAATGGATGAAAACATTTTAGTTTTTCTCACCAACTCCTGGATAGGTCTTGTATGACTGTGGGACACCAAACCCCCACGATAACCCCCTAGAACACACCTACTTTTATTAAGCTGCTGCTTTTTGTGCAAAAAAATGGTAATAACATAAAGGGGGTCATTTACTAAGGGCCCGAATCACGTTTTGCGCCGATTTTCCCTGAATTGCCCCGAGTTTTTGGCGCACGCGGTCGGATTGTGGCGCATCGGCACACTCCGACGGAATTCAGTGCAGCAGCGACACCTAGTGGACATCGGGCGCACTACCTTAGTGAATCACCGGAAGACCCGAATCCTCCAAACATAACGCGCCGCTGGACCGCGAATGGACCGGGTAAGTAAATCTGCCCCAAATTCATTTTTACCAGCTCATTGGCAGGTTGTATAGGGCTCTAAGAGGCCACACCCCCACACTAGATCCCTTCCCGAGTATACACCCACTTTCCTATACGGTGCTCTGTGGGTTTGCATGTTTTTTAGACTGGTTACAGTAGTGGAGAATGCTCTGCAATCATAGAAAAGAAATAAGCAGTGTACACTGATACAGGGGAGAGGCTGCAGGCGCCTGTGCAATGCTCTGCATGCAAATGTTAAACACATTTAATATTAAAGAGGATGGCGATTTATTAAAAGAGTAATTTTTGACAGCCCCTGATGATCGTCTAATACTGATACTAATACAATGCCGGCTATTTCCACTCAATTACCAGGATTCAATTATTCAATTTTAATTGGCCTCATAGAAAAGGCACAGTGTAGGTATCTATTGTAATCATTTGTATGTGTATCTAAATGTATCCAATCTACCCCTTTTTTGAGGGTGTTGTTGATTTGGTGACGACAGTGACTCCGTCCTCAGGGACCCAGTAGTGGTTTTTAATATAGGTGGTTTGGGCGGTTGACCGGGGTCCAAGTCTTCTAGGGGGCCAATGCCACCCAAACCACCCACCACATTTTATACTGAGAAGGACCTTCACCCATGAAATTCTCATACATCTGTTCCTGCTCTCAATACGTAATGTAGGTAAGAGCCATTTCAGGACCATTGAAGGTCCTCCAAAGGTCCTGAAACCTGATAGCAGGCAGAAGGGACACATCCTCCATTCCCCAAGAAGCTGATTCTAGTACCAGATGTTGGAAGTGATTCCATACTTGAAGGGGCTATGATGCTCATACAGCCCAGAGCCCATGACAGGCTTAATCCACCCATGCAGTAACCCACAATCTACCGTCTGAGGCGATTTGCTCTACTCGCCTCTTGGTAGATGGGATTCTGGGTAAACCTAAACTAGGATATGACCTGTCTGCCCCCTGCTCCCACCCTGTGTGTCTGCTGATGTTTCAAAGAAACAAAATTAAAGGCAATGAAGTTTTTTTTCTTTCTTTCTACCACTAAACTAGGAAATGTTCAGGCGACCGTGATGCTTAAAAAGAGTTGGGGGTCACCTAAAACATTTTTTATGGAAGCTGAGAGATCCTCCATTGTATGTAATATCTACTGTATATGTTACGTATCCATATATTTGCATTTTGTCCGCTGCATACATATGATTTTCCAATCAGTGCGGTAATTACGGACTAATTCTTCCCGTATAGGATCGGGATTTCGTTGAGCATCCGGATACTCGGCAGTGTTCCTAATAGAGGCGATTGTGCGCGCTGTATATGTCACCTTCTTAGGTGGAAACAACAAATATACACTTGATGTCTTTTGAACGCCGGCGCTCGGAGCACCATCGAGACTAATCTGGATTCAATTTATCTCGAGGAAATTATTTCTTCCACTTTTTAAATGATGTTATTCTAACGGAGGGAAAAGCGGCCAGACAATCTGAAAACATAATTAACTTCTAATGATACTGTACGCTGTCGCCATTGAACGGCGTAATTGTAAATTTAATAAAGGAATGCATGAAAGCGAGTTTATACACAGGTAGGAAAATTCTCCGGTGATATTTATACGATGGACTCGGCTTGTAGGAATGTTCAAGAAATATTATTATCGGTATGCACAAGCGTACAAGTAGGATTTGCAGGCGTTGACTTTACAATGACTCATGAATGTTGGGCCACCTGAAGGGATTCATCATCCATGAGGCGTGTTGAGCCTCTTGCCTCAGGGAGCAACTTCTGTAGCAAAATGGGAGTCAGCAACACCTGCTATAAAGCTGATTTACCTTAAAATAGTGACCCACATTTACTAAAAACAGTGCAAACTGTAATATGTGAAGTTTGCCTGTGTATAGTGCAGAGGCAAGGTCGCTCCAAGTTTCAGTAGGCCTTTGGGTGACAGAGCCTCAGTGGGCCCCTTCACAATGAACTCACATGGTGGCATTAAAATTTCAAAAACTAAAACAATCTCCTGTTCCCTAAAATATTCCCTAGTTGATCATCACAATCAGCCCCTTCATGGGTATTTTATATACAGCCCCCTCTATGGATTTATTAGATACAGTTCCCCCCTCACCCACATGGATTCTTCATGTACAGCCTTTTTTGGGCCCCCCCAGCAGCGCCATATTCAGGATTTCTTGCACCCATTCTTCATGAATCTGGCGCCCCCTGCACTGCTCCAACAGAGTGCACCAACTTTTTTTTGGTGCACCTTTAACATAGGACATCAGATTTTCCATGATAATGACTGAAACGCCCCCTTCAGTGCAGAAATTTGTGTCGCAGGAAGACTAGTGTAGTCGAGACGCAAAACGGGGAACACAAATGTGTATTGGACACATCTTAAATACCTGTGCAAGCAGTTTGCACCTAAAAGAACGTGCAAAGTCAGACAGAAAATGGAGAGGAGGGGGTGCCATTCCATACCTTGCCTCAGGCTGCAGAGAGTTTAGGCTCACCCCTGGTCTCCTCTCTCTGCCCATCAAAGGTTTTTCCTCTTGTTGTGCTCCAGTTACTGTTTAAATGTCTGCAACTCTCCTAAGGCCGGTTCCACAATTGAGAGTGTGATGATATGAACTTGCATCACACTTGCAGTGAGTGCTGCCTGGATCTCCTGCGGCCCAAACACTGAAAACCGGAACTGAACTGACATGCTGAGTTCAGTTACGGTTTTCAGCGTTCAGGCCGGGAGATCCAGGTAGCACTCGCTGCGAGTGGAACCGGCTGTAAGCTATTGGAGGCAACTTGCACAGGTTCATGCCAACATCGCGGGTTAGGGACTCCCAACAAGCCCGGTTTAGCTATTCCAGTTTCTTCCAGTCCATGTTTGTTTACCTACTGTAACTTCCAACTCACACCTTAAACTGCTGGTCTTCACTTGGAAATGCAAAGGAAGTCTAGTGCGAATGGTGTCTAGGCATCTAATGTGGTGCAAACTTTTTCTGATCCCATTTTTGCGATTTTTCACTGCAACTTTTGCTGTCTTTTTTTAGTACGCCTTGGTCTGCACCTTGTGCCTTTTGTATCTTATATTTTTCCAGATGTTTTGTGAAACATCTCACTTACGTATCACTTTTTTTGTGTATTTTTACGCCTTTTTAGGTGCAGATCTGCACCTGGTCCAGGGCAGGTGCAGAGGAAGGATTTTTTTATGGTCCCTGTTCTAATATGTAAATTGAAATTATTTCACATGTTTTAACCCCTTACCGACATTTAACCTATTACGTCACATGTCAGCTGGTGGTGTATGGAGAGGGCTCACAGGCTGAGCCCTATCCATACAATGTAAATGTTTGCTGCATATTGCTGCATATTGCCCAATGGGGCACATTTACTTACTCGGTCCTGTTGCGATCTCTGAGTTGCGTTATTCGACGAAGATGAAATCCGGCGCGATTCACTAAGATCGTGCACCCGATATCCTGCATGTGTCGCTTCCCCGCTCAGGTCCAACGGAGTTCACCTTCTTCTTCCTGGTGCATGTAAGTGCATTGTCTTGCGACACAATTTGAATTTTAAATCCCATGCTTAGTCCGGATTAGTCAGGTTGTCCGACGGCCACGCCCCCGATTTGTGTCGCACGATTGCGGTAAAATCCCATCGTGTGCGCCAAAAACCCCTGTTAAATGCGGAAAAACTGACGGAAATTCGGTGTGTGGACCCTTAGTAAATGTGCCCCAATAGGTATCGCTGCATTCCAAAATTTCCGATCTATCAAAATACAATGTTTATTACCAACGTTTAATCACTTAACGGAAAACAGTGCCCAAAGTCGAAAATGACACTTTTTGCCAATTTGAAAAATATAAAAAATTCTATAAAAAGTGATCAAAAGGCTGACCAATCCTCAAAATGGTAGCATTGAAAACGTCATTAAAAAAAAGTCACATACACCGGCCCTCCTCCAGGATAAACCCTCCCTTTAAGTATAGAATTGACCTATTTGTGTAAATATCGATAATTTGTAATGTATTATAACAGTTTTACTTCATGACTGCGCTCATAGGAACGTAATGCTAGCAAAAGGTACAAGTACGGCGCTGATATTAACTAGTGTCTCCACCATAATAAGATTGTTCCCTTTTGATTTCCCTATATACAGAACCTTTGTTTACGGAATCTGATTACTGAGCCCTTTTTCGGTCTATTTTCGGACGTGAAGATAATTAAAGTTCCTGTAAAACCATTAAGAGACAGGTCTAAAATAGAAAAAGTGTCTCTTATCTGTCGGCACATTCTATCTTTATACCTTCTAAATATATACTCATGCGTTGGGATTGCATACTTGATGAAGAGAGAAGAAAATAATAACTGGTATAAAATCACATGGCTGATATGGCCGACATAGCGGGATGGGGGGCGGTTAGTAAACCCCATTTTTACAATAGGCGGGGCCCCGTGACATCTGTGTATGTCAGACGTATCTGTGTCACCAGGGTTCATACCACTAAACTACCAGCCTCATCGGTAAGGGGATGAAATGTCCTTTCTAAAATTCCCTTTATTATCTTAAAACTCACCCATTTACCTAAAAAATAGCTTCCAATGTCATATGCAAATGAGCAGCAAAGATGGATATTTTGGATGAGGTAAGTCACTATTAGAGGCTGAACTTAAGACCCCTATATCTTAGGCCCTCTAGTACCTATTATCATGGCTCTGATATCATACTAAAGATAAGAATATACAGAGCTCCCTCTAATGGCGGCTTCAGACAGACGGTTTTATTTGTCAGTGCTGTATATGGAAAATTTATGAATGTTTTTATGGTTGCAAAATATGATGTTCAGAATGAGCTTCATAAGAATAAGGAATATGGGTAGGCTTGAGTTTGACACCCTTGTTTTAAAGTGAACATTTCACCAGAAATGTTATATTTTATCTGGTGACAGGCTCCAATAGCCTATGCTGATTTTAATAATGCCTTTGTCATCATTCTGAATAATTCCAGTACTTTATATAAGCTTAATTCACATTACCTGGCTCCTTAACAGCATGTGGTGAGTCCCAGGGGAGGGGTCGCTGCAGCCTGTGTGTGCCTGTATCTCCTCATGCATCCTTCCTTAACTCTACACCATCCCCCTCCCATACCTGCTTAATGCACATGAGAACAAGTGAGGAGGGAGCAGCATGAGACTCACACAGGCTGCAGTTGCCCCCACGCTTACCGCCAGGTAATGTGAATTAAACTAATATAAAGTGCTGAAAAGATTCCGAATGCTGACATAGGCATAGGCACCACTAAACAACCTCTTTAAAGAAAAACTGTCATTTAAACCCACACTAACTAATGATGTCTTTGAAAACTGATATTATACAGAAGTACAACTATCCATATATTTTTATTCACCATACTTGTAAAGTTCCACAGTCCATTCGTAAAGTTGACTCACCTGAGCTGGAAAAATATTAATTATGCATAGATGGTGAGTCATCTTTATGAACAGACTGTGGAACTTTACAGGCATGGGGAGGAACAATATAGGGATAGTTGTACTGCTGTATAATCGGATTTGCAAAGTTTAGTTAGTGTGGGTTTGTATAACTGACAGGTTCCCTTTCATTATCAAAGTGATTCACTCCAGTTCTATATAATTGCAATTGCCCATGAATCCCAATAAAAGAGCCTCAGTACATTTTTAACAAGACAAGAAATTAAACATTATTTTTACATATTTACCAAAAATTAAAATCTTTGATTGCTCAGGCATAAATGGGTTAATCTAAACAAGTTCCCATGTAAAATACAATGCCCTTGATCTACTTAATCTGGAATATGCTAGGCATAAAGAAATGATTCATTTATTTGGAAACTTTTTTACTTTTCTGTTATCATCAGTCCGGCCCGGAATGTAATGTGTCTTCGGAAAGAAGATATCCCGGCTAAACAGCTTTCTTTTACTTCAATTTAACAAAATTGTATTCAATAGTGGGTGTAGACTATTGATTTTCCACCCACCAAGAACAGCAATAAAAGACAAAATCAATGCCAGCCATTGTAAACTCCTACCTACAATTTATGGAATCAGATTGTCTCACAATACACAGCCTCATGGTGTCGAGATATATGACTGCGACCGGGGGAATCCTCTACTAATGAATGATACGACACATTCCTCCGCTGTCGTTATTAATGCATATTCCCCCCACGCAATAATCATTTCTCATCTACCTACTCCATAATGCGGTTCCCTTGGCAATTAGGTGACAATGTATAGTCCTGGGGATGAGCTGAAACTAAAGGTCTGGCTTTGGGTATCTTTTTATCTAAATTATTGTTGGTGGATTGTGGACTAGAGATGAGTCAACCAAAATGCAAAAGTTGGGGTTTTGGTGCATCTCGCTCTACCTAGACATATTTCCCTAGCCAACTAGCCATGACTGTGATTAGCCAAAGGTGTCCCCCTAGCCAATCAAAACCTTAGCTAGTTGGCCAGGGATGTCAATATACCGGACTGGCTTTTCGTTAGCCAATCTGGAAATATGCCCCCAGACCCCAACTTAGAGTCAGGGTTCACTCATCTCTATCGTGAACCCGTTGTCTTACCACTCACAACACTTTGATTTAGGGCTAAAGCTAGTGTTATCTATATAGAGATCATTGTAAAAGGAGGGGAGGAGATAAGCTGTGACATCATCTATTGTCAGTAGTGATGTAATGATGGGTCAGTGTTATCTATATAGAGGTCATTGTACAGGGAGGGGAAGAGATAAGCTGTGACATCATCTATTATCAGTAGTGATGTAATGATGGGTCAGTATTATCTATATAGAGGTCATTGTCAGGGAGGGGAAGAGATAAGCTGTGACATCATCTTTTATCAGTAGTGATGTAATGATGGGTCAGTATTATCTATATAGAGGTCATTGTACAGGGAGGGGGGGAGATAAGCTGTGACATCATCTATGGTCAGTAGTGATGTAATGATGGGTCAGTGTTATCTATATAGAGGTCATTGTACAGGGAGGAGATAAGCTGTGACATCATCTATTGTCAGTAGGGATGTAATGATGGCGCAGTGTTATCTATATAGAGGACATTGTACAGGGAGGGGGAGGAGATAAGCTGTGACATCATCTATTGTCAGTAGTGATGTAATGATGGGTCAGAGTTATCTATATAGAGGTCATTGTACAGGGAGGGGGAGGAGATAAACTGTGACATCATCTATTGTCAGTAGTGATGTAATGATGGGTCAGTGTTATTTTTATAGAAGTGTACTATTTTTAGTTGAAACGTTCCCTTTTATTTTATAATATCTGATTGGCACGATTCATTGGTTGTTCCTATAGCTAGCATTAGTAGCTTCACTTTAGCAGAGAATGAGAACTACTCTTCATTGGAAAATCAGCAGTGCAAATCCCCAGATTTGGTAGAGTCTACCCTCAAGGAACATGATAATTAGCTGAAACTAATTCAATGCATTCTTTGTTAAGTACGGAGCGGAACAATCGCATTACATGTCTTCTGCCTTGTGTAGCAGCGCTGCTAAGTGTAACATTTAATGACCCCTGCAGATGAATTCACAACATGCTGGATATCTCATTAGAAAACCCAAGCAGCCGTCTCCTGGCTCATTGTACTTTGTAGAATCTGCAGTCTATGACGCATGAGGATTAGACATACCTGCAAACAGAACAACAGGTGCGGGAGCCTCTCCCTCGTCTGCAGCTTTATTCTGGATTTTATGGTAATGGTAACTGAAGGCAAAGTCAGGGAAGAAAACATGATTATCGTTCAAGTAACTTTTTATTTGTTTTCTGGTTCCAGATTATCTATACAGCCAGGGGGGAACCTAAACTCTCTTCTTCCTGTGGCAAGATTTAGAACGGCGCCCCCTCTGCCCCATCCAGTAGTAATATATCAGGTTTGCTTTTTAGTAAATGGGTTCTCCATGTAATGTCTTAAACTGAGGCTGGTATCAGGTGTAAAAAGACACTATTTTTAAGTGCCAGGTCCTGCTTTGTCGAAATAACTGCGCACCTGATGCTGTCCCCCCATCTTGTCGCAGGTGGCGCCGCCTGAGGCAAGAGGCTCAACCTGTCTCATGGCTGGTGCACCCCTGTATACAGCATAGGGATGTAAAGCGTATAAACAGTATTTAAAGCATACTCATCTGGTGAACATTGGGAACACTGCTTGGGGGGGTAAAAGCCTTCTAGGGGGCCCATGGCCACCCAGACTACCCACCAAACTTTAAACCAAAAAGACCTTCACCCATGAAATCCTCATACATCCGTTCATGCTCTCCATACCCAATGTATACAAGAGCACTTTCCGGGGCTTTGAAGGTCAATACTGCTTTTATATAGAGTTAAGAAAAGAGGCTTTATACATCAGATATAAATCCCATTGGTATCTATGTAAATTGCATGTCATCCATTGGGACTCATTTACTAAGGGCTCCTCTGCCACACTTTCGCTGGGTTTCCCAAATTTTTCCCTTTTGCGCCAAATTCCGCTGGGATTTTGGTGCATGCGATCGGATTTTGGCGCATCTGCCCTGGCTTTCACATGACAGAAATTGGGGGCGTGGCCAACGGACAACCCGACAGATTCAGAAAAAACGCGGAATTTAAAAAACTAAATGTGTCGCAAGATCAAGCACTCACATGCACCGGGAAGAAGCAGGTGAACTCGCGGCGGACCTCAGCGCAGCAGCGACACCTACTGGATATCGGGTGCACGGACCTTAGTGAATCCCGGCAGAACCCGAATCCACGTCGGAGAACGCGACGCAGGATCACCACTGGACCTGGTAAGTAAATAAGCCCCATTATGTTCATTAAGTCAGTCTCCCAGTTTACATGCTTTCTTTTTGTTGAAGGAAAAAATGATGGTGGGTGCAGGACTTGTTTTCTGTATGCATAAAGGAATTATAATTTTTACATTGAAGTCAAGGGGATTTATCACACCTTGTACACCTGAAATCAGGCCAGAAGTGGGAATATATTCTTATTAAGGTATATGGTATTAGGAGCACAGTGTTTTATCCAGATAATACTTTAAGTTACTGTGGTAATTTTAGGGGCGCAGTGTGGAACAGATTGTCACCTGTATAGTAATCGTTTCCACTTCTGAATCTGAACAGTACCATAGTCACTGATTAAACTTCTAGTGTGTGAGACAACTCTTACCACGTGTAGTGTCATTCAGAGACAATTTTAATTTAAAATTTCGCGGTTTGTCCGAATCAGTCAGGTTGTCCGACGGCCACGCCCCCCGATTTGTGTCGCTTGGAAGCCGGTGCCGATGCGACACAATCCCCTGTGCGATTCAGCGCAGAACAGAGATAGTCAGGAAACCTGACAGAATCGCGGTCCGCAGACCCTTAGTAAATGTGCCCCAGTGAGTCAGTGAACCAAATCTGCCTTCTGAACGTGAGTGAGGGGTTGTTATGAATTGTTATTATTTTTGATAGCACTTTTTAATTCTGATGTAGATATTTTTTCTTGAAATATGCCTGGTTACTTTTGTGGACATTATATTTCAGGTTAGGGGTAGTGGGTTGCATCTATGTGTGGTCTGGAGTAGTCCCTGTGTATGCGACAGCTGACCCAGGCAGGTCAAAAATTGCCTGTTTGTAACACCATGGTTAATGCAGAATAAGATAAGGAACAAGACGAGGTCAAGGCAGGTGGCTCACAATCATGGTCAAGTAATAAGCAAAGGTCAGGGCAGGTGCCTCAAAATCATAGTTAAGGAACAAGTACAGGTCAGGGCGGGTGGTTCAGAGCTATAGTCAAGGACAAGTCAAGATCTCAAAATAATAGTCAGGGAACAAGCGAATTTAAGGCTGGTGGGTCAGAATCATAGCCAGAAAACAAGCAAACATCAGGGCAAGTGGCTTAACAAACAAGCCAAGAACGGGGGAAAGTGGTTTAGAATTATGGTCAAGAACAAGCAAAGATCAGGGCAGGTGGTTCAGAATAATGGTCAAAATGAAGGAACAAGCAAAGGTTAGGGCAGGTCATTCAGAATCAAGGCGAAGGTGATAGAACAAGCCAAGGTCACGGAACGTGGTACAGAATCATGGTCAATATGAAGGAACAAGCAAAGGTTAGGGCAGGTCATTCAGACTCAAGGCAAAGATGACAGAACAAGCCATGGTCAGGGCAGTTGGCCCGGAATCTTGAAGAATACCTTTAGGTAATAGTAGCTTGGGGGCCACAACTTTATTGCTGTAGACTATGGCTTAGACATGCCGAAACACAGAACCTTTCCATTCAGGTTCTGCCTGTCCTTACAAAGGCACCAGATTTAGGTATTCACCTGAATGCAATAATTTTGTAGACAGGCATTTTACGCCTTTTATGCCTCTCCGCAGACTTCATTAAGACACGTTACTGTGATATTGCGGCGCATTGGGCTTGCAGAGCAGCATTATGTACCATGTGATGATGAATACGTTGCATGCTGTGACAATAAGCAGGTACATTGCTTTCACTATATACAGCTCTATATCATTCCTAGAAAGTTTCAGGAGAAAACCATTTAACTCCGCGGTGCGAAAACAAAATCGAAACGCGTTAAATTGTACTTGATACAGAAAACAACGTCCTCCTAGTTCCCGGTATGGGATACGGCTCCCTACACAACGCTCTTTATTGCTGTTTACTCATTGCAACATTTATTAAATTTCGGAGATGTATAGCCTAAATCCCAAAATAAGATTTACTCCTTAAATAATATCTTTAAGGTAAACGACTATTGTACTCTGGGAGCAGGAGATAAAACTGTTCAATTTCAGCTTTTTGGGTGTGAGTAGATTTATGGTGGTGATCAGATGGGTTAGGACCTGGATTCTGGTGTATTGCATCGAATACCTGAAAGTGATGCGCAATCCGCAAAATAACCGCAAAAACTTTTTAACAGGCGCCAATCCATTGATTCTGGCCAAGAAGACATTTTTTTCTGTAGCCCCCAACATTCCTGAGCGATCAGAGCTGTTAGCTTTGGTTCTCTACCGTCAGATGGGTGGTCTTGATCTGTCACCACCCACCTGATTGCGAAGAACCTAATTAACATATTATTAGCCATGATTGTTCGGGAAGAAAAAAATTCCAACTGCACTGAAATCAGTGGTGCATCATCTATTGGAGGATGTTAAGAGTTGGAGATGGTGGATCGTTGATGAAATGTGGAAAAGGTGGTGAGGATTTGACTCAATCTAATGGATTGGATCTATGGAATGGCCACCTACAACACAAGAGTTGGCCCATCATTCTAAATTGAGACTAAATCCACTGAAAAATTTGGGAATGACGAACAAGGATTTATGAAGGGTCGATGTGGATAGAAGGTACAATTTTATTGGTTGCACAGAAAACTGAGGTCCAGGGCTTGGCTGTTACAAACAGAATTGTAAAATGTAACTCAACGTAGAAGTTACCAGCGAGAACATGAAAAGTTTCTACTTACAGCTCACAAAAGAACCCCAACAGGTTGCTGCTAGTAACAACAGGTAACAATGCTATAGTAAGTGTTTGGTCCCTCTACATTTTGACTCACAGCTGACGGTATACACTCACCGGCCACTTTATTAGGTACACCATGCTAGTAACGGGTTGGACCCCCTTTTGCCTTCAGAACTGCCTCAATTCTTCGTGGAATAGATACAACAAGGTGCTGGAAGCATTCCTCAGAGATTTTGGTCCATATTGACATGATGGCATCACACAGTTGCCGCAGATTTGTCGGCTGCACATCCATGATGCGAATCTCCCGTTCCACCACATCCCAAAGATGCTCTATTGGATTGAGATCTGGTGACTGTGGAGGCCATTTGTGTCCAGTGACCTCATTGTCATGTTCAAGAAACCAGTCTGAGATGATTCCAGCTTTATGACATGGCGCATTATCCTGCTGAAAGTAGCCATCAGATGTTACAGGGTACATTGTGCTCATAAAGGGATGGACATGGGCAGCAACAATACTCAGGTAGGCTGTGGCGTTGCAACGATGCTCAATTGGTACCAAGGGGCCCAAAGAGTGCCAAGAAAATATTCCCCACACCATGACACCACCACCACCAGCCTGAACCGTTGATACAAGGCAGGATGGATCCATGCTTTCATGTTGTTGACTCCAAATTCTGACCCTACCATCCGAATGTCGCAGCAGAAATCGAGACTCCTCAGACCAGGCAACATTTTTCCAATCTTCTACTGTCCAATTTCGATGACACACAGTGATGTCACAGTACAGAGATAATACACACAATGATGTCACAGTACAGGGATAATACACACAGTGATGTCACAGTACAGGGATAATACACACAGTGATGTGACAGCACAGGGATAATACACACAGTGATGTCACAGTACAGAGATAATACACACAGTGATGTCACAGCACAGATATAATACATGTCACATTACATGGCTCAGTACCACGGTGATGTCGCAGTGCATAGAAACCAAACAGTATGATAATGCAATGATACATAAAGACTTACGTGTAACTACATCCTCTGC